>CM031943.1:5488248-6078248 GCA_018749465.1 Paracanthobrama guichenoti
AAGTGGGTTGTATTATAATGTCCCGTTCGCTTTTACGTGTTCATGACCAGTTTAATGTGAAGGTTGTATTTCTGTACCGAAGCTGAATGTCTTTTCCCATATTATTCGTCAGTCATAGTCCCACAACAGCTAATCCGCCCCCCTTGCTCCGCCTACTACAGTAGTCACACCCCAAACTCTCGCTATTGGTTGAGCTGTAAAGTGAGTGACAGATCTGAACAGACCACACTCAATGTTTTGATGGTGCCTGGGAGGCTCAGTGTTTACACTTGGGGAGATAAACTCATGAATGATAAGCTAATAGTAGTTAATATAAAATAAATTGGGTTACAAGAACGCATTTTAATATGAAAAAATGTGACCAATTTGCAAAATCTGTGTGGTGACCAAATCGCATGGATTCCTATTAAAATGACTGGAGTTCGCCTGTGAAAATTCGCAGTGGTAAATGTGACTGCAACTTTTGTCTTTTGTCACTGAAAGACTGAATGACCAGTAATGTCTCAAGAACCACCAGCCTCAACTCTCTAAATTATGTTTAAAGGATTAGTTCACTTTAAAATGAAAAATTACCCCGTGATTTACTCACTCTCAAGACATCCTAGGTGTATATGACTATTCTTTTTGATGAACACAATCAGAGTTATATTAATACATTTCCTGATGTTTCCTAGTTGTATAATGGCAGTGAACGGGGCCCACGAGTTTGAAGCTCCAAAAAGTGCATCCATCCATCATAAACATATTCCACATGGCTCCGGGGGGTTAATAAAGTAAAATATCTAGCCTCCGCCAGACCGCCTTCCATATTCAACTTATCCAGCGTAACTGGAGCTGTGTATGATGTCAGACATAGTGTAAGCATTTACAATATTGTTGTCAATCTACTGACACTGCCCTCAAGTGGTTTGGAGAAAATTACCATGATAAATGAACCCTAAATGGAGTTAAATTAACAACAATAGCCATTATAAAAGACAATAGGAAATAAAACACAAACAAACAATTCAGTCAAACTTACAAAAGCAGCGCTCTAGTAGGCCATACAGGACTTAAGTTAAATAGTCTAAATATTAGTTATGAAACTTAATTTTCCCCTTGACCAAAAAAAAAAAGGTAAAGTTTTAGCATTTTTAGTTTGAATTTTGAGCATTTTTTCTATGTGTACTGAAGCATTCCTCACATTCCATTAATTCCTATAGGGGTCAAATTGACCCGAGAGGGAAGGATTTGTTACTTTTTTTTATATGTAAACCACAAAACTCCTCGAATCCAGTCAATTCTTTTGTGTGTGTATTCATGGTTCAAGTACAACAAAAGTCCTAGGGTCTTGGAGGACTCTGATGAACATGCATCAGATTCATGTTTTTTTTGTTTGTTTGTTTTTTAATGAGTTTCGAGTAGGATGAGGGTTAAATTCAACGTAATACAACATTCGCAACTAATTTTACTTGAGTGTGATGAATTTCTGATTGAAACAGGATATTTGACAGAAAAAAAACAACAACAACAAAATCTTGATTTTGGTAACTTGGTGACTTGATTTTATCCATCAATTGATTAAAAAGTGGGCGTTCAGTGTGGTTTTGCAGTGGATCGTGATTGTGAATGACTCTCTTTTGAAACACCCGGCACCCATGTTTGAGGTGGCTTTTTGACCAGAACGTGGAGGCTAAAGGTCAAGTTTGCCCTTGAGCATTTCAGCATATCCCAATGGTCATGCTTCTTTTTAAAATCGTTATTTGCTATTATTGCCATAACCTTTGGACTCAGAGATGAAGAGGATGTGTACGCTGAAAATACAAGACTGCTGAAGTGCTGAGCAGATGGAGACAAGCATAAGCTCAGTGACAGAATCAGTGTTTCGAAAACAGACAGATGGAATGTCAAGTCCTAGTGAATAAATACAGGGACTGCTGTCATATTTATAGAATACTGAATATTCAATCTGTGTGCATTGCTGTACAAAACCAGCTTTGAAAAATATTATTTTACAGAAGGCCTCGAGTTATCAAGATTAATACGCGATTACATCAGTAATCGCATGTTAACATGTATAATGTGTAGGTCTTGTGGCTATGCTTTCTAGTATTTTAACATGCAAACTGATGCAATTTCTTGCCTCATCATTTTTCATTGTAAGTGCAATACTGCAAACTGATTCCTGTAAAAAACTGATGGGCAAGTCAAGATTATTTACAATTATTTTGTACAATTATTTACTTTTTAAAATAATTATCCCTGGTCTTACTGTGCATGATTCATAAATTTTATATGAGGGAATAGTTCCTCAGAAAATGAAAATTAGCTGAGAGTTGGGTAAGATATCTCGCTATACATACTCACACATAAAGAAACATTGCTGGCCTCAAAAATTACATAACACCACTGCTGCTTTTTCTCTGCTCACAGCAAGCAAGCCACTCTAATTTTCAACTATATATTTATCATATGCCTTTGAAGACAATAGCTGTCCAGAGAAAAACATATTAGCATGCTGCAGAGAGTCATTAATTAGTTTAATAAGTAATTACTGGGAGTGTAGAACACATTTCCTGTCCAGACACATTAGGTTTTAAAAACCCAGTGTAAGACAATGCGTCTTTAGTGAACTGTAACAAGGGCAGCTCCGGGTTAATGGATAATATACATGGAATATGGCATGACTGGGATAAATAGGTACATAAATTACAATGGAATCCAATTTAAGCCTTGCATATTCACACATTATGGTTTAAAGCATGGTCTAGATTAGAACTTTTGTTTCAAACATATACTTCCTAAATAAAATTAAACACAAACCTGCAGGAAATGTTTGTTTTGTTTTAAATGGTAGTTTGCCCTTGCTTATAGACTCAGTAGCCTAACTACAGTTTGTGATGGGCTAACATCTTTTACACACATTCTCATTCATTTTTACTCACGCTCTCTTTTTTTCATTTTCCCTTGTTTAAGATCCTTGTCCAGTTAGTATTGTCTGCAAGGCTCCTCTGAATAATTTATTCATAGCTCATAAACAGAATCCTGAAGGGCACACTCAAAGTTGAACAATAGACCTTATTCAGAGCAGAATGACAGGTATGAAAGCAAGGCTGTACTTACCACTGCACTTACCGTGTTTTCAATGTCATCCGCTGTAAAAAACTGAAGCTCCTAGATCACTTATAATTTCCCACAGCTCATGTTGTCGTTTTTTGTATAGGCCTACTGAAATTTCTTGGAAAGATATTTTTGCAATGTTTTGTCAGCAGAACAATCCAAAAACAGAAAAGATATTATCCCTCACAGCCTTGCTTTCATCCCCACAAAAAAAAAAAACGCGGTGAAGTCTGTACAGCTGATATATTGAATTTCTATATGGCTTTCTATCTTCTGTGAACAATATTTGGTTAGTTATCTAAACATGCACAAAGTAAGCAAGCGTAAATAACCCTAAAACATTTCGGATATCAGTAACTTTTATTTTGAAATGTGTTTTCCTCTTTTGCTATAGTTCGCGGGTGGGTACTGCGCATGTCTTCTAGTGGAGCTGTGAAGCCAAGGCACACTTCTAATCGGTTTACAGGTAAGACATACATAGTGTACAAAACATATACATATTCATTCCTTAAACATTTAGGTGTATTGAATGTTTAAACAGTCTTATGTAGTGATGGGAGAAACTAAAACTTTTGAAACTTAATTTGAATTAATTGAATTTGCTTGCTTCACAAAATTATTCCCAAACATAAAGACACTGTTAATTGAAGGTTTAATTGAAAGTGTAATATATTAAGTGCAATTAACAAATCAGGGTTAATTAAATGGGCATGTTTAGTTTGTTTTATGGAGTTTGATCAGACCAATAAAATATGAAAACTCTTCCTTTTTATTAAACAAATGTGTCATTGCAAATGTCCACAAATTTATAAAACGCCAAGATCAGGTAAAAAACAAAAAAACACTAGATAGACACTTGGTCATCATGGGTTCACAAAGATGGCCATAACGAAGCCTCCTTTACTGAAATCACGTGACGTAGCAGTTTGATGAATTCACGCTCCCGAATCACTGAAAAATAATTCACAAAGGATACAAGCAGTGTTTACGGAGCACCTAAGGCGACATGGTGGTGGTTAAGTTAAACCACCAAGTTAATGGTTGCATCCGAAATTACATAATTACTATATAGTAGGTGAAAAAACTGTATGGGACAAAAGAATTGTCTGAATTCACAGTACTCATAAAAGAGTAGTCTAAAAGTACCCGGATTACTTCTTCCGGCGAGATTCTGAAGTGTGCATACAATGTACACTTTAATATCCCATGATGCCATGGGAGAGGATTTACGAATGGCAGTGAAGCGGCGCAACTTGCGCAGGTAGGTCACATGATCCACACTCATACTATATAGAACATACTTTTTTAGCGGTTTTAAAGTAATTGCTTATTAAAAATAAGTACCTACTCAATGCAATTTCGGACGCAAAGCGTTCTCTCACAAATGTTTTGCGTTCCTCTGCTCTGAATAACTTTGCATTCCCTCGCAAAAACATTTGCATTTGCTTGCAAAACTTTTGTAATCTTTGTGAGTGAACGCAAAGTTTCTCAGGGAAATCAAACATTTTGCGAGTGAATGCAAAATTCACTTCGAAAATGTGTGAAACAAATACGAATTATCTCAAATTATGTATTTCTTTTACTTCTAAAGATTTAAATGTATTAAATTTCACAGTCTCTAATCCGTTTATTGGTTTGAGTTCATTCATTGAGCATTTGGACTTGGTTCTCAAATCGGCGCACTTTTCCCAGTCACATGATGCACAGTGTAATAAAGGATATAAATTGCATTGGGAATTTTCATAGAGTAGAATTTGTTTGTTCATGCTTCAGATGCATATTATTTTCACAGATACTATATTGTGATTTACTGTTGCTATAACAAATTACTTGAATTCAGTTGAATGAATGAGGAAAGCAAGATGGCATGGGTGTTTAGATCACAAACCGTTGTTGATTTTAAAGAACTGTGTTTCAACCGAACCAGGAAAGACCTCAATTGGATAGACCTACAACCAATCAGAGCAACGGAGCGACACATAGTTGTGAACAGAACTCAATTGCACGCACGCTGGAAGAAATGGAAGAAGATGCGTGTAAACGATCTTTGCCGGTGTTGTAAAAGAACTTCAGGATACACAGAGCACTTACCAGCACGATCTTAATTTTTGAGAGAAATAGTAAAGGTGAATGCATATACGAACAAGTTCTCTGTTTAGGATTAGAACGAATTCAACCCAATCGCTCTTTGGTGACATGAATGATTACGTTACTGTTGATCATCTGTCCATCATTGTATAAAGCCCGCCCTGACAATTTGACAGCTCCTGTTCAGGCATAGTTGCTCCACAACGGATCAAGTCCAGACCGAATTTCCCGAACACAAATGTTGTGGGCGGGGCCAAATTCAGCTGGCATCTAGGCTAACAGTCATGCCATTTGTTTTATAAAATGGTATACAAACCAGCAAAGTCAATAAAAAAAATACAGTTTCTCTACATTAGTTACTTTCAAATTGCAGGCTGGATGTAGCAGTAACATTTTTCAGCTCAATACGTTTCATAATTTTACACTACATAAGTTCATAAGTTTCCTTTTTAGATGTGCTTTACGCTGACATTTTCACCTACTAGCACAATCCAAAGTTAATTATCTGAAGCACCGACATCTAGTTTATAGAGTCTCTCTGTGACTTAATTGAATAATTATACATGGTGCTTCTGCATATTGTAGCAGAGACTGGTCAGTTGCCTATTGGTTCTACCTGAGGGAGATTAGATGCTTTCATGCATTTTCAATATTCTTACTGTTCTTATGCATTATGTCCCAGACTTGACCTGAGTCAGCAATTTCGTAGCTACTATCAGTCCAGAGTACCTCTGGTCAAGGCAAGGCTAGATGTGTGAAATAGGATAAAAGTCACCTTAAAGAGATACTCAGTGTTAATGTTTTTCACATTTTGTTCAGAATGATCTCATTAAGTTGTAACATCCCTTGAGATATCTAAAGGATTTATTTTTCTTTTTATAAATGGGTAAGCCCTTAGGTATGCATAATTCTTGATGTGGTTTCAAGTGAGTTCTCTCACCCCTGAGGGGGTAAAAAGTATTAAGCTCAGTAATTGCTGTCTGGCCTTTTCTCTTGTGATGTGGATTTAGACCGATGTTGATGAATGGAGGTGTATTAAATAGCTTAGATTCTTCCCTCTACACCACTGTCTGAACTATTATACTAGAATGTCATGTGTGTGATGAGATGGCAGTGGAAATGACCCTGATCAGCTCTCAGGTGTAGACACATTGAAAGAGTGATGTGGGGTTTAAAGTCGGCTTGAAAGAATGCATGAATTCACTCTATATGTTATGGATATGTAGGTTATGGTTATCTATGTAGGTTCTTTTTTTATTTTAATGACCATGTAATGTTTGATCAAAATATCCTTCCAGATATTGTGACAGACTTCTGTGGTGACATATGCAGGATTTTTTTTCCAATCATTTAGTGCACTTTAAAATAGTCTATTTACACTGCCCGGCCAAAAAAAAAAAAAGAAAAAAAAAGAAAATGTTGCTGTTTGGATTTTAATTGGCAGATGCTTAAGAGTCATTGATTGGATCATTATTGCAGTGATTTTTATATTTATAGCATGTTATATGTTTGGCAACGGTTCTTCTAACCCTAATTGATGGAGTGTGTAGCTTTTAATTTCTTAAACAACCATGTATGAAGACACGTGTCAAGATTCATCAGGCATGAAGAATCATTTTTACACATGAATCGGCACCTCTGAGTCCAGACCTTACATTCATTGAAAGTCTTTGGGATGTGCTGGAGGAGACGTTACAGAGTAATGGACTCTTGCATTGTCAATACAAGATCTTGACCAAAAATTGATGCACCTCTTGATGGAAATAAAGTCACAGCATTTAATGTAAACTTAATTTTTTTATTTAATTAGTTAACTTTTCATTTTCATCATTTTATTTTTATACACTCAACTAAAGGATTATTAGGAACACCATACTAATACTGTGTTTGACCCCCTTTCGCCTTCAGAACTGCCTTAATTCTACGTGGCATTGATTCAACAAGGTGCTGAAAGCATTCTTTAGAAATGTTGGCCCATATTGATAGGATAGCATCTTGCAGTTGATGGAGATTTGTGGGATGCACATCCAGGGCACGAAGCTCCCGTTCCACCACATCCCAAAGATGCTCTATTGGGTTGAGATCTGGTGACTGTGGGGGCCATTTTAGTACAGTGAACTCATTGTCATGTTCAAAAAACCAATTTGAAATTATTTGAGCTTTGTGACATGTTGCATTATCCTGCTGGAAGTAGTCATCAGAGAATGGGTACATGGTGGTCATAAAGGGATGGACATGATCAGAAACAATGCTCAGGTAGGCCGTGGCATTTAAACGATGCCCAATTGGCACTAAGAGGCCTAAAGTGTGCCAAGAAAACATCCCCCACACCATTACACCACCACCACCAGCCTGCACAGTGGTAACAAGGCATGATGGATCCATGTTCTCATTCTGTTTACGCCAAATTCTGACTCTACCATCTGAATGTCTCAACAGAAATCGAGACTCATCAGACCAGGCAACATTTTTCCAGTCTTCAACTGTCCAATTTTGGTGAGCTTGTGCAAATTGTAGCCTCTTTTTCCTATTTGTAGTGGAGATGAGTGGTACCCGGTGGGGTCTTCTGCTGTTGTAGCCCATCCGCCTCAAGGTTGTGCGTGTTGTGGCTTCACAAATGCTTTGCTGCATACCTCGGTTGTAACGAGTGGTTATTTCAGTCAAAGTTGCTCTTCTATCAGCTTGAATCAGTCGGCCCATTCTCCTCTGACCTCTAGCATCAACAAGGCATTTTCGCCCACAGGACTGCCGCATACTGGATGTTTTTCCCTTTTCACACCATTCTTTGTAAACCCTAGAAATGGTTGTGCGTGAAAATCCCAGTAACTGAGCAGATTGTGAAATACTCAGACCGGCCCGTCTGGCACCAACAACCATGCCACGCTCAAAATTGCTTAAATCACCTTTCTTTCCCATTCTGACATTCAGTTTGGAGTTCAGGAGATTGTCTTGACCAGGACCACACCCCTAAATGCATTGAAGCAACTGCCATGTGATTGGTTGATTAGATAATTGCATTAATGAGAAATTGAACAGGTGTTCCTAATAATTCTTTAGGTGAGTGTATGTTGTGCAGGTGTTACATTAATTTTATTTTATTTCGAAAATAAATAAATGCATAAATAACAATTCATGCTAGACCAGCTGGAATACCAAATGAGCATATGAGTTTCGTGGGTTTTGTGGTAAGGGCAATCTCTTATTTAGGTTCTGTTTTAGTTATGATCCTGTCTAGACAGTGAGCCAGCTCACTAGGTTTTGTAAGGCACTATAAGACACTTGTGTGTCTACAGTCCACTAGAGAGAGAGAGAGAGAGAGAGAGATTCTACTAATTCTACTCTTTTGTTCAAAAGTTAAAAGATGCTTGTTAATTTAAAGGGAGTAAGAGGGAAAAAAAGACAGAAAGAGCATGAAACATTAACAAAATGGCCCTAAGAATAATGAAGTGTTGCAGGAGAGAGAGCAGACGGGATGAAAAGAGGAAAAGAAAGTGATTTGTGAGGAAACCCTTTACAACTCTCCCATTCTCCACTAATGGATGACTTCCTCAGGCAATGAGGCTCCACGGCTGGAATACCAAATGAGCTTAGTGTGTTTCGTGGAATCTTGAGAATGTTTGTTAAATGTGAGCTGTGTCTCAAGGAATATCTGAAGATCATCATAGACTGTTGTTTTCACTATAGACCTTTTTTGTTGTTGTTGTTGTTTTGATTCTATTTTTTTTTTTTTTTTTTTGCTAAAGAACTGATCAATCCTCTGCTTAAATTTTTTTTTCAAAAAAATAATTCAATATATACACAGTATATCAACACATCTCCGCTGTTTATTAATTTACTGTACAGTATTGCTAAGCAGAGGGCTACAACTGTCAGATTAAGTTTATGTATCAAGTCCTGTACATTGCATTAAAGCAATTCTGCTTGAAGCTATATAGTTCATATCTGCTGTACTGATAAATGGCTTCTGTTTTATTGTATATTCAAATTTGTTTATTAAAACAATTGCAGGAGATGTCCCTATTTAGTTTATGCCTGCATATTGTCATATTAAGCTGTTTTTGTGTTGTTAATGAAAACTCCCTGAGATGTAGCAGTCATCTCTCTGTAAGCCTCAACATAAACATAAGAGCGTTTTAAATCACAGTACTAAGTTTATTCACTTTGGCTCATTTTGGCTTGTTTTTCACTGGTAATCTGCAGAAGGGCAGATTACTTATCTGAATTTAGATTTTGAGTGTGATTTTTATTAAGTGGTTTACCATTTGCAATTTCTGTGTGTATTAAAATGAAAGTAGAAACTGTGTATAAGCAGTTTTGAAACTCATTAGACTTTTGGGTTTCTTCATTCTTTCAGTGGTGAAAAAAAAAAAAAAAAAAATACAAGAGGTCAAATCAGGTAATGGCAACATACTCTCTCATGGCAGTTCCTAATTATCCCATTAACTGGCACTGTCCCGCTACAGGGATGCTTAGTGCTCTTTTTATTTATCGCCTTCTTTCAAATCTCATATATTAATAATCATCATAAATTAGGTATCATTCTAAAGCTTACAGACTCAAAAATCATCCTGTGAAAACTGTTTTGAAAATTTTTGTTACCATGGAAACAGTACTCTAAATTATTTTAGCAGGCTTCTTCCCTAGTGGATGGTGTCAGGTTTCAGATTACACAATTTTTTTTATTTACTTTATAATCAAAACCTTTTCTAATCTTGACAGCACATATCTTCGGAAAGGTCTCAAGTTTCCATATTTGGTGAATGTTTTGTGATAGAAGTTGTCAGGCTATCACCAGACCAAGCTCAATCTTTTAAGATTGAACAGTGGTCTGGGGAGTCTGCTCTGCATTTTCTACTGCACAAGAGGCGTGAACAACGGGCATAGTTCAAATGACTCTGTGCGCAATTGGATAGTCCTTCAACCAATCAGACCACAAGAGGCGTGATCAACGGGCATAATTCAAATGACTCTGTACGCAATTGGATAGTCCTTTAATCAATCAGACCACAAGAGGCGTGATCAATGGGCATAATTCAAATGACTCTGTACGCAATTGGATAGTCCTTCAACCAATCAGACCACAAGAGGCGTGATCATCGGGCATCAATCATTGTGTTAAACCCGCCAATAGCGCGCCAGGTGGATAAGCGGCAGATCAGGCTGGGTTTACCCAGTTTATGATAGAAGTGAAATTTGGATAGAAATTTATGAATGTGTTACAGCAGAATGAGCAGCAAAATTCAATGGAATGTGGGTAGCACCCCGTGGCTGTATTTGGTACTGTCCTATACAAAATCTCATAGGAACTTCAATTTTTGGGATATCAACTTCAAATTTGGAAATCAACTTGCTTTAATTTTATAGTACATTCTTTTATAAACTATATATTTTATATAAAATAAAAAGATTTTTACAGTACATTTGATTTACAGTAAATTTAAAGTTCCACAACTTTTTCATATATATATATATATATGCATATATATATATATATATATTCATATATATCTTTTTCATATTTCATAAAAATATACTTTTTCATATTTTCATATTCACAACTTTTTCATATATATATATATATATATATATATATATATATATATATATATATATATATATATATATATATATATATATATATATGCCAACATGCAAAATGAACGCAGCTTGTGTGTTTGAGTCGCGTTTCAGGTCTCCATCAGGAAGACTGTACTTTTATTTACTATTTTACTTTCTTTTACTCTCAGTTTTTACAAACTTATCATCTGCATTGATCTACTACGACAGCAAAACTCTTTTGGACATTGGTTACCTCTACACTGGACTGTTTCAGGACACTTTCGCCAAGCGATCCTCTGTGGCCATCTGAGATTCTTGGAACGCGCGAGTTGAACAATGGCCAGAGCCAGCGGCAGCGTAGAGAACAAAAGAAACACCGTGTGGAAACGTGCTGGTATCCGTAACAGACTGAGGAAAGGGCATTCAGACCTCCTCTCCCGAGCATTCTTCTAGCAAATGTTCAATCCTTGGATAATAAGATGGGTCGTCTTAGAGCCAGGATAAGTTTTCAACGGGACATGAGAGACTGTAATATCTATTGTTTGTCTGAAACATGGCTCACGCCCGCGGTCCCGGACACAGCTGTGGCGCCCGTCCGGAGAACTTCTCTGTTTTTGGATGGACAGAACAGCCGAGGCGGTAAATCCAAAGGCGGTGGAGTGTGTTTCATGATCAACAAGAAATGGTGCGATCCCAGGAACATCACCATTCTCTCGCGGTCCTGCTCGCCTCATCTGGAACATTTAACAATCATCTGCCGCCCATTCTATCTGCCGAGGGAGTTTTCTGCGGTTGTCGCGACGCCGTTTACATCCCACCGCAGCAGACACAGCGCTGGCTTTATCTGGCCTTCATGATGTTGCCAGCGGCGTCATAAACCAACATCCCGGCGCGCGGCATTCATTGTCGCTCCTGGCGATTTAACAAAGCAAACCTAAAGAAAGTCCTGCCAAACTTTCACCAGCACGTCTCCTGCCCCACCTCGAGGAGCAAACACACTGGATCACTGCTACTCTCCGTTTAAGAACGCCTATAAAGCGCGGTCACTTCAGCGTTGTGTCCTGGATCATGCCGCCATTTTCCTCACTCCCGAATACAAACAAAAAGCTCCTCCAGGAACCCCGGTGAGGCGGAAGTTAAGCGTTGGTCACCCCACTCAGAGACCGCGCTACAGGCAGCTCTGGGCGATGTGGATTGGGACATGTTCGGCGAGTTCAGCTGGCGTAAACGAGTTCACAGGCGTGGCGCTTTGCTTCATCAACACGCTTACAGAGCAAGCCACGCAAACAATAACAATAACGTCCTTCTCAAATCAGAAACCGTGGGTGGACAATTCAATCCGCGCTGGCAGTGAACATCACGCACTGCTGCTTACTGGACGCCGGTCTCCATTCAGGGAATATGAATGAATACAGATCGTCCTGCTATGCTCTCAGGCGAGCAGTTAAAGCCGCAAAACTCCGTTATAAAGACCGAGTGGAGTCTCATTTCCAACTCAGCGACTCACAGCGCGTATGGCAAGGGTCTGAGGTCCATCTGCTCCTTTGGATCTAAATCCTCTGCAGAGGCAAGCGTTGATCCGTTGCTCGTGAACGAGTTAAACTCTTTCTATGCTCGCTTTGACTGTAACCGCGGCAGCGCGACTCCGCCAAACGCTGCGCGTTAGAGAAATTACTCAGAGCAGCAACAATCACGTGATCTCTGTCTCGGAGGATGAAGTTCGGAGAGCACTCAAGCGTGTGTGGTGGCGTCAGGAAAGCTGCTGGGCCGGATGGTATTTCAGGTCGTGTTCTGCGGTCCTGTGCTGATCAGCTCACCGGGTTGTTTACATCTATCTTTAATGAGTCCTCGCTACATCTGTGGTCCCCACCTCCTTCAAAAATCCACCATCATCCCTGTCCCTAAGAACAGTAAACCCTTTGCCTAAATGACTATCGTCCAGTGGCTCTCACGTCTATAGTCATGAAGGTCTTTGAGAGACTCATTAAAAACACCATTTGCGCCTTCATTCCTGACACTTTGGACCCTCTTCAGTTTGCCTATCGTCCCAATAGATCGACTGAAGATGCCATCTCTCATGTCCTCCACTCCTCCTCACTCACATCGACAGCAAAAGTGGGAACTACGTATAGACTGCTATTTATTGACTATAGCTCAGCCTTTAACACCATAGTTCCCACCAAGCTAACCTCCAAACTCCTGGATCTCGGCCTGAATCCTTCTCTCTGCCACTGGATTGAGGACTTCCTCACTGGCAGGCCTCAGGTGGTGAGAATAGGCCAGTCCACCTCCACCTCCATCACCCTGAGTGTGGGAGCTCCACAGGGCTGTGTCCTGAGCCCCTGCTCTACTCTCTCTACACGCATGACTGTTTGTCCACACAGCTCCACCTCTATCATCAAATTTGCTGATGATACTGTTGTCCTGGGCCTCATTTCCAACAACAATGAGACGGCATACTTGGACGAGGTGGAGCATCTAACATCATGGTGCCAGGACAACTGTCTCTCTCTGAATGTTGGCAAGACCAAAGAAATGATTGTGGACTTCAGGAAGAGACAGCAACGGACATACTCCCCCTCATGATCAGCGGGTCACCAGTAGAGAGAGTGAGCAGCTTCAAGTACCTGGGAGTAAACATCTCCGAGGACCTGACCTGGACTGCTCACATTCAGACACAGGTGAAAAAAAAACCAGGCAAATCTTGACTGTACCACCTGCGCCAGCTGAGGAAATTCAGGGGTTTCACCAGCTATCCTGAAAACTTTCTATTTAGGGCGATAGAAAGTGTTTTAACTCAGTGCATCACAGCGTGGTATGGGAACAGCACCAGTCATGACCGCAAAGCCCTGCAAAGAGTAGTGCGCTTATCCGGCGTATCTCAGGGTCAGCTCTCCCGTCTCTGCAGGGACGTCCTACACCAAACGCTGCAAAGGTAGAGCTACCAAGATCATCAAGGACTCTAATCACCCTGCAAACCCTCATTTCACGCTGCTACCATCTGGTAAGCGCTTCCGCCTGATGGCCAAAACTGAGAGACTCAGGAGGAGCTTCTTCCCCAGGCCATCAGACTCCTGAACTCAGTCACTTAACATCACGTGACTTCACGTCCAGGATAAACATCGATACACTGACATTGCACTGCACTTTCTGTTCTCGTTGTTACTGTGTAACAACCTGTCATAAACCTGTTTGCACATTATACTCTTTATACATTTGTTAACCACATATTTATAAGTCTACAGTTTACTCACTGCAAAGTCTACTTCAATTATTTTATTCCACTTTATCCTTATTTGTTACCTTTTTTCTCTTGACTTGATTATTTATAATTCTACAGATATAGACATATATATATATATATATATATAATAGAGTACTTTTTTATATCCTATTTCTATTATAATTTCTTCCTTGTGTTTTTAACTGTGAATTTGCACTGTCCATGGAGCGCGACCTGTTTTTTTCACTGCATTTGTATATTCTGTATATAACTGTGTATGTGACAAATAAAACTCTTGAATCTTGAATCTTGAATATTTTTTTTTTTTTTTTTTTTTTTTTTTCAATAATCTGCTGAGTGTCTTCTTTAAAACAAAGCATTTTCTAGTGCATTTTCACATCTATTCTCATTAAAGGGGATAGTTAAGTTATAGTTAAGGGGATGTTATTTTACATTATAAAACGGTTAGTTCCAGTCCTTGATTCTGATTGGTCAATAGCCGGCTATGACCGCTTACCCCAATGTATTCTGTGCTTATTTATATTTTTTTAATTTAAAAAAAAAGTTTTTTTTTTTTTTTGTGGTAGTCAACAAGTGCTGTCAACTGAGCTTAGATTGTGTTGAACCCAAAATATTCCTTTAAGCTGCCTTTAGCGTGTTGTACAACAGATGGATGATGCTGCTATGCACAACATTCTTGTAAAGTAATTGCGATTTTTCTCTTGCTCCAAAATGAGGACTGGTGGCTATACTACAGAGGTGCGGTGCTGGTCTAAAGCTGAGGACCTCTGTGCTGTTGGTTCATTAGCTCACTCCTCTGAGAGAAACCACCAGCACACACAATCCTCTTTTAATTAGCACATAGCTATTGTTACCCTTTGTGACTGATTAACTGGAGTAATGACTAGCCATGCTCAAGTTCCCTCTGTAAAGCTCAACTCTTTTCGCCAAAAAATGAAGCACTCAGACAGGCCCATGAGTAAATATGAAATGCGATGCTAATCTCTTCAGTTCGTGTCTTGTTTGTGTTGTATAGATTCACAAACCAAAGCTCTCCATTGACTTTGTATTGCGTGAAGTGGTCGCCTTGTCATTTCGGACTTATAACAAAAAAACAGAACTAGTGTCTAAAAGCTGATATGTGACAAGGTGTACAGCAAACAAAACAATATGTTTTTATAAGCTGTCAACCCCCAAAAAACGAGCATTTAAGGAGACAAAATTGGGTACAGGCAATAAGATGTGAAGCTTCAGCAGGAAGAATGGGTACATTTTGGGATCCTGACACTCAGTATGCCTATGTGTGCAGTAAACATTTTGTCACTGTTAAGTCAAATATCCAAATGTCAGTTTTATATATGATATTTCCTGTCGCTGACTATGTTCCCCTCCAGTGGGGGTAGTTCTCAGTGTAATATAACATGTCGCGCTCAATTGCCTGTATCCACTTTTGTGTCCTTATAAACTTCCGGGTTTTTCGTTCTGGGTATTTTAGCTTGCTTGCTGTACACCTTGTCACATATCAGCTTTTAGACAGTTTTTTTTTTTTTTTGTTGTTATAAGTCAGAAAAGACAAGTAGGCCGCTTCACACAATTCAAAGTCAATGGAGACGGTTGGTTTGTCCCCAACCCAATGCAACAGAAAGTTTTTGAATAGTTAGTTGATGAATTTATGTAGCTTATGTAGTCATCTATTTTCAAGTCATTGATTAGCATATTCTGTCTTGATAATCTATAAATCGCTTCTGTAGGAACTGTTGTAAGATGCCTTCAGAGCCAGATAATATGCTACATGAAGATAGAACAGGTATAGTTTAGCTTAATTATGGTTATAACTTATGTTGTCATCTTGTTTTTATGACATGCTATTGCATTTGTGCTACGCACTGCATTGCAATAAATGTGAAAAGACGAATGCGACAGCCTGAGCAGACTCCCAAATGTGCTGGTACAACAACTCTTCCTCTTCTCTAAATCAGCCCGACATGGTTCGTTGGGGCATGGTTTATGTAAATTTTAGAGTTTGTAATGTCACCAACCCGGGAAAAATTTGTTGTAGTCCTTAAAAAAAGTGATTTCTGTAAAAGAAAAGATCTCCCTTTGCTTTGAACTTTGAGCGTCATAAATTTGCAGATGTTATTTATGCTCAAACATTACACACTAACTAAAGTTAAAAAAGTGAAATCATAATCAAGGAAAAATATGCTTTATTTTTGCCACTAGTGTCACAGAAATGACATTCTTCATCTGTGTATTTTGTGACCCGAATAAAAAGCATTTTGTTACTTTTGAATGCTAAACAATTGTGGTACTGTGTTGGGCCACTTGATGTACGATTTAAAAAATGAGTGTCCCCTTGAAGTAGAACCAGTCAAGAACTTCTGCTGTATCCCTCAGCTGTGACATTTGTTGTGTTGCATTTGGCTTTGTGTTGGTCTAATATAACAGCATTTTATGTGGTGCATTACACAGTCTTACACAGAGCACAAAAAAGTGATAAAATGAGGTGTGAAGCATTTAGATAATGTGTAAATTCTCTTCGAGTTTGCTTGGCATGGAGGCAGTGAATAGATCAGGGTGCAGTTGGCAGTGTCAGGTATAGATGTAATGAATAGCCTGATTAGCTCTTTGGCAGGGACACTCATGCAGATGGTAGGCACACTTTCCTGTACCCTCCCCTTCTCTCTCTCTATTCCAGGATCTCTCGTTTATCAGTGTAATTACCAGAAAAAGAAAACATATTAGGGCATTTAACCCTTGTGTTCTGCTAATTTCTCAAAAACGGCATGACCCACATCTAGTAACGGCAGTAATCTTACCTGTACTTTGACTTTTGACTATTTGTTCTCTGGAGATTTTCATATTGATCTGATTCGTGTTTAGAGGAGAGCATGGATAATTGAAATAAGTTTTAGTTTTTGCTCTTTTATTCTCAACACTTATTTATATTCTCAGCATAAAGCAGGAGTTTTTAAAGTCTCAGTGAACCGGAAGTAGCAAGTGAGTTTTCTTCAGTGCTGACGTATTTCCAAGTGAAACGGAATATTGAACAGAGGGCAGGGTTTTACTTCAGCGCTCCTCCTCTCCATCTCTCACTCATAGCAGACTAACAGTTGGAGGGGAGTGGTTACGCATTTTCAAACCTAAGTCGTCAAACTGACATCATCTGAGAAGGAACACCGTTTCCAGACCGGAAGTTACTTTTCAGATTTTGTAACAATTTTTTTTTCTGTTTATTAACTTGCATGGATTAATTGTTCACCCTAAGACCTGTAATGTGTGCTAACAAAGTAAATAGGGTCAATCTTGATTTCATGAGGATTTTTAGACATCCATAAATATATCCAAGTTCTTAATAGGTTACCATATAACCGAATAGGTTCAGCAGGCTAAACATGTTGTATTAATTAATAGGTCACAGTCTGATGAAAAACAAAATATCCACACTTGCTTGTGTCTTCTTAATTAATAATAATTATTATTATTTGCAACAAAGCACATTTAGATCAATCAAACATTTTGGCAATCATCCTTCTCCAGTGAGTCATACAATATTACCTTCCCCAGGAATCTTTAAAAGAGTCCAATAATCACCAGGTGGAGGCTCTCATCACAGGTGCTTCTCATTAGAAGCATTAACAGACTCAATTACCAAATCACAGTCAAATGAATCCAAACAACCAAGGCCCCGTCCACATAAAGCCAGAGCTTTCCCTATCCGATCTTTTTTTTCCCCTCATTTCAAGAAATATCTGCGTACATACAAGGGAACTGAAACTGACTCAAAACGATGTAGTATACATGCCAGGCCAGTATGTGGTGCTGTAATTCTGCCACAGGAATACACTAAAAACAGAGAAGAAGAGTTGTGGCTAGAAGGGGTAAAACAATGGTAGGAAGTGAGGCAAAATCTCACAATATTTTATAATAACATATAAATACATTTGCTACTTACCGGATGTGTTTTGTTAACGCCTACACCCTAAACCTACCCTTACAATAATGCAAATACAGTAATTAAACAACACAATATTGATGTGCGCATGCCCAGTGCCCGTAGTTGTATCCCTTTTTAGTCTTTCGGTCTTTCCCCGTGCGGGACGTGATGTGATGACATTACCGTTTCACAAAATAAATGGATTGGCTGTACACACGAAAACACAAGGGTGTCGTTTTCAGATTGATCCACTCTGAGACCCGGATTCAAAAAATATCGGTTTCATGCTTCCAAAACGCCGGATCCGTGTGGACAAAATGCTGATACAGTAAAAATGTTTTACCTATACAGCTAAACGTGTCTCCGTGTGGACGGGGCCCAAGTCAACAACAAAAATAACCACCCAAAAAGCATTTACAAAGCAATGAACATATCTATAATTAACATACAACCCCAAAATATTCAACATATCAATCACAACACATACAAATCATTAGTTTATAACCTTCAGCATCTAAAATGTATAACCAAAAAGTTTATAAAGTGATAGTTCACCCTAAAAGGAAAATGAAGTCATTAATTACTTATGCTGGTGTTGTTCTAATGCCGTATACCCTTCTTTCTTTTATGGACCAACAAAGGAGATTTAAAAATATATATTTTTAATAATTTTTTTGTTAAATAATACTTTAAATTTCATATTGTTTACCTTCAGAACATTTGGAATATACAAAACATGTTTTATGGGATCATTCTGTTATACTTTTGTGACTTTTTTTAAAGCTTGAATCTGGTCGATATTCACTGCCATTATATGGACGAGTGTGAGTGGGACATTTAATAAAAAAAAATATTTAAAAAAAACTCCTTTTGTGGTCCATAAAAGAAAGAAGCACATGCATCAAAACAACACCAGGGTGAGTAAATTATGACTTAAAGGCACCGTATGCACGTTTCTCCACTAGAGGTCGCTTATTCAAAGCGTAGCTTGATGACACCGTGAATGAGTGTGGAATCATGGGAGTTGTAGTCTTGACTCTTCACCTCCACAGCTGATGGAAAGGAATCCGACAGACTCAGGCAAAAATCATGTTCATGGATGAGCGACTGTATTAACATTACGGTGGTATGAAGCAGGACACGCGAGAGCCCTTTGGAGTGAATGCTAATGAGAGAGACTTGCGCGAAACACCGGTCTCTGAGGTTTTTTTATGCTTATGTCAGCCGTTTCTGCTGTTTTCGTTGCATATGTGGGGTAACGCAGTGCCATTTTACATGGTTAAAACAATCATACTAAATACATTTGAGTGCGTTGAAAGTTATATTATAATGTTACTCTGTGCATTCGCTCAGTGGCTGGTATGAGAGACTTGATCGATATTAGAATTTCATATTATGACATGCAATTAATTTGAAAATATATTGTATGATGACGAAAGCTCTCTTTAATTAACAACTTGACATAATAGTGTTGTCTCTGAGGCATGGTAAAAACATTACTCGTGGTGAATCAAGAAAACAAGCGATTCAAACAATAAGACTAACCGTGTTGCACTGTATAACAATGATTTGTTTTCTGTTGATAAATGTGTATATATAAACAGCAGAGACAGAGGGGATTCAAGATTCAAGATTCAAGAGTTTTATTTGTCACATACACACTTATATACAGAATATACAACCGGCAGTGAAATGTAAACAGGTCCGCTCCATGGACAGTGCAAATTCACAGTTAAAAACACAAGGAGGAAATTATAATAGAAATAGGATAAAAAAGTACTAATATATATATATATATATATATATATATTTAATATCTGTAGAATTATAAATAAATCAAGTCAAGTAGAAAAAAATAAAAAATAAAGAAGTGGAATAAAATAAGTGAAATAAACTGTGCAATGAGTAAACTGTAGACTTGTAAATACATGGTTAACAAATGTACAAAGAAGTATAATGTGCAAAAGGTTGTTACACAGTAACAACGAGAACAGAAAGTGCAGTGCAATGTCAGTATATCGATGGTCACGTGATGTTAAGTGACTGAGTTCAGGAGTCTGATGGCCTGGGGGAAGAAGCTCCTCCTGAGTCTTTCAGTTTTGGCCATCAGGCTTCGGAAGCGCTTACCAGATGGCAGCAGTGTGAAATGAGGGTTTGCAGGGTGATTAGAGTGCTTGATGATCTTAGTAGCTCTACCTTTGCAGCGTTTGGTGTAGACGTCCTGCAGAGACGGGAGAGCTGAGATACGCTCGGATAAGCGCATGACTCTTTGCAGGGCTTTGCAGTCATGACTGGTGCTGTTCCCATACCACGCTGTGATGCACTGAGTTAGTACACTTTCTATCGCCCCTAAATAGAAAGTTTTCAGGATAGCTGGTGAAACCCTGAATTTCCTCAGCTGGCGCAGGTGGTACAGTCTTTGCCTGGCTTTTTTCACCTGTGTCTGAATGTGAGCAGTCCAGGTCAGGTCCTCGGAGATGTTTACACCCAGGTACTTAGCTCCTCACTCTCTCTACTGGTGACCCGGTGATCATGAGAGGGGAGTATGTCTGTTGCTGTCTCTTCCTGAAGTCCACAATAATTTCTTTGTTCTTGCTAACATTCAGAGAGAGACAGTTGTCCTGGCACCATGATGTTAGATGCTCCAAGTATGCCGTCTCATTGTTGTTGGAAATGAGGCCCTGGACAACAGTATCATCAGCAAATTTGATGATAGAGGTGGAGCTGTGTGTGGACAAACAGTCATGTGTGTAGAGAGAGTAGAGCAGGGGACTCAGGACACAGCCCTGTGGAGCTCCCACACTCAGGGTGATGGAGGTGGAGGTGAACTGGCCTACTCTCACCACCTGAGGCCTGGGGATGAGCCGAGGGCGGGGCTGAGCGTGGGGTGTGCACCTGAGACCCACAGTGACGGATTGATTGACAGCTGTCAGACTCGCAAAGATGGAGAATGACTGGAGTGACGCCAGTAGTTTTGCAACAGATCGGTCTTTTGAAGTAGAGGACTTTTCTCCCCCACCTTCACCTGAAGTGGAGGAGGGTGATTTGTCTGTAGACACAGAGCCTCATCAATTTGAGCCGCTCGAGAGGTGTGGTAGTGAGCCGTTGGAAGAGCCAACATGCGTCACGATGGCCAACAACGTTCAATAGGAAAATTCAACTGCAGTAGCCACCATTCAATCTTAAGAGGGCAGCACTCAGATGTTTTTACACCATATATTGTAGAATTAAAACACTTTATACCTAAATGTCAAAACATTTACTCAAACCAATGAACAGCACTTATAAAGCCCCAGTCTTGCAGATCATTAACTAAAAAAAAATTTTTCTAGGGTTTAGTTACCCTTTAAAGTGTCTTTGGTCTTTCCATGGTTTCTATGGAAATCAAGGGTAGCGCGTCATTGGGATATGACGTCATTGACAGGCAATGCAAGGACACGGTCCATAACACAGGTTAAAATAGCTGATTTCTCTGGATTTACATTGTTCTAGTGTTTTTTGGATATTTTAATCTAGAAATCTTACATAGTGTGCCTTTAATTTCTACTATAAGGGTGCTGGAAACATAAACAATGCCAAAACTGCAAATGTTTTTCTGCAAATACATATACAGATATTTATATTTACAAGATTATTAGCTCTAAACATAGACAACACACACAAACATTTGTATTCACTTTGATGCTCCTTGTAGTAGAGCATACGAGATTGTCAGTCAATGCATGGTGTACTGTTGAGGCTGAGACTATACATGCAACCCTAAACGTACATTATGGAGGATTTGGAATTTCTTTGGGAAAAATAAACTTGCATTGACATTCTCAACACATTCTGGATCTTCAAAGGTCGTTCTGAGTGTATATCTGTAAACAGAGGGAGCGTGGTGCATCCAGCAACTTTACAGGACATATTGTATTCCCTTCAGTGCATTTGCATTTCAACAGCTCTGTGTGTGAGAGTGGTCTGTCTTAAAAGGGCATCCCACCAGAGAAATAATACACACCAGGAGCGTGCAGTCCATATAATGCATGTCCAAGCCATTTGAGAGAATGAGTTTGTGGATTTGCTAATTAATATTAACACTATAAATACCCTTGTCGTTTGAGGTGTAACATTAAGCTTACATAATTAAATGTTGGAAATACTTATGTAATTGTCCGTCATTTATTTAGTTGCCAAATTACTGTAATTGGCTTTCAGGTAAATGTATCCACCACAGCTTTGGCGTTACGCTCTGTTGTTATGCATCGCCATCATTGTTCTGCGTTCTCATTGGTTTGCTGGTATATTGGGCTTTCATTCGCAAGGAAAGCTGTCCACAAATTGCTTGCCCATGCTGAAAAATGTGCTGTTTCGTATCTCGATTAGCGAAAATCACATTGCATTTGATTCAAAACTAACTAGACTGAAAGAAAAGTCATAATTGAAACTATTTTTGTAGTATTTATTTTTTTTATGAAAACTTTTAAACCATTAAAGACTAACAAACAGCCTCATAGTTGCAGTAGGTCTAAGTCATCAATTTGCTTTTTTTTTTTCTTAAACTTAAGGATACTTATATATTTATGTATTCTGCTTATATTTATTATAATTAATTATATTTTACTAATAGTTTATTTATAATAGGCTACTTATTTTTATAATATATTATACACCAATCAGGAATAACATTATGACTCGATTATGATTATGAGGTGAAGTGAATAACATTGATTATCTCTTCATCACGGCTCCTGTTAGTTGGTGGGATATATTAGGCAGCAAGTGAACATTTTGTCCTCAAAGTTGATGTGTTAGTAGCAGGGAAAATGGGCAAGCGTAAGGATTTGAGCGAGTTTGACAGGCCAGATTGTGATGGCTAGACCACTGGGTCAGAGCATTTCCAAAACTGCAGCTCTTGTGGGGTGTTCCCGGTCTGCAGTGGTCAGTATCTAACAAAAGTGGTGCAAGGAAGGAACAGTGGTGAACCGGCAACAAGGTCATGGGCGGCTGAGGCTCATTGATGCACGTGGGGAGCGAAGGCTGGCCTGTGTGGTCAGATCAAACTGACAAGCTACTGTAGCTCAAAATGATGAAGTGAAAGCTGGTTCTGATAGAAAGGTGTCAGAATACACAGTGCGTCGCAGTTTGTTGAGTATGGGGCTGCATAGCCGCAGACCAGTCAGGGTGCCCATGCTGACCCCTGTCCACTGCTGAAAGTGATAGCAGTGGGCACGTGAGCATCAGAATTGAACCACGGAGCAATGGAAGAAGGTGGCCTGGTCTCATGAATCATGTTTTCTTTTGTCACGTGGATGGCCGGGTGCATCTCTTACCTGGAGAACACATGGCACAAGGATGCACTATGGGAAGAAGGCAAGCTGGTGGAGGCAGTGAGATGCTTTGGGAAATGTTCTGCTGGGAAACATTGGGTTCTGCCATCCATGTGGATGTTACTTTGACATGTACCACCTACCTAAGCATTGTTGTAGACCGTCTTCACCTTTTCATGGAAACGGTATTCCCTGGTGGCTGTGGCCTCTTTCAGCAGGATAATGCGTCCTGCCACAGAGCAAAAATGGTTCAGGAAAGGTTTGAGGAGCACAGCAACAAGTTTGAGGTGTTGACTTGGCCTCCAAATTCCCCAGATCTCAATCCAATCGAGCATCTGTGGGATGTGATGAACAAACAAGTCCGATCTATGGAGGCCCCACCTTGCAACTTACAGGACTTAAAGGATCTGCTGCTAACATGTTGGTGCCAGATACCACAGCACACCTTCAGGGGTCTAGTGGAGCCCATGCCTCGACGGGTCAGGGCTGTTTTGGCAGCAAAAGGGGGACACTTATGTCAGAATGCTGTTCATAGACTTTAGTTCAGCATTCAATACAATCATCCCTCTACAGCTCACTCAAAAACTGTCACAGCTGGGACTCAGCACATCGATGTGCAACTGGTTGCTGGACTTCCTGACGGGAAGACCTCAGGCAGTTCGGGTCGGCAGTAACTCATCCAGCTCCATCATCATGAACACTGGAGCCCCTCAGGGATGTGTGTTGAGCCCCCTCCTTTTCACTCTGCTGACACATGACTGCACACCCATACACAACAGCAATCTCTTCATCAAGTTTGCGGACGACACGACCGTAGTTGGTCTCATTAGCAACGATGATGAGACAAACTTCAGGAGCGAGGTGAGCGCCTGGCTAGGTGGTGTGGCGACAACAATCTCTCTCTGAATGTGGAGAAGACGAAGGAGATTGTTGTTGACTTCAGGAGAATGCACACCCAGCATGCTCCTCTGACCATCAACGGTGTGACCGTGGAAAGGGTGAGGAGCACCAAATTTCTGGGTGTGCATATCACAGAGGACCTCTCCCTGACCGCCAACACCACAGCACTGACCAAGAAAGCACAGCAGCGACTCTACTTTCTCCGCAAGCTGAGAAGAGCCGGAGCCCCAGCCCCCATCATGCGCACCTTCTACAGAGGCACCATCGAGAGCATTCTGACCAGCTGCATCACTGTGTGGTACGGCGCCTGCAACGCATCCTGCCGTAAAGCACTTCAGCGCATAGTGAGAACAGCTGAGAAGATCGTTGGTGTCTCTCTCCCACCCCTCCAGGACATTTATAACTCCCGCCTCTCCCGCAAAGCCCTCATCATTGCGAGAGACCCCACCCACCCATCGCACAGCCTCTTCAGTCTGCTGCCATCAGGGAGGAGGCTTCGCAGTCTCCAAGCAAGGACCAGCAGACTGAAGGACAGCTTCATTCCCCAAGCTGTCAGGGCATTGAACTCCCTCCCGACTCTGCCAACCCTCCCCTCTTCTGCCCCACGCACCTGATCTGGGAATCACCCCCCCCAGTTCTCCTCCCTTCATCTACCTCATTATATTGTCTCTCTGAGGAATTGGTCTCCCCTCTTACAGACTCTTTTTTTTTTTTTTTGCACACAGACTCTTACAGACTCTTTTTTTGCACACACTCTTATAATTTTATTTTATACCTGCACTGACTTAAATCTGAAATTGCACTATTGTTACCATTGTTTGCACTATTTGCCATCGCCACTTTACCTCTATAATTCACTTTATCCATCTCTTTTTTTCTTAATCTTTCTTCTGTTGTTGTTACTGTTAAACTTTTGTTGTTATTGTTATTGTTTTGTTGTTGTTAGGCACCTAGGGTCTGAGAGTCATAGAATTTCAATTATCTGTATGTATGTACTGTACGTATGGCAGAATTGACAATAAAGCTGACTTTGACTTTGACCAACACAATATTATCATAATGTTATGCCTGATCGGTGTATATCTGTCATAATTTATTCAAGATAAACCAAACTTTTGTTGTGAAGAAGACCTTTGAGTTTCTGTGTGTATCTGATGATAATTTTCTCAAATAAAATGGTGAAATGCTGACGAAGTGAGTCTCAGAGCAGCTCTGGAGATGAAGTTCATGTGTTCATGCCCTCAAATAGTGAGAAGGCAGATGTTGAAGCACCACATGTGCTTGAGTATATACAGTAGACAAAACTGTACTGCTCATTCACACAGAGACTTGCAGAACATGCAGATTTCATATTTAAAAAGCAGTCTTTTTGGATCATTCAGGTTTCCATAGCAAAGTGAGTGATATGTTAGGCCTTGTAGTTTACTACAGGAGTAAATGTATGAAAACTAAAATAATTTTTTTTTCATAAAGGGATTTTTCATAGACTGATTATAAGCAGCTCTGTCAGCAGTAAAGGTCAGGCCCCTGGAGATACAATGCAGAATGGATCCGTGTGTTAATCCTGATCTCTGTTGACAGGTGTGTTGAAATGGGCACGAGTGGCATTGGTGCCGGATTATCTGTGCCAGCCTCACACCCGTGGCTGCCACATGCTGCATATGGAGTGTGAACTGTGCCAGGTTTGTCACTGTGCCATAATTGAATTGAACTGCTCTCAACCCAGAATAAAGCCCAGAGCCTGTTTCACATTCAGCCTAACTGTTCTTCTCCAGATAGACTGTTAGTGCTGTTTGTCCTAGAGCTGTTCAGAGAGAAAAGTACATTCACTGCACCACGAGGGCAATCTGCAGCCATCAATGAATATCAAAACAATATTTATTTAAATAAGATTTTAAATAATTCAGACTTAAATTAAATATTTAAAATATTATAATTTAAAAAGATTTTTATGAATCGATAGATATGAATAGATTTTTCTTTCTTTCTTTTTCTTTCTTTCTTTCTTTCTTTCTTTCTTTCTTTCTTTCTTTCTTTCTTTCTTTCTTTCTTTCTTTCTTTCTTTCTTTCTTTCTTTCTTTCTTTCTTTCGTCCCTTCATTCTTTCCTTCATCCTTTCTTTTCATCCTTGTTTTCTTTCTTTCATCCCTTCGTCCTTTCATTATATCCTTCCTTTTCTTTTGTTGTCCTTTCGTTTTCTTTCTTTCTTTCTTTCTTTCTTTCTTTCATATTTTTGTCCTTTAGTTTTTTCCATTCTTTCTTTTGTTCTTTCATCCTTTCATCCTTTTATCCTTTCTTTCTTTCTTTCTTTCTGAAAATGTGATATTGATGCATAAATAAATAGGATTTTTTTCGTTCTTTTGTCCTTTAGTAATATTTTTGATATTTTTTAAAATGTTTATTAACTATTATTATTATTATTATTATTATTATTATTATTATTATTATTATTATTATTTGAAGGGCTTAAAATTCCAAATGAGAGATTTATTTTGTTTATTTATTTATTTTTACACAAGGTTCTTTAACTCCAGATTTTATTTCCTGAAATTTAATAGTCTGAAGAGTTCATTGCTGTTAGCTGTGGCAATATGTTTTAAGAGAATCACTTGTAAATGCAAACACACAGCAGGCTGATAGCCAGAGGGCAATACTGTATTTCACCCTCTTGATCCGCTTTCTGTTCTCATTGCAAATAAAGTTTGCTGCCAAAATTGCTTCCCGTTTCCATTGCTTGTGTAAATGCTATGTGCTATCCACTGGTGTGTGAATGTTCAAGTACCCACAAGTTTGAATTACTTTGCTGTGAGAAGTGATCATGTCTTTGAAAGCTTGCTGGGTCTTTCATTCTTTTGCAGAGGAGAAATGTGGAGGAGCGGAGGCAAGAGGTGAGACAATCTCAAAAGTCTTTTGAATGGAACATTCAGCTGGTGAATTTTATAGAAGAGGATGCGAGACAGCTGTTTCTTTACTTGTTTAGGGCCATGTAATTGATTTCTCTTTTAAGCCTTTCCTCAGAGAGCATTATGTTACAAAACCCTTCTGTCACAGTCATAAAGGAGTATTTTACACTTTGGTGTGTGCCACCACAATAACAAGCAATTGTGCTGTATTTAGAAAGCTGTTGCTCACAGGGCAAACGCAGGGCAGCGGAGCAAAACCAGAGAAGCTCCAGATCTGTTAAAGTGCATCAGTAATATAGTTCAATGATTTCTAAGGACACAAAACTGTCTTACTGAAATTAACCAAGGGATGACACATTTGAGCTGCAATTTTGGTTTTGGAAAGTACATTTTTCTCTTTTTCAGTGTGGTGCTGGAAAAAAAAAAAAAGCTATTCTGGGCCAAGTAAATTGTCTTGGCACCAGCCCTTAAAGAAATAGTTTAAACAAAAATTTAAATAATTTTTTTACCACAAAGTAAATGAGGCCTAGTGCTATTTTGGTCCCCATTGGAAAAAAAAACCTGGCTCGCAGTCTCCGCTCTAACTCAAAGGTGTTCTATCGGGTTGAGATCAGGACTCTGTGCAGGCCAGTCAAGTTCCTCCACACCAAACTCACTCATCCATGTGTTTATGGACCTTGCTTTGTGCACTGGTGCGCAGTCATGTTGGAACAAGGGGCCATCCCCAAACTGTTCCCTCAAAGTTGGGAGCATGAAATTGTCCAAAATATATTGGTATGCTGAAGCATTAAGAGTTTATTTCACTGGAACAAAGGTGCAAAGCCCAACCCCTGAAAAACAATCGCCCCTCCACCAAACTTTACACTTGGCACAATGCAGACAGGAAAGTACTGTTCCCTTTCAGTCGGTCACGTTCGACGTACGTCGGACGTCACCGACGAATTGGGATCACTTCAGGGAGCCCCTATCAGCTTCGAGATTTAGAGAACAGGCCAATGAGAATTGGCGTGCGAGATTTGCATCTTGCGCCTCCGCCCGCAGTGCGGGTATAAACGAAGCGAAATGCAGCGCACCTTTGTCATTCACCGGGCGAACACGGTGTTGATGAAGAAGACTGTTCCTGCTTCAGCAGAGAAAAAGAGAACGACAGAAGAAGCTTCTTTGAGTGCTGAGTGGGATGGCACGATCAGCGGCGACGCGAGCTCCTGATACAGTGATAAACTGCTGTTTCACAGCACTGTTTGGTCTGTTGGTTCGGTGAGGACGTTCCCAATAGTGAGTGCATACACAGGCTGCACTACTCTCCTGTGTTTTGCCGCGTCGTTCCTGGGTGCTTCAGCACATTTAAAAGAGCACATTTTCTTCTAAAGAGCAGCGCGGTGTGTGACACTGCGTCTTTTTCAAGACGTCATTCCACCCGTGCGTTTCTGGATGCGGTTGTTTCCTGTCCTTATTGACGGCCACGAGCCCTCTCGCATAACTATGTTGAGATTGCGTTCGTGGGTGGTCCATGTACTCTCAGGAGAACGGGATCACGTCGGCACGCTGTTCGTCTCGCCTTCCCCGTGAGGGTTTGAGTGTCAGAGCTGCCGCTGACAGCGCGGGTTGTCACGGCAACCCAGCGCGCGTCAGTCGGCACTCTAGATGCGCGGTCGAGACTATGAAACCTCAAACGGGGTTGAGTCCCTTCGCTATACCCGATCTAGTGTCTTTTCTGGTGCACCAGAAAAGGGGCTACTTTGGCTGATAAGTCTGGGTGATCTGAGGATTACAGTGGGGCTTCCCTGCCGAGCACATCTCCGTGGGCCCCCCACTCCTCTAGCGCATCGCAGCATGCTGAGACTGTGTTCGTGGGTGTTTCATGTTCTCTCATGAGAGCATGACCACGTCGGCGCGTTGTTCATCTTACCCTTTTCATAAGTGTTTTAGTGTTCAGCGCGCCGTGTGCCGTCTCACGGCCACGCTCACTATCTCGCATGTCTGCTGGTAGCTTACAAGTGGGATTGCTGGTCCTAAAAAAAATAAAAAAATAAAAAAATAATTAAAGGGACCTAGCGTTTCATTTGGGGCTCTAGCAGAGGACAGATGTCAATCGTTGCATCGGAGAGAGGGCTGTTATGTGTTGAAAATGAAGATGAGGCTGAGATTCCCACTATAATAGTGGATGTTTCATGCTGAATCAGATTCATACTTGACAGTCATGCTTCCCCGGGTGGCTGGGGCATAGCACAACGCATAAATCGCATTGCCCGCCCCCTTGCCTTTTTCCCGGATGTGCATTGGAAAGCTTTAGCAGTGTGGAACCGCTTGGCACCAGAAAATGGAACGCCAAAGGGGCCATAGCCTGTATAAAGTTTTCCTCTCTCTCACTACCCTCATCAGGTGGGGTGGCAGTGCCACTGGCAGGCTGCCTCCACCCAGCACTCTTCGTGCATAAGGGTAGTTCTGAGTTGAGGTTGAGCTGCGCACAGTGGCTTTTATATTTAAAGTCACAGCGCTGGCCCTCGGCCAGGCGATGTCCAGAAACACCATCGGCGACCCCCTCAATCTGCTCGTCGCCATGGGCACCCGGATTTGGTTAAGAGCTGCTCTTCCCCGGAGGAGGGCCGGGTGGAGAATCATTGGTAAATTCTGTTCCGCCACTGGTGTCAAATACAACCAGTGGTACCCAGATTCTAAGGAGCAGTTCCAATACCTCTGGGTGCCAGGAGAGTGTGCTCGGCGGTGTTCGCCGCTTCCATGCCTCGTCACCCTCAGGTGCCTCTCCTATCGCCAGCAGGGGGTGCCGGCTGTGTCTGGGACGCACACAAGTGGCCTCCCCACACTCGTGCACCCCCTCAGCGGAAGCAGGTAAGTGTTGCACAGCACACTCAGACCCCACCTTGGGCCACTCCCATGCCATCCGTGTCGGGTCCCTGCATGCTGCTGCGCTGCCCCGCTGCGGGCACGTCTGTGGTGCCGTTGGTCCCGCTTGCATGGTTCTTGGGAGTCTGCCTAGCGCTCCAGCCCGTCTTGCTGGCTCATCAATACCATCAGACTCGGCTATGTGATTCAGTTCGCCCGGCGTCCCCCCAAGTTCAGGGGCATCCACTTCACCTCCACCTCGAAGGAGAATGCCCCTGTGCTTCAGGCGGAGATCGCGGTCCTACTGGCGAAGGATGTGATAGAGCCGGTCCCTCCAGCCGATATGAAGACCGGGTTCTACAGCCCGTACTTCATTGTGCCCAAGAAAAGCAGCGGGTTACGGCCAATCTTGGTTCTGTGACTTCTGAACCAGTCCCCAGGCTGCTGTTCAGGATGTTAACACAGAAACGTATCTTCAGGTGCGTCCGTCCCCAAGATTGGTTTGCAGCGATCGACCTGAAGGGCGTGTACTGTCATGTCTCGATTCTCCCTTGACACAGACCATTATTACGCTTTGCATTCGACGGACAAGCATGTCAGTACAAAGTCATACCCTTCGGGCTGGCCCTGTCGCCCTGTGTCTTCACGGAAGTCGCGGAGGCGGCCATTGCTCCCGTGTGGGAGCGTGGTGTTCGTATTCTCAACTACCTCGATGACTGGCTGATTTTTGTCCAGTCGTGAGAGCGGTTGTGCAAACACAGGGACATGGTGCTCCGCCACCTTTGCCAGTTGGGCCTTCAGGTCGACTGGGAGAAGAGCAAACTCTGCCCCTCACAGAGGATCTCTTTTCTCAGGATGGAGATAGACTCGGTCGTCCGGACAGCGCGCCTCACCGAGGAGCGCGTCCAGTCGGTGTTGAACTGCGTGAATTCGTTCAAACGCAGGATAGCGGTACCACTGAAACCTTTTCAGAGGCTCCTGGGGCATATGACATCCGCAGCCTGGACGGGACGCGGAGGTTCTAGGCAGTCTGCCACAAGCTGTTGTAGACACCATTACTTCCGCTAGAGTGCCCTCTACAAGGCACCTCTACGCGTTGAAGTGGAACCTGTTCGTCGAATGGTGCTCTTCTCGCCGAGAAGACCCCCGAAGGTGTTCGGTCAGTTCTGTGCTTTCCTTCCTACAAGACGGGTTGGAGCGAAGGCTGTCTCCCTCCACCCTCAAAAGTCTATGTGGCCGCCATCGCCGCCAATCATGACTTCGTAGACGGAAAGAAAATAAAAATCCTTCGGGAAGCACGATCTGATCGTCAGGTTCCTGAGGGGGGCGAGGAGAGAGGTGAATCCGCCTCGCCCTCCCTCTATACCCTCTTGGGACCTGTCTCTGGTGCTGACCGCACTGCAGAGGCCTCCCTTTGAGCCTTTGCAGTCAGCTGAGTTAAAATTCTGTCTCTGAAGACAGTACTCCTGACTGCATTGGCCTCCATCAAGAGGGTAGGGGACCTGCAGGCATTTTCAGTCGACGAATCGTGCCTGGAATTCGGGCCTGGTAACTCTCACGTAATCCTGAGACCCCGGCCTGGATATGTGCCCAAGGTTCTCACCACTCCCTTCCGGGACCAGGTGGTGAGCCTGCAAGCGCTGCCTTTGGAGAAGGCAGACCCAGCCCTAGCTTTTCTCTGTCCCGTCCGCGCTGCGGACTTACGTGGACAGAACGCAAAGCTTCAGGACCTCAGAGCAGCTCTTCGTCTGTTATGGAGGACAGCAGAAGGGAAAGGCTGTCTCAAGCAGAGGATGGCCCACTGGATAGTGGATGCCATCGCCTCTTGGCGTATGAACCCAAGGCGTGCCCTGCCGCTCTGGTTAAGAGCCCACTCCACCAGTGGTGTAGCTTCTTCCTGGGCGCTGGCTCGTGGCGCCTCGCTGGCAGATATTGTAGAGCTGCGGGCTGGGCGACACCCAACACGTTCGCTAGGTTCTATAGCCTACGTGTAGAGCCGGTGTCTTCTTGTGTGCTCACTTCCCATAGTCAGTAACACCGAAGTGCCCGTTCTAAAGTGTCGGCTTGCTGCGCCACTCCCTTCCCCATGGAACGGATACGTGCGCTTATATGCTCCAGTCGAGTTCCCCAGCATGGCGAACCCTGTCGAGTCCTCCACAACCCTCGGCAGTCGGATGTGGCGGAGCATCCGACGCCAGGCCTAACGCTCGTATGCATTGGTGGAACTTGTGTTAGGCTGGGTTCCATATGTTGTGGCCCCCACGGCGGTCCCATATATGTATTCCCCACGGTAAGTCTCCCTTCGGCAAGCTCGTGTCTTTCCCTCGAGCTCTGCCGTCTCAGTGTGGTGTGGACCCCCGCCTAAAATTGGCCGGAGCCACCCCTGGGACTTCCGTATGTAGCACTGCCCACGGCCAGTCCATACGTGTATTCTCCACATGGTAACTCCCTCCGGGCATGATGTGGCTTCCGCAGCGTTATCCAATAGTTGGCTGAGTGGGTCTTGCGGAACAGCAGCTGACTCTCCCTGCGTGAATTTCCCTGCCCGGAACAGCCGGGGTCTGAGGGGCTTTCCCAGGGCGCTGGAAGTGGTAGCAACTGTAGCGTGTTCCAAAGGGATCCCAATTCGTCGGTGACGTCCTTCGCCACAATTGCTGTACCATCACTGCAGGCCGAGTCAATAGTTCGGCTCCTCAGTGAAAAACAAAGGTGCGCTGCATTTCGCTTCCGTTTATACCCGCACTGCGGGGCGCACGCCAATTCTCGCACGCCAATTCTCATTGGCCTGTTCTCTAAATCTCGAAGCTGATAGGGGCTCCCTGAAGTGATCCCAATTCGTCGGTGACGTCCGACGTACGTCTCCGTTCCCTCCTTCAGGGAACGAGGGTTACCATACGTAACCGAGACGTTTTCCTGGCGACCACCAAACCCAGACTCGTCCATCGGATTGTAAGACAGAGGAGCGTGATTGTTCACTCCAGAGAACATGTCTCCACTGCTCTAGAGTCCAGTGGCGGCGTACTTCACCACTGTATCCGGCGCTTTGCATTGCACTTGGTGATGTAAGGCTTGGATGCAGCAGTTCATCCATGGGAACCCGTTCCATGAAGCTCTCTACGCACTGTTCTTGAGCTAATCTGAAGGCCACACAAAGTTTGGTGGTCCGTAGCTATTGACAGTTGGCTCTGTTATTTTACGTGGCATACCACTTCATGGCTGAGTTGCTGTTGTTCCCAATTGCTTCCACTTTGTTATAATACCACTAACAGTTGACCGTGGTATATTTATTAGTGAGGAAATTTCACGAATGGATTTATTGCACAGGTGGCAACCTATCACGGTTCCACGCTTGAATTCACTAAGCTCCTAAGAGCGACCAATTCTTTCACAAATGTTTGTAGAAGTGTCTGCATGCCTAGGTGCTTGATTTTATACACCTGTGGCCATGGAAGTGATTGGAAAACCTGAATTCAATGATTTGGAGGGGTGTCCCAATACTTTTGGCAATATAGTGTATCAGTGCAAGTTACCCAATCACCCTGCTGGGGTTTATTTCGCTATAATGACCAGCTGTGAATATACGTTATCCTTTCCTGTTTTATCATTGATGTCTTTATTTGTTTTGTCTCTCACACATCGTTATTTTCATATTCATATACATAATTGCACTCTAATGTTTAAATAGCTTTGTAATCATTGTTTGAAAGCATTGATTGCAATTGATTTTGCATTGATTTTAGGGCTGTCAGTCGATTTAACAGATTATGTGATATGCAGAATAATCAGTATTATTTGGTGAGGAAAACACCCAAAGTCAAAATAATTGTGGCGGATGAATGTTGTTTTTGGCCATTATCTCCACTCTTTTTGGCCATTATCTCCACTCAAATAATCCATTGTTGATCTCTTTTCCTCTCACAAAGGCTCATTACAATATCTGCTTGTCTCAGAGCCCAGAGGGGAACTCTGACAAAGTCTGAATGAAGCCCTGAGGAAGAGAGGCATGTTAGCATGCCATGTAATTGATTCTGACTGACCTTTGTCAGGTCTTTAGAGGACTAGAGCTTGGCTAAGGAAGTGCAGCTATTTTTTACACTTGCATAAATACCCACGTGCATAGGTCCAATGGAAATTCTGGGATATGCCCTTGTGAGTTTGGTGTTTGTTAGGGTGTTAAGGATAGATGGTAGAGCCATGAGTCAGAGTGAAGGTCATTTCAACATTACATTGAATTAACTATTTACAGTTAAACCAGAATTGCCTACATTGTAGAGAAAGAAACTATGCTGGAACTTGCATAATGTCTGCATTGTTTCGTGAAAACATCAGTGTGTGTGTGTGTGTGTGTGTATGCATGTATGCATGCATGCATATATGTATAATATAATATAATATAATATATAAACTCACCTAAAGGATTATTAGGAACACCATACTAATACTGTGTTTGACCCCCTTTCGCCTTCAGAACTACCTTAATTCTACGTGGCATTGATTCAACAAGGTGCTGAAAGCATTCTTTAGAAATGTTGGCCCATATTGATAGGATAGCATCTTGCAGTTGATGGAGATTTGTGGGATGCACATCCAGGGCACAGCTCCCTGTTCCACCACATCCCAAAGATGCTCTATTGGGTTGAGATCTGGTGACTGTGGGGGCCATTTTAGTACAGTGAACTCATTGTCATGTTCAAGAAACCAATTTGAATTGATTCGAGCTTTGTGACATGGTGCATTATCCTGCTGGAAGTAGCCATCAGAGAATGGGTACATGGTGGTCATAAAGGAATGGACATGGTCAGAAACAATGCCGTGGCATTTAAACGATGCCCAATTGGCACTAAGGGGCCTAAAGTGTGCCAAGAAAACATCCCCCATACCATTACACCACCACCACCAGCCTGCACAGTGGTAACAAGGCATGATGGATCCATGTTCTCATTCTGCTTACGCCAAATTCTGACTCTACCATCTGAATGTCTCAACAGAAATCAAGACTCATCAGACCAGGCAACATTTTTCCAGTCTTCAACTGTCCAATTTTGGTGAGCTTGTGCAAATTGTAGCCTCTCTTTCCTATTTGTAGTGGAGATGAGTGGTACCCGCTGGGGTCTTCTGCTGTTGTAGCCCATCCGCCTCAAGGTTGTGCGTGTTGTGGCTTCACAAATGCTTTGCTGCATACCTCGGTTGTAACGAGTGGTTATTTCAGTCAAAGTTGCTCTTCTATCAGCTTGAATCAGTCGGCCCATTCTCCTCTGATCTCTAGCATCAACAAGGCATTTTCGCCCACAGGACTGCCGCATACTGGATGTTTTTCCCTTTTCACACCATTCTTTGTAAACCCTAGAAATGGTTGTGCGTGAAAATCCCAGTAACTGAGCAGATTGTGAAATACTCAGACCGGCCTGTCTAGCACCAACAACCATGCCACACTCAAAATTGCTTAAATCACCTTTCTTTCCCATTCTGACATTCAGTTTGGAGTTCAGGAGATTGTCTTGACCAGGACCACACCCCTAAATGCATTGAAGCAACTGCTATGTGATTGGTTGATTAGATAATTGCATTAATGAGAAATTGAACAGGTGTTCCTAATAATCCTTTTGGAGTTTGAGTGTGAGTGTGTGTGTGCGTGCATATATGTGCATGTATATATGAATATATGAATATATGAATATATATATATATATATATATATATATATATATATATATATATACACACACACATACACACACACACACACACACACATATATACACACACACACACACTAAAACTAAAATGAAAATAAAAAAATATATAAAAAAAGTTAATTCTAAATATGAATAAATACTAAATGTATATATAAAATATCAAGTATACTAAAGTTTATAAAATATAATGTAAATTAAATCATTCATTCAAAATAATGTTAGTGTTAACAGTGTTATTTCCTTTAATAAACTTTCACCTTCACTTTTGCACTGGCTATCAACCTTGCCAACCATTCGAATAATTTGTTTTGAAATAGCATGAAACATGCAGAAGAAAACAATTACAGTTGCATTATTAATATTATTGGAAATCCTCAACTTATATTAAAGAATATACTGGCACATGATAAGACATGACTCTGCAAAACTCTATTTCTATTTGTTCAAATGTCTATTTGTTTGCAATCAGTCATATTATCTTTCAAACTCTGTGGCTGTTGGAAACTATTAGGTCTAAATTGTGCAGTAATAGTGTGCATGCCTCTTGTGTGAAAGTGTATGATTTCTCCCTTTGGGAAAATAGAATAATTAATAGACAGGCTTTTAGTGCCTTAATTACTGCACACATCTGCCAGCATCACATCTGGTGCAGTTGCCTTCGCCTGAAACAATGTATGTTCTGATATGAAATGCTAATGGGAGGGAGAACTGGGTCACTTTTGTGGCGTTCTTCAGTTCCCCACCCCCCAACCCACATAACTCTAAATGGCTAAAATTGCCCTTTTTTTGTTGTTGTTTGTTTCAGTTTGCAAAAGACCACAGATGCAAAATATGTGTCTCTTAAGGATTTACAGAACCTATTTTCCATCCCAGTGTGTTCAGCAGTAGCTCGATTGCTGGACTTTAACTAATGCCTGAATGAGGCTTGACTTAGTAAACATTGCCAGGAACTAGCTGTTTGCTGACTGAGGTAATGTATTTCTCCAAATTCCAATTAGACAAAATGCAGCCTATTGTGATATGGCAAGCATGCAGCTCTCATATGGACCACAAATCTATGCAATCCAATTTCAAGCAGTGAAACATGCATATTGTGTCCATGATGTGCTTTCACAAGGTCCGCATACATTTTACACTAGCAGCCTTTGCTATGAGTCACATGAGGATGAACCTCTGAGGGCTGAGGAGAAACATTTGCTTTCTTTTAGTATACTCTGCTATTGCTGGTGTTATGGAGCATTTCAAACAGATGGATGTGTAATTGGTGATGTGGATGTGGACCTTGTAGAAGGTCTTTTCCAGTTAATGAGTCAGCTGGCCTTCAGATTCTCAGTTATATACTGTAGAGAAGACTGGGGCAAATTGTCCTTTACTCCAGTAAACTTCTCAGGTCAGTTTCTGTATGGACGCCCACCTTTAAAGTCTCGACTAAAAAAAAAAAAAAAAAAAAAAAAACTTATATATAACTTATAAACTATATATGTGGATTTACATGTAGGTCTATGTACTATGTACATCCAAATTTACATTCATACATTATATCTTTATATTCAGGAATCATAAATAATATATAGAAATGTATAAAAAAATAAAAAAATAAAATAAATAAATGCATGACACCTTGCATGTGACCACCTGTGTCCTAGGTGTGGTAGAGTATTTAAATTTTACATTAAATTCCTATTCCTCATTTCCTTAGTGTACCCCTTTGCTCCCTACACGCTGTCTTCCTTATTACATCCAGTGTTTAAAGGTTGCAGGTTTCTGCACTCAAGCAGTTGTTAAAAGTTGTTTGGATGAAAGCAAGTTATAAATGTGTTTGCACTTTTTAAATTTAAGATAGTGAAGTTATTTCTGTTGCACACAAAACTTGCTTAAGTAATGCATTACAATTTTACAATTGGAAGATCCAAACACACTATTTGAGAACACAGGGCAGAGAATGATGTACTTGTATCACGGTGAGACATGGTAGATGAAATGTAGATGAATAAATGTAGAATAACAGTCTTGCTGGTTGTCTTCCAGAGGAGGTATGGAGATGGAGAAACGGATACCTCAGCAGCCGGGATGAAAGGTGAGTAACGAAAGCCAACACTCTGGGATGAAATCGCAAGGAGCCAGGAACACATGCTGGGAAACCCAAGGAGCTCAGGTAAGCGAGTCTTTCCTAGTGCAAAGCCAGACAAGGATTGCTCATGAGCTGTGTGAATATATGGTGTGCTGCTGATGAGGTAATTGATGACAGGTGCAGGTGATCAGAACTCTGGTCATAGTGATCGCTGTGTGGTAGAAGTGAGAGAGCCTGACTGGTCTGTGACAACAATATTGCGTTACTCCCCAAAAAAGTAACATATTGTTAGTTACTTCTTATGGAGAAGTAGTAATGGTACGTATTACTTTTGTCATGGACTGGGCTTGCTTGTTTTGTTTTTTTTATTGCTTTTGTTATTTTTGGCAAATGTAAAGGCCTTTTCACACCAAAAGTTAAATGATCAAGCCTCAGACAGAAGGAAATCCAAATTCACGTCTGTACAGTAGAGGGCACAACAATAAAAACAACAAAAAATAGAACAAATGTGATGTTTAAGTCATTTTTGCTTATTAGTATGGTTGAATCGGATTATCGAAAGTCAGCAGCAAAGACATTGGCAAATAAAGTATTTTTTATTTAATATTTAATTGTTGCAGGTTTACACAACATTCTGAATTTGAATTCACTGTTTTTGTGCAAGTGAGATTTGAAAGATGAGATTTGAAAAAGTAAGACTTTACTAATTGATTGGAAAAAAAGTAATCTGATTACATATCTCACGTTACTTGTAATGCGTTACCTCAACACTTGTTTGGGACTTGTTTTATGGTGTCGTTCCAGTGTTTTGTTGTTGTTGTTGTTGTTTTGTTTTTTGCTTAAGTGTATGAAATGATTTATGTTATGTGCCCCCAGATTGCAAATGCAACCAATGATCAATAATCTTAAAGGGGCATTGACACAGCATTGTTTTTTATTAGGCCTCTGAGTGGCTATAGTGTCGGTCAAAGTAGGAATTTCTATTAGTTGATGTCATAATGCTATTCACCTTAATTTCCTTACTTTGTTAAAGACTGTAATTTTCCCTTTACGCTGTTGTCAGTCCACTGCTGTACACTGCAGCGGTGTAAGTCATGTCATTACCATTTATGACTGTAATGGGGGTCTGTAAACACGGTAATTAGTCATCATTTTTGTGTCCGTCTGAGCAAATTATAAACGGATCAGTCAATTGATCCACAGAGCAGTTCTTTAACCTCATGTAAGCTTCACTGATGCTTTGTATTCTTACACAAATTCTCAAATGTGCTTTTTTATATAAATGTGGATTTGAAATATAGTACTGTTATATGATAATGGACCAGTAATGCTTATTTAACCACTTAATTTTTCATCTGCATTTTTTCCCTTGCCATCCAGCTGTAGGGGAGAGCGGGGCACAACCTAACGCGGGGTTAGTTGTCACATGCATGGATTAAAACTTTCCACACATGCCAGGATGACGAAACTTAGTGTATTTACTAGTTGCTATATCAACATTATTGGAAATTTTTGGAAGATATCACTGAACATTTATTTAACCATAGCAAAAGTACATTTCTTACTTAAGTTTATTTTTCATCTCTGTTTTTTGTGTTTATTTAAAATAAGACAAATCTGATATTATTGTAATCTTATATCTGTTCTTTAACAGTCGAGATGGTTCTTTAATGCTGATCTAACAGCAGAAGACACGAGCCGTGGTTTAAATCCCAGTTGAGCAGGTGGGGTGTGTTGTCACACTGCGTTACAATGAGCCCCTGTCAGAACTACACTATTATATTCTATACTTTTATGAATTCTTTTGAGAAACCATGAGAAAAGGGTGAATAATGACTGAGAGTCAATGTTCAGAAATTAATCATTATTATTATGTTTTGAACTCTGCTGTATAACTGTGTTTAGCGATGTGTTTGTTGTCAAACAAAAAAAAAAATAATATATTTTTAATTATTAAAACATGCCATTATTTTATTTGAAAAGGTAATAATTGTATTTTATTGACAAAATATTTTAGTTTGTCTTGGATATATATATATATATATATATATATATATATATATATATATATATATATATATATATATATATATATATATATATATATATATATATATATATATATATATATATATATATATATATATATATATATATATATATATATAATTTATATCAGTTAACATTTTAAGCTGTCATTTGGTCATGTTACAATGTACCCCATGCCTGTGGGGCATGTTGTCACATTTCACTTCCATTCTTTCAGGGTAAATCAAGAAGAAAGTATACACTGTATTAATGAAAAAAAACCATATAATTGTTCTAGACATGTGAAATTAATGTGGGAAAAAATAAATACTCTGAACACCAAGTGTATTTACACAAACTGAGACAGTCAAAAAGCGTTAGGTTGTGACCCGCTCTCCCCTACTTCCTGCTTTCTATCCTCTTACTCCTTTTCTTCTATTTCTGTTATTGATCTATGGTGCATTGGTGCCCTTCAAAGGGCCACTGTGAGCTGGATATTGTGCCGTTCTGTTCTCAACCGGTCTGTTTTATTTCTCTTGTCGCAGTGTGACAGTGCTAGTCTGTGCAAATGCCTCAAGCTTCTCTGTGGGCTTTCTGAGGTGAGATGTGTGATGTACCTGGGCCAAATGGATTCCTGTGATGGCAGAGCTGAATTTTCAGCATCTTTACTCCATTCTTAAGTGTCGCATGATCCTTCAGAAATCATTCTAATATGCTGCTCAAGAAACATTTATCATTCTTTGATGAATGCAAAGATTAAAATAACAGCATTTATTTGAAATGGAAATCTTTTAAAAATTATAAATGTCTTTAATTAAATAAAAAAATTAAAAATAAGGAGTCATATTTTCAGAGCCAGACCTTTGTTGTCATACATCTGACAGACATGTAAAGTGACCGACCACAGTTTGCATTTGTTTTATGTACTGTTGTCAGTCCATCTACATTTTAGAAGAGTGCATGTTCTTATTGACTGGCCAACTTTCCTGTGAATCTCCTGGAGTCTGAGTCAGGCTCAATGAGTGGAGCTATTAGGCTGGTAGACAGGGCAATAGCGGCAGGCTGATGAATGGCCTAATCTGAGCTGAGGGTCTGTTCTGACAGTATCTGCCCACTCTTTCCAGGCAGGGTGAGTGTGTAGAGATAACTGCAGTGAACATCAATGAATTTTACTCCACCTGTCTCTGGCTATTGGGTAATGAAAGGCAGACTCCGGTGTGCATAAATAGCTCACGGGCTGTGGAATAGTGCTGGCACTTCGCAGAACAGTAAACTCTAAAAACACAGAGGTCAGACAGGTTTTCCTTTAAAAGAAATTGATCATTTTATCCAGCAAGGATGTATTAAATAGATCAAAAGTGACCGTAAAGACATTTATAGCATTATAATTTCTATTTCAGATAAATGCTGTTCTTTTTTTAACTTTCTACTCATCAAAGAATCCTTCACAGTTTCCACAAAAAACATTGACCAGCATAACTGTTTTTCACATTGAAGATAAGAATAAATGTTTCATGAGCCCTAGATCAGCATATTAGAGGTGCTGAAAATCCAGCTTTTCCATCAAAGGAATAATTACATTTTAATTACATTTCAGTTATGTTAAATTATTATTATTATTTTTTAATCAGATGAGTGCAGCCTGGTGAATACAACATTGCGTTTGTTCTGGACCAAAAAATAAAGAAAAATGTAGTCCTGGTCCACGTTAAGGTTCAGTGTGTAGTATTTATGAGGATCTATTGACAGAAATGCTATATAATATACATAACTATGTTTTCAGTGGTGTATAAAGACCTTACATAATGAACCGTTATGTTTTTTACACTGCGGGTCCCCTTACAGTGAAATCGCCATTTTGCACCATCATGTTTCTATAATAGCCCTAAACGGACAAACTGCTCTACAGAGCGCTAGCTACTCTCTGCTGTCTCTCCGACAACAACATTTTTGTCCTGTGTCAGCCACCGTACCTTTCTATGTGCTCCGAAAGGGAGTGGATGCAATTCACAACCTTACCGCTAGATGCAGCTAAAATTCACACACTGCACACTGTTCACATTGGTATTTTAACACTGAACCTAAATTCATAGGGATATGTTCACAACCTTGATTGGTCAGCTTTTATTATGTGTATTTCCTGACGGAACTTAACGAACATCCTTTTCAATGCTGTGTGCTGGGCTAAATTCACTCATTGTATGTGCATAGCTTGCATATGATGATATATTTTGAGAAGCTGAGAACTCATGAAGACCTTATAAAATGTGTAAAGCAGTCACAACAGCGGGAGAAATCTCTCCATCACACACACAAATGAAGATCTGCTGCCGAGGAGACGTGGTTCTGATGCCTGTACCGAACTGTGATGGGCAACATCGCGACTGACATTTCTGTTCTTTTTAGGGTTGCATCTAGTGACATCATGTCCCGGTTTTGGTTAATTTATATGTCTTTGGTTTAAAATATCTTTTTTTTATTTTATTTTTTTATTTTTTTTTTTATATTAAATCTAACTGCATGTTTTTTTGCTAAGTGTCTTTCCATTTTTGCACACACTTTGCACTGCATACATTTTGCAGCACGTCCTTCACTTTTGATGCCTGGAGCTTTAGCTCCCAAAGCAATTACTCCACACTGACACAGATGTGCTGTTGACTTTTAAGAACAAACGCAGGAAAAATGAGAAGCAAAGGCATGCTGAGGGCAATACAATATAGTGTACGATTCCATTTGTTGTTTGTTTGCTACATTTTATCTTTATTACGGTATATGTTAGTTATTAATAAAGCTCAAAAGAGCTGTGTTCACTTGAAAGACCTTTCAGGCCCAGTGTCGTGTGATGAGGGCAGGAAAATGAGGTCTGGTTCAGTCAATGTCACAAACAAAATCATTGTTGACATTTGCGTGCATGTTTTAGCTATTCTCCATCCATTGTGTGATGTAAAATTATTCTGTCAGGCATGCCTCGGCAGTATAACCATCATGTTTGTATCTTCTTCACAATACCCACTGTTGAATGCGTATATACTGCTGTAGCAATATGCTGCATTTCACTGATGTCAAGTGAAATAACATCAGTGGCTGTTTTTTTTTTTTTGTTTTTTTCCCCACTAGGGTTATTTCATTGAAAAAATTATTTCCTTGCATTATGATAATAACTTCTGTTTTAGATACTATATAATAAGAGTTCATAATTTATTAGCAATTTTCCATTTCTTTCAGTTATTTGTGCCTACACTCTAAAAAATGCTGGGTTAAAAACAACCCAAGTTGGGTTGAAAATGGACTAACCCAGTGATTGGGTTGTTTTAATAAACATTTAACCCAACCGCTGACAGTTATAGATGTGAAAAACAAAAATTCGGCAAATAAAGTGATCTCTGGGACAAAACGGTTCTAAATAGAACTGTAACTACATGTAAAGAACATTTAAAGAACCATCTTTTTTATATGCACATAAACTATTAATTTTGATAAAAATGTATTGGATAAAAAAAAAAAAAAGAAGTGCCTCAAAGCACACAAAGCACCCTCTAGAAAAAAATAGTTATATGATCATTTCCAGTGCAGTCAAGCACAGTTTAAAAGTTGAAAAAGTTAATTTATTTATGATAAAGTTGCCAACAATGGATTTGTGGATTGTCATTGTGTTCAGAATTTACATATATGTTCAGCATTCAGCAATTATTAATCTGGCACATTTTTGCTGTATTCTGTTATTGACCATCACATAGTTCTCCATTTTCATGTTTTGTTTATCATTTTGTCATTTACACACCTTCATATCATACAATAGTTATTTGTGTCATTCAGTGAAGATTTTATTTATTTATTTATTTATTATTAATACAGTCACAGTTGAGCTTTTATTATCGAGTGAACATGGTTTCTGAATCTTATAGATACACTTTTTGGACTAAAACTGGTTCCCGTCTTAAAATAGACAGTGGTTTAGCCTGTACAAACGCTTCAGTAAGGCCCTCTAAATCAAATAATGATACTTTATGCAGATTTCCTTGCTTTTACAGATTAATTTGGTGCCATATGTAAATCATTAATAACTATTTCATTTCAATTAGTATTCATCAGAAAATTGAGATTAATTATGAGGTTCATTTAATTCGAAAATCCAATTATTTCCCTTTGCCTGGTAGGTACTAAGTTGAGTTTCCTTTTGGAACATCAGATGTTTTTGATTTAATCATGTCTGATGTATTTTCTGCAGCACTGGTTTGTATCTTCTGGATTACAAAAGATTCCTGGCATGTTTAAATGTTAGATTAAATGTGTTTGTTGGAGCACAGAGTTGTGGGATGTATTTAGATGATGCATCACTTCTCCGTGTGATGCCCCACACACTAAATTTGGCTTGGTGTGATCTTGGCAAAGCCACCGTTACATACTTGGATAAGTTGGATGCGGTACACAGGCCTGGTAGCAGCTGAAGTCAAGGAATTTTTCCATGTCCTTTGGCCCAGCATGCTAATAAATGAGTTTTTGCCAGTGGGGTTCTCAACTTCTCACTATTGCAAATAAATATGTTATTTCACACTCCTTTTTTTTTTTTTTTTGTCACGATTCTCAGGGTGGCTAGTGGATGTGGTGTAATGTTTATTTTCTTTCCATTGACCTTCTTGCCCTAAAACGAGGCTAAATTGCACCTGATTTGCCCTGTAATCCTGACTCAAACTGAGATATGTTATTATGAGGAAGGGGTCATGGAAACAGAAATAAATTAAACCAGACACAACCTTTTTAGTTAGACTTGTATCATAACAGCGGGAGAGCTAGAAAAGGAGCCAAAAGAGCTGCTGTCAAAAGTAACACACTGCGAGAGCACACAAACTCAACTCTTTCTTACTTGTTTTATCTGTGACCCTGCCGCTTTTGTGCTGTTTGTTTAGACCAGCTGATGTAGCAGATGGCCCAGGCCTGACTGCGGAAGGTGTTTGATGGGTGGAAATAGGTGTATTTAATTACACGTCAAATCTGCCAGCCCAGTTCGGACTAATGCGGGCTTGTCTGTTCATGCGCCTGGGGCCTCAGTTCACTCTGTTCAGCTGGCATCTCTCCCTCAGCCAGGATGCATCTACTCTTCAATTAATTCCTGTCTGCTGAAAAAAAGTCATAATTAAAAAAGCTTTGGCTATGTTCAGACTGCATACACATCAGACTTTTCAGGCAGACTGTCCGCACTAGTAATTGCAAGTGATCAAATAAGATTTGTGTGTCCAAACATAACCAACCTATCTGCATGGGTGGCTTTGGTAACAGTTGTTACCAATTTCTGATTTATTGTGGTGCACATGCGGGAACTGTATCAATAACAGCGCATATGGTAGCTGGGTACTGACATGAACAACTGATGTAACATTAAAATTTGCAAAACAAATTTTGCTCCATCCTTTATCTTTACTCAGAATAGTAAGAATGACAGACAATCTGCATTAATAGACACCGTTTAAGGTAATACTGCAACCCACAGCTGATTTGCAGTAGTATTTCAGTGATAACTGAATGACAGTAATAACGTTAGCCAGATATCTACACAATATTAAACACAATAAACACATTATAGAGCACAGTGTCTTCTTGACATGATGCTATCCAGTATCCACTGCACTGTTTGAGGTGGTTCAAGTTCTCCCTGGTGTCTGCGTGCACATTAAGTGGACGGGCAATATGCTAATATTTCGTCTTGACGTCACAACGAAGCGGCTTGCGATTCGTTTGAAAAATTATTAGTTTAATTGTCTACTTTTGAGAAACAATAACTTTATAAATGGTGCCCTTTCAGATTTAAAACTTTGCAGGATGTTTTCATTCACTTAGAACTATCTTACACACTACATGAAAGGTAATTTTCAAAAATCTATAATAGGGGCACTTTAATTCCCTGGCCTCAAGAGGCATGCTAGCGACTGTGGTCTTTAGTGTCCTTATCAGCGCACCTGCCTCCCACAGCTGAGACCCCTGTTTGAATCCCGTTCGGAGCGGGTCGAGTAGGACCGATTACATTTGTCATCAAGAATCACAAAATGAACCTTACCTACTAACTTTTGGCAGGTATGTGTTCCAATAGCTCACTATAATAGCTCCAATAGCTCACTTGGCTTTGCTAGTGACACTAGCAAAGCCAAGAACATGTGTCTTATTTTCATAGAACATGCTTACACTACATATGTTTGTCTTGCTTTCCTGTTAAAGTACCTGAAAACAAGCTTGAATCAGCATTGCATAAGATCTTTACACTAGTTTTCATAGATTGTCATAAGTGTATTTTGTCTTATTGCACTAGCATGATGTAAGAAAAAAAAACAAAAAAACACCTATGTTTGGCCATATTTTTTACAACCTTTTCTTTGAGTACACCGTGGAGTGACAATACTGTATCTAAGGGTAATAGCATGATTCTTTTCTGTATAGCATGGTACTCCATGATGACTATAATGGCATTTATATGGTACTTTTAAGAATACTCTCTTACTATTTAATAACTCCACAATGCTGTGTACAATGAATGCTGAAAGAAGTCCTGTTTTTCTCATAGATGTTAAACAGTCCCTTTCTTAATAAAATAAGAGTTAAACCTACAAATGATGACATCAATGACAAATGCACTAGACCACTCCTCCCTCTCAGGCTCTCAAAGAGCCACTTCCTGTCTGCCTCTCGCAGTGCTTAATGAACTGAAGTGTGGCTAATTACTGCGCTATCATTTCAAAATGGAAACTATAAACATTTCCATTAGCCCCGGCAACATTAGCACAACAATTAGGCATCTGGGGGATTGATAAAGGATATCACTCAGTTCGATGTACCGAGCTACTATCAAGCCACACACATACCTCTGTATATCAATATCCTCATGCATGGCTAATCTCCGGGCACTCCGGTGTGTGCATCTGCTGCAGTCCCTCAGGATATGGGGCAGATGCTAATTTGCTTGCTGGAGGGAGAAACTGGTTTATGGAAGCTTCAGGAGAGGTTATGCAGTCCCTGATGGAAGCTGTCACAGACCACACCTGCTAAAGAGTCCCTTCCTGAACATCTGAATCATTCGCTGCATTCATTGTCACCCAACGGAGACCAATCCACTTTTATTGCCGATTATTTTAAACCTTGGTTATGCGGCACAAGTGTAAAGATATAAGATCGTTCAGGAGATGATGATGTCCAGGAGAGGCGAATGGGTTGAGCTCTCACTGGATGCATTTTGTAGGCACAGACTTGGAGGGAAATGTTGTATTTTATGTTTGACTGTGGGGTTTAATCTTGGAAAAAACGGCCCTTGACGTTATTTAAATTTTTTTAAAAATGACCTTTTTAGATTCTCTTCTCACTAGGGAAACACTGACTCGTTGATATTTAGATGAAATGTACTTTTAAATGGCTTGTCTGCTTAATGAAGTTACTCAAAAAAAAAAAAAAAAGAAATCCAGATTTCACTACAGACTTCAGTTCATTTTGTGGAAAAAAGTTATCATATTACTAATTCATTTTTCTTTTGCAATACTTTCTAAACCCTACAAACCTACACTGCTATTCAAAAGTTTGGGGTCGGTATAATTATTTAATTTAATTTAACAATTCCACATTACTTAATATTTTCATTTAAGCATGAAGTTTATTTACTTAATTATTTTAAAGGGATAGTTCACCCAAAACTGAAAATTTTCCAATGATTTACTCACCCTCAAGTCACCCTCAACCATGTCGTTAAAACTGTCGTGACGCACATTCAGGGAGACTGGCCTTTATTAACCCCCTGTAGCTGTGTGGATATCTTTTATGACGGATAGATGCACTTTTATGGACTTCAAAACAGAAACAGCCATTCACTGCCATTATAAAGCTTGGAAGAGCCAGGACTTAAACTCTGATTGCAAAGAAGAATGTCATTTACACCTAAGATGACTTGAAGGTGAGTAAATCATGGGGTAATTTAAATTTTGGGTGAACTACCTCTTTAAGGTGTAGCAAATTAGCTCAAAGGGGAAATATTAATAATTATTCATAACTCATTATGATTATTCATTATGATTAATTATGAATATTTGAATCAGTTAATGAGATTAACTTGATGTCGCTACATTAACATTACAATCAATCAGTCAGTTCATCCTGTGAATGCTCAGTATTGATTATGAATTAATTCTAAGAAAAGGATATTTTCATGGCCACAGAAAAATAATTCTTCCTTTGCATTTACAGCGCTTAGAGCACATAACAAGATTGATCATTTAAATGACAATTTGTTTACAGGCAGGGAGTCAGAACCAGACATATAATGAGCACAAACTTTAACTAAATCATGAACATGACTAAACTAACATAAATGCATACACACAAAACAAAAACATACATGGGTAATATGTAGAGTTAAAGTCGTTGAACAACTGGGTCAGAACAGAGGAATGAAAACACCTGGGAGAATCATCAGTGACTACAAGCTCCTTTGTCTGAACAAAGGGGTTTACAGCTTTTATTAACTACACAGCGATTTATATGCCGTACGTTACTTGACGCTAAAGACCTCTAAAGACCACAGCCTATAGTGTTAGTAGCTGAGTGAAAAGGTGAGGTTTACTTGCACAGCTCTTTACTAGCTGGCCACCATTACACTCACTCCTATCCAGGTCATGGAACCAATACACGCACTCTCTGAGTGGAATTTGAACAAACGTCACTGGCATGGGAGGACGGGTGCACTAACAAAGATAGTGAATCTCTTGAGTCCACAGTGAGGTTTACTTGCACAGCTCTTTACTAGCTGGCCTCAGTTATATGACATCAGTTATATATGATATCAGTTTTCAGATTAGTTCCACTGAAAAGGGTAAACATTTGTCACTCTGGCGATTTCAAAACTTTTGCTGCTTTGTTTGAGCATCTTGACCAGCCAGACACAACAAAACTGGATGAGCCAATAGTGTGAGTTTTGCTTATCTGGCAGTGTTTGGGAAAACTGTTTGTACTACAGTGACTACAGTACCAAATGGTCATGCCATTTTCATATATTATTGTACTGAGTGATTATCCTATTCATGTACAATGGTATTTATGTGGTACTCTATTGTAAATAATTGGAATTATCCACAAAAAGTTGCAGCAAAACAAAACACCCCTACAAAAGCCCCCTTACAATAGGTGTTTCTCAGTTAAAGTCATGTTGTAGAGGGTTTATCAGGCATGCTTTGCTTTCATTGCATCAGTGTGTGAAGTGCTATTGATTAAGAAACTCATTCTGCGGCAGCACTTTGAGTGCATCACTTGCTAATCTGTTAATACCTGCTTGTAGCTCATTTATCTCCATGGTTTTATATCAGTGCCTCTGGTTTATGGTGTCACTACGGCCTGTCCTATAGACTCATATAGTCAAGAGTGTAGTTGGCCTGAGTACTTCATCAGTAGATAATGATGGTTTGACAAGATTTGATTGGCTCTTTGTTAAAATCAGACCACTGGCTCCTTATATATCTGGAGAATGAGGAAAAACAGACTTTAAAACCAAGAGAAAGTGAAAATGTTTACTCAGAAATCTTGTTGTTTGCATCTTGAATTGTATTATTTGAAACTCATTATATTGTAGTTTATATTAAAGTATCCTCTTATCATCCCATTAACCATTTTACTTTTTGACTTTTCAAAGACATTACACAGATGTCAAAGGGCCCATATGCATTTCTTCACACAGATAAATTCATTAAATCATAAAATATATTTCATGTATCCAATTTCATTTGACATTTCCCAACTGTTAGTTTGAGTTGTTTAGTCAAAGCAACATTATACAGCATAGGGGCAAAAGTTTGGACACACACACTTTTTATTATGACTAATTTTTTCACTCTTTTTTTATAACTATTTATACTTGTATTTTTTTTTTAAATGTACTATATAAAAGCATTGTATATGAGCTTTAGTGATATTTGGTAAAAAAAAAATATTCATTGTTTATTATTGTTTATTTTTATATTTATTTGTACAGTATCATCATCATCATCATCATCTTCCACTTATCTGGGGCCAGGTCGTGGGTGCAACAGTCTAAGTAGAGACGCCCAGACATCCTTCTCCCTAGACACTTCCTCCAGCTCTTCCGGGGGAATACCGAGGTGTTCCCAGGCCAGCCAGGAGACATAATCCCTCCTGGCTGGCCTAGGTCTTCCCGGGGTCTTCTCCCACTGGGACATGCCCGGTACACCTCCGCGAGAAGGCATCCAGCAGGCATCCGAAAGAGATGCCCGAGCCACATCAGCTGGCTCCTCTCGATGTGAAGGAGCAACGGCTGTACTCTGAGCTCCTCCCAAGTGACCGAGCTTCTTACCCTGTCTCTAAGGGAGCGCCCAGCCACCCTGCGGAGAAAGCTAATTTCGGCCGCCTGTATCCGGGATCTTGTCCTTTCGGTCATGACCCACAACTCATGACCACAGGTGAGAGTAGGAGCGTAGATCGACCGGTAAATCGAGAGCTTCGCCTTACAGCTCAGCTCCTTCTTCACCACGACAGACCGGTACATCGACCGCATTACTGCAGAAGCTGCACCGATCCATCTGTCAATCTCCCATTCCATCCTTCCCTCACTCGTGAACCCAAGACTTGAACTCCTTGAACTTGACTCCTCCACTTGAGGCAGGAACTCTCCTCCAACCTGAAGCAGGCAAGCCACCCTTTTCCGACTGAGAACCATGGCCTCGGACTTGGAGGTGCTGATTGCACCCATGTCCTAGTGCATGCTGAAGGTCCTGGTCTGAAGAGGCCAACACGACAACATCATCTGCAAAAAGCAGAGACGAAATCGTGTGGTCCCCAAACCGGACATTCTCCGGACTCTGGCTGTGCCTAGAAATTCTGTCCATAAAAATTATGAACAGAACCGGTGACAAAGGGCAGCCCTGCCGGAGTCCAACATGCACCAGGAACAAGTTTGACTTACTGCCTGCAATGCGAACCAAGCTCCTGCTCCAGTCGTACAGGAACTGAACAGCCCTAAGCAGGGGGCCCTGGCCCCATACTCCCAGAGCACCCTCAACAGGAAGCCGTGAGGGACACGGTCGAATGCCTTCTCCAAATCCACAAAGCACCTGTGGATTGGTTGGGCAAACTCCCATGAACCCTCCCGCACCCTGGAGAGGTTATAGAGCTGGTCCAGTGTTCCAAGACCGGGACGAAAACCACACTATTCCTCCTGAATCCGAGGTTCCACTATTGGCTGAATTCTCCTCTCCAGTACCCTGGCATAGACTTTTCCGGGAAGGCTGAGAAGTGTGATCCCCCTATAGTTGAAACATACCCTCCGGTCCCCCTTCTTGAAAAGAGGGACCACCACCCTGGTCTGCCAGTCCAAAGGCACTGTCCCCAACCTCCATGCAATGCTGCAGGGGTGTGTCAGCCAAGACAGCCCCACGACATCCAGAGACTTCAGGTACTCAGGGCATATCTCATCCACCTACGGTGCCTTTCCACCAAGGAGCTGTTTAACAACCTCTGTGACTTCAGCCCGGGTGATGGACGAGTCCACCTCCGAGCCCTCTGCCTCTGCCTCCGCCTCCTCAATGTAAGACGTGTCGGAGGGATTAAGGAGATCCTCGAAGTATTCCTTCCACCGTCCAACGATATCCCCAGATGAGGTCAACAGCTGCCCACCTCCACTGTAAACAGTGTTGGTAGGGCACTGCCTCTCCCTCCTGAGGCCTTGAACGGTTTGCCAGAATCTCTTTGAGGCCAACCGATTCTCCATGGCCTCACTGAACTCCTCCCAGGCCCGTTTTTTTGCCTCCACAACTACACGGGCTGCAGTCCACTTGGCCAGCCGGTACCCATCAGCTGCCTCAGGGGTCCCACAAGCCAGCCAGGCCCGATAGGACTCCTTCAGCTTGACGGCATCCCTTACTTCCAGTGTCCACCACCAACCCGGGGATTGCCGCCTTGACAGGCACCGGAGACCTTGTGGCCACAACTCCGAGCAGTCGCGTGACAATGGCAGTGGAGAACATGGTCCACTCAGACTCAGTATCTCCAGACTCCCTCGGGATCTGGTCGAAGCTCCGCCGGAGGTGGGAGTTGAAGATCTCTATGACAGGGGTCTCGGCCAAACGTTCCCAACATACCCTCACAGTACGTTTGGGTCTGCCGAGTCTGTCCAGCTTCCTCCCCCGCCATCGGATCCAATTCACCACCAGGTGGTGATCAGTTGACAGCTCTGCCAAGACATACAGCTGGAGGTCAGATGAGACGACCACAAAGTCAATCATCGATCTCCGGCCTAGAGTCTCCTGGTGCCACATGCACTGATGGATACACCCTTATGCTTGAACATGGTGTTCGTTATGGACAAGCTGTGACTAGCACAGAAATCTAATAACAGAACACCGCTCTAGTTCAGATCAGGGGGGCCGTTCCTCCCAATCACGCCCCTCCAGGTGTCACTGTCACTGCCCACGTGGGCGTTGAAATCCCCCAGCAGAACGACAGAGTCTCCAGTCGGACCACTTTCCAGCACCCCTCCCAGAGACTCCAAGAGTGCCAGGTACTCTGCACTGCCATTCGTCCCATAGGAAATATTACAATATTGTCTTTTTTTTATTTAAATATAGATTTTAGGAAAACAAGTGAACACTATAAAACCACTCGATAAAGGCTGATCATTGAGATGAGATGAAGATGAAGATAAAGTCTTACAAAAGAGTTAAAGTTGAAATTAAAAAGTGCAGATAAATTAATCTAAAATTCCACAGCATGCACATACACAGAAATTAACTTTCAAAAATAAACATACTATTATTCACTGAAATAAAAAAGCATGACAACTAGCCCCGGTCTCCATATACACTCACTGAAGTGTATGTTGCCCCAGTCTTCATATACACTCACTCAAGTGTATGTTTTACAAAGTACGACCAGTTAATGACCTGTACATCTTGAACAGTAGAGTCATTCTCAGCACACACGCGGTCTTTGTTTGCTGGTTGATATTATTATTTTGCAACTCCTGTCTGTCTCTCTACAGCTCTCACTTAGTCAGTGAAGTACATGTAGGGCCACTTGTCTTCAAAAAACGAGTAGAGCTATACTTTCGCTGAGAAGAGGGCTGAAACCTCTTGACTCCTCTACTTCTACTCTTTAGCAGTGGAGACTCTGTCCTTTCTAGCCGTAAACTAGCCTGACAATCGTTTTAGTAAGAGGCAGCATACCCAGTGAGAGAGAACAGTGGCTCAAGAGGGCTTGTGAAGGGAAAAATGCCACCATTTCATTATCCATGCAACATGGAGTGTCAGTTTAGGCACTAACGCACTAACATTAGCATAATTACAGCTTTTTATGAGAAAATTAGCTCACAGTTAGCACATGCTGGCTTTCACTTCATTACAGTGCAGCGTGAGATCATTAGTTTCAAAAGGAATTAAGATTTTGCTGAATATGTACATTTTGCCTAATTTTCCCCTTTTCAGGATTGAACTGCAATCAAGAGGGACCTATTTTTGTTATTTTTTGTATTCTTAAAGAAATTTATGTTAAACATGCACTCATAATTTGTGCTGGCCGCCATCTTGTACTTATACTTACACTTAGTCTCAGCTTTAGACATCACGCCCACGGACCGTTGGCTGAACGTCAAAATGGGAAGGAAGAAAAACTGGATTTTCAAAAGTATGTGAAGTTCACAGCACCAGTGTTGCAGTAAACTTGCACAATGTTCTTGAATAAAGTGGATGGTGGCCATCGTGGGGACATCGACTTTACATTTTCACGCCCTTAAACATGACGCTGAACAAAACAAACAGTGATTGGTTGCTTTACATGTCAGTCAGACATCCTCTTGGGAGGTCATTGGCCAATTAAAACTACTATGAAGCCCAGACCATCAGTCAGAAGGTCTGGCTACACTAGACTAACGTACACCTAGCATTTCAAATGTAGTATGACATTGATCACATTGATAATAATAATAGGCTTTTTTTTTTTGCATCAAATCAGCATATTAATGATTTCTGAAGGATCAAGTGTAATGAAAATATATAATGATGCTGAAAATTCCGCTTTGCTATCACAGGAATAAATTAAGTTTTAAAATATTAACATAGAAAACTGTTAATAATTCACAATATTACTGTTTTTACTGATCAAATAAAAGCAGCCTTTAAAAAGCATTCAAAAAACCTTAAAGGGGTCATGAACTGCATTGTTTTATAGTTTTATAATATTTCATGTGGTGCACTTATAATGTTAGTATGATTTTTAGATAAAAAATTGTCATAATTTAGAAATAAATGGCTATTTTCTACCCTGATTTTAGCCCTCTGGTTTGAACACTCTGATTGAAGGGGCGTGTCTGCTGTGAGACTTCAGTGTAAACACCCACTGCTGTGATTGGCTAACATCTTTGCATATGAAATAGCTAGTATTACGTGGAGTTTTTAGTTTTCATTCAAGGTTAACTAATTGTGAGAAGTGACGATTATAGCAAATTTGGATCTATGGCATTATATTTAAATCTATAGCATTATATTCAGATCGTGGCATGAAAGGTTTCTGTGATGAGCATTGTAGCCGATCACGGACATGTTGGGCGCATAAATGCAGCGATCTCGTCATTGCAACTCAATTTCTGCACACTAACGAATGCTTTCATCATAACTAACAAACACAATGTAAATAAGCGATTTGTTGATTATACCGGGAGTTATGGCGAGAGTCCAGAACTCTGTCACTGATAAACTTGTGCTGTTTGATTGACAGCTCCAGCGATTGCAAAGGGAGCATTTTTTGATTGCTTGATAATTACATGTTGTGGCATTATTGTCGAGTCCATATCATAAAACTCTTGTTTGCAAAGCCTGTTCTGAAATTTCTGACTGACTTACCAAAGAATCCACAGTGAAATGTACCGAATACAAACAAATAATGCTCAACTGAGACATTCACATTATTGAAAATAAATAAAATAACCACATTCCTAGCCTTGGGATCCTTTGGAAGGTAATGTTATTTGTAGTCCATCCTGTTGCTCTTCTATCCTCATCATCTCACTAACACGCCAGTGGGCGGGCCAAAGTTGTAATGATGAAGTAGGCATTGATATCTTTCACTTATCTATCATAGATAGGCACATTCTACAATGAATCGTTATCTGGGCTTGGTAACAATAAAAGCTGTTTTTGGACAAGGAAAGTTTTCAGTTCTGAAACTTACAGGATATTCTTATAGTATGATGAACTCTTATATGCCAAAAGCTCAAGGAAAATGTTTATTTAATTTACTCACCCCAAACTTTTTTTTAACAGTAGTGTAAGTTTGTTGATTATTTTATCTTTCTGAAGATTGCAGCCATGGTCACTGTGGTAGTTAAAATTGGAGCAATACAGTTTTTAACATTTCTGTTTTTGCGTTTGAATGACATGGTTTGGAATGACATGTGGGTAAATAATGACTTTGAAAAAGTAAAAAGATTTTCATTTTTGGGTGAACTATATTCTTTGAACTCTATATTCTTTTAAGCCACACTTCAGTTGCAAATGTGCAACCTACCTAATACCACCTGTCATTGCTGTGTTGGCAAGAAAAAGAGGTTATCAGATAGTATTGCCACACAGCAGCCCTATGGTGTGTTTGTGACGGGACTTTCTCCAACAACTGATACTGTTACAAACGCCTGCATGGCTGCTGCGTGCTGTTTGTCATTTTGATGAACACAAAGAGAAGGATGAGTGGTGTAGTGCCACACTGTTCCCACTCACAAGTTAGACAGTCAATTATTACTTTTATGACACAGATGCCATTTATTGCATCATAACCAGCTGATATTCAATTTCAGATCTGAGATGCAATACTTTTTCCATTGATCTAATCTTCTGTGATTCAAGATGCCATTCGAAAGGGCCTTTGGAAATGGTTTATGGTGGATTAAACTTCAATGCAACACTTTGTCACTTTTATCAGGACTTGAGGGGATGTTGCACAGAGACTTGTGACACAACGAAAAAACCATCCTTTAATAAGGTGCGAGCGGAATGGGGTGTTTCTTCAACTGTGGTTGCTTTTGACCCTCTAGACTTTTAGAAAACAACTTCTTAAACACACTTTTTACACTCATATATATATATATATATCACTCACCTAAATGATTATTAGGAACACCAACAACCATGCCACACTCAAAATTGCTTAAATCACCTTTCTTTCCCATTCTGACATTCAGTTTGGAGTTCAGGAGATTGTCTTGACCAGGACCACACCCCTAAATGCATTGAAGCAACTGCCATGTGATTGGTTGATTAGATAATTGCATTAATGAGAAATTGAACAGGTGTTCCTAATAATCCTTTAGGTGAGTGTATATATATATATATATATATATATATATATATATATATATATATATATATATATATATATATATATATATATATATATATATATATACTAGCAATGTCCAACACTTAGTGTATGTAGTATACATAGTTATGTATGCATAGTATACAAAACATCGTTTTTTTCAACAACGCATTGTACTATGTAGCGAGTTGTATGGAAAAAACACCCCTGGATAGTACAAACCCGATTCCAAAAAAGTTGGGACACTGTACAAATTGTTAATAAAAAAAGTAATGCAATAATTTACAAATCTCATAAACATATATTTTATTCACAATAGAATATAGATAACATATCAAATGTTGAAAGTGAGACATTTTGAAATGTCATGCCAAATATTGGCTCATTTTGGATTTCATGAGAGCTACACATTCCAAAAAAGTTGGGACAGGTAGCAATAAGAGGCCGGAAAAGTTAAATGTACATATAAGACCAATTTGCAACTTATTAGATCAATTGGCAACATGATTGGGTATAAAAAGAGCCTCTCAGAGTGGCAGTGTCTCTCAGAAGTCAAGATGGGCAGAGGAAAATAGTAGAGCAATATCAGAAAGGAGTTTCTCAGAGAAAAATTGCAGAGTTTGACGTTATCATCATCTACAGTGCATAATATCATCCAAAGATTCAGAGAATCTGGAACAATCTCTGTGCGTAAGGGTCAAGGCTGGAAAACCATACTGGATGCCCGTGATCTTCGGGCCCTTAGACGGCACGGCATCACATACAGGAATGCTACTGTAATGGAAATCACAACATGGGCTCAGGAATGCTTCCAGAAAACATTGTCGGTGAACACAATCCACCGTGCCATTCGCCGTTGCCGGCTAAAACTCTATAGGTCAAAAAAGAAGCCATATCTAAACATGATCCAGAAGCGCAGGCGTTTTCTCTGGGCCAAGGCTCATTTAAAATGGACTGTGGCAAAGTGGAAAACTGTTCTGTGGTCAGACCAATCAAAATTTGAAGTTCTTTTAGGAAAACTGGGACACCATGTCATCCGGACTAAAGAGGACAAAGACAACCCAAGTTGTTCTCAGCGCTCAGTTCAGAAGCCTGCATCTCTGATGGGATGGGGTTGCATGAGTGCGTGTGGCATGGGCAGCTTACACATCTGGAAAGGTACCATCAATGCTGAAAGGTATGTCCAAGTTCTAGATCAACATATGCTCCCATCCAGACGGCGTCTCTTTCAGGGAAGACCTTGCATTTTCCAACATGACAATGCCAGACCACATACTGCATCAATTACAACATCATGGCTGTGTAGAAGAAGGATCCAGGGACTGAAATGGCCAGCCTGCAGTCCAGATCTTTCACCCATAGAAAACATTTGGCACATCATAAAGAGGAAGATGCCACAAAGAAGACCTAAGACAGTTGAGCAACTAGAAGCCTGTATTAGACAAGAATGGGACAACATTCCTATTCCTAAACTTGAGCAGCTTGTCTCCTCAGTCCCCAGACGTTTGCAGACTGTTATAAAAAGAAGAGGGGATGCCACACAGTGGGAAACATGGCCTTGTCCCAACGTTTTTTAGATGTGTTGATGCCATGAAATTTAAAATCAACTTATTTTTCCCTTAAAATGATACATTTTCTCAGTTTAAACATTTGATATGTCATCTATGTTTTATTCTGAATAAAATATTAAAATTTGAAACTTCCACATTATTGCATTCTGTTTTTATTCACAATTTGTACAGTGTCCCAACTTTTTTGGAATCGGGTTTGTAACTGATTACATGTAATCTGGATTATGTAATCAGATTCCAAAAATTAAGTACTTGTAATTTGATTATATTACATTTTAAAACAGCTACTTTTTATTGATTACATGATTACATATTCACACAATGGCAGTTAATATTCATCATGTATTGATTCTCCTAAAACGTTTTTAATCAAACTCACAAACCCCTACAGTTTCTTCATGAATCCCAGTTTGGGAAACCCTGACATTATTTAATGCACTTCATGTCGATAACAAAGAATGAAATATATTTTCTTTCTCTTTGTATTTCTGTATCAACAGGGCCGTGCAAAGACTTTTTGAGGGGCAGAGGCCCAAACTAATGTTGTACATAAATGTTGTAGATTTATGTCTTCTTAATGATTTTCAGTTTTGTTCAATGTAATTAAAGAAACAGTTTTTCAATAACGTAAGATTATTTTCCATTTCAAACTTTGCTAAAGATATTTTTTTAACAAGTATTAACCTTTGACAGTATTGACAATTGATTATAATGGGAAATAAACTTTACAGGAGTTAAAGTGTGACAAACTGTCTGCTAAATATTCAAATTGATGATTTACCCGCTGGAGCTTTGAATCCATATTTGCAATCAGGGCCGTGCACGGGGGGTGGCCCGGTGGCTAGAGCCACTGCCCCTCTGCCCTTGTCGGCTGAGGTGCCCCTCTTCCCTCCCTCACCCCCAGAGGATTCCCATAAAAGCGTTCTGTTCCGCTAAAAATCCACTAATCTGCGCTGTGTTTTCCCCACTCGCTCCGCAACATCGCTCACAGTCTGTGGCAGTGCCCGCTCTCTGTGGAGACCATAGTTCCAGATAGTTCCAGAATTAATTAGTAATCTGGTAGTTTGTTTTTGTATTTTTGTCAGTAATTTTTTGCTCCTGGTCTTCTATTAGTGCTAACAACTTGTGAAAAATATCCACGTTCTTAGAAGATAAATAATTGGCTAATTACCTGATCTGATCTAATATAAATAACACCAAATATGCTGTTGTAGGTACACTTTGTAGACAAAAAAACAGTGACTTCACAAAAAAAGACCAAAAGATCAAAGGGAGGCTAAAGCCTGTTCAACATTGCAAACAGGGCTGTGCAAAGACATTTTGAGGGGCAGTGGCCCAAACCAAAAAAGGGGGCACTATAAGGGGTTGAGTATCATCGATAGAGGATGAATAACAAACCTTTTACAGTCATATTGCAAATACAATTGTTAGGCTTTAGTGCTAATTCAATTTGTGTTGTAATTATGCTTCCAAAAAGTTGATTCTGCGCTAATTTGATCTCATATTTAATGTTTTTAAAATGTTGTATATGTATGTTTTCTTAATAATTATCAGTTTTGTTCAAGGTAATTAAAGCAACAGGTTTTCAATAACGGACGATTATGTAAAAGTATGGTATTTGGGGTAAAAGACACAATAATTAACATGATCATAAGCGGCGACTGACTTTTCCAATTGTTGACAGGACATGGTTAGATTCAGATGAGAAATATCATATGTCAAGATCAGATTTAAAAATATGATAATAATCATATCATATATTAAAATATATTACTGCTGTAAAACTTTATTAAATTATTATAGGAATCATTCAATGCTTACAGAATTTTTACTTTTTAAAAATAAATGTTTCTGTACTTTTAAAATATATTTTTATATTAACATATTTTAATATTTATCGAACAATAATGAATTCTTTTATTTATCAAAACAAACAGAAAATAGTAGACTACAAACTTGCTAAAGAGAATTTTTTTTTTTTTTTTTTTAACAAGTATTATCCTTTGACAGTATTGACAATTGATTATAATGGAAATAAACTTTACAGGAGTTAAAGTGTGACAAACTGTCTGCTAAATATTCTAATTGATGATTTACCCGCTGGAGCTTTGAATCCATATTTGCAATGCTGAACAGGCTTTAGCCTCCCTTTAATCTTTCTCACTTTGTCTTTTTTTGTGAAGTCATTGTTTTTTTTTCTACAAAGTGTGCCTACAACAGCACATTTAGTGTTATTTATATTAGATCAGATCAGGGCCTGTACCATGATGGTAGTTTAACAAACTCAGGGTTACAGGATTAGTTTCGAGTTGACAAAACCAAACCAATCTATTTCAGGCTTTGTTGGTCCCATGATGCTGATCAGGCTTTGATCCTGAGTTTAGGAGTTTAGCTGTAACATCAGAAGTGAACAGCCAATCATACGCTGTGGATCAGTGGAACTGAGATTCACTTCTCATGGGAGAAACAGCGCAATACACTTCTATCTTCTGCAGAATATTACATGATGGAAAAATATTAAGAATTTAAACAAATTTACACAGCAAGAAGAAAAGAGCTGTCTATGAAGAGGACAACTTAAAGAAAAATCTTATACGTCAATGCAAGTAAAAGTTATGAAGTTAGTTTAGTTGATATAGATATAGAGAGAACTGAACATTTAAGCTCACGTAGTCATTTTTATAGTTTTATTGATTTTAAAGCTTATTTGTATGACCTTTATATAGGCTATTTATATTCATTTTAACTGTGCCTATTAATGATTGATTAACTAAAATGATACATGTGTAATTGATTAAGGGTATAATAATTACATAAATGATATCTAAATGATTCAAAGTTATTATTATGAATACGCATTGTTAAAAGCCAGACCCTTTAGTCTTTAAAACCCATTTGCTATGTTGTGACCTTTAATTTGGAGTAGAAACAGGGGGAATGGCTTATTGCATCTTATCCAGAACATAACCTGCCCTGGAGCAGGTTAGCCGTGGAGCGCAAGTTACTGTGGAGATGAACACTGCTAAAAGCCAAACCACTTTAATGGTACCTAAAACCCAGGATTGGCACAAACTAAGCTTAAACATATCTGGCTAGCCAGCTAAACCGGCTTCATGGTATAGACCCCAGGTAAGAATCTGATTAGCCAATGAATTATCGTCACATGTCTGTCTTGTCTTGTTTAGCACATGTGGTGTTTTTGTTGTTTTCTAGCCACGTGCTTTGGTTTGTCATGTTTTGGTCTTTCATCATGTCTCCGGTTTATTGTCCTGACCCCTGCCCCTCTTGTTATCTCATTATTGATTATTTGCCCCACCTGTTCTCCCTCATTACCTGCCTGGTTTGTTCCTTTTATAATCTCCTTGTGTTTGCAGTCCTGTGCTGGATCGTTGTCTGATGTCGTCCCTGTCGTGCTACGTTCCTGCTGCTTGTGGTTAGTTTATTTCATATTTGATTTTCCCTCTTGTGGGTGTTTTATTTGTGTTTATTTTATTTTTGTATTTAAATAAATCACATCTTCCTGCAATTGAGTCCTCGCTCCTTTTCTCCCAACCGTTCCTGACAATTATCTTCTAAGAACGTGGATTTTTTTTTTACAAGTTGTTAGCACTAATAGAAGACCAGGAGCAAAAGATTACCGACAAAAATACAAAAACAAACTACCAGATTACTAATTAATTCTGGAACTATGGTCTCCACAGAGAGCAGGCACTGCCACAGACTGTGAGCGACGTTGCGGAGCGAGTGGGGAAAACACGGAGCGGAATTAGTGGATTTTTAGCGGAACAGAGCGCTTTTGTGGGAATCCTCTGGGGGTGAGGGAGGGAAGAGGGGCAGTGGCTCTAGCCACCGGGCCACACCCCGTGCACGGCCCTGTACATCAGTACGGTACAAGATTATCCTATTCAATTCAATGTGATAAACGAGTTTGGCCAAAATAAAGTGATCAAAAAGCAGTCTGATAATATTACCTAAAATGTGTAATGTAATGGATTATGTTACTAACTATAATTTTGGTCATGCAATTTGGACTCAGTAATGGACTACAATTTGTAAGTAATCTAATTAGCACTTTTAAGTAAATGTTATTAATCATATTTTCACATTAGAATAATTTGGTTTGATTAAATTACAAAAATGTTACTTCAATTTCATCTGAAGTGCTTTAGGTATACTGTTGTTTTGTTTTCAAATGTACTGTTCTTCTGTAGAGCTGCTTATAACTGAACTTGTTCCATATTAATACAATTTACAGTTATTGAACTGAGCTGAATAGCACTTGTCTTTTCAGAGCTGCTTTACTGTCTCACATGTGATGAAGTTTTGCATCATTGATTCTGTTACTTTCCTGTTTATTACCGTGAAGCCGATTTGAAGCAGTTTCTATGGACTTGACAATATTTTCATGAAATTTTATTATGGAAAATTGTTTGTAATGGAAGTGACTGCACAAAATAATTTGTGTAAAAATGTATTTGGTTTATTTCAGTTTGTTTAAATTATCATCGTTTTAAAAGTTTAGTAATTCATATTTTATAATGGATTTTTATATTTAATGATTGCGAGTCTGGGTCTAGGACTAGGGTAAAACTATATTCAAAATAACAAATTAATAGTTTAACAAAAATGAGTAGTTTTACAAATCTACTTCTGGGACATAAAAGTGCCTGTAGTTGAAGAAACACCCAATTGCGTGTCTTCCTCCGTTCAGTGAATCTCATTATATTTGCGTATGATGTCAATGCAAACCATCATATGTGATTGAAGATTTCAGTCTGATTTCGATGCCCTGCAGCAGTGCCGACATGTCTTCTTGTCAGCAGTCACATAAATGGGAGTGTGGCTGAGTTGTTGCGAGAGATAAACTTGATTCGTATAGCGTCTAAAATGCTATTAAGACTTTAGAAAAGTAAGAAGGCTGTTTTATCTTGTGCTGCACTGACTCGTGTCTCAAAATCATGATGTAGATTATAGATGAATCATCAGCTTTGGCAAAACCTTTGAATTATGGCATGCTTTTAGGCATCACTGACATGCACCATCTCCTGAGAAGATCAATGAGAACATTAGAAAGATTCTGTTCAAAAGCATAAACCTTCAAGAAAGTCACAGGAGTTTCCTCAGCGGCTGCAGAAGACGGATGTGTGTTTGTTTGTGTGTTTAGTGGATTGGTTAAAGTGATTACTTGACGTGATGTACATACTTTGTAAAACTAGTTGACCTATTCTGCACACAACTACATTTGTAGAAGGCAATTATATAGTGCTGGCTAATATGAGGGTGTGCAATAGCCTAGATATTGGTTACATTTTTCATTAAGGTTCCATTATTAGTTAATGTATTAATTAATATGAACTAACAAAGAGCAATACATTGTTACAGTATGTAACCATATGTAATGTTAGTTAAAATACAACTGTTTATTATTAGTTCATGTTAGTTGTGGTTCATTAAATAATATTGACAGATGCAACTTTTGATTTTAATAATGTATTAGTAAATATTGAAATGAACATGAACAGATTGGTACATATTTTAGAAGTATTTTCATTGTTAGTTCATGTTAACTAATATAGTTAACAAATAAAATCTTATTGTAATGTGTTACCAAGATATTTTATATAAAGTGGTAATTAATAATATTAAGTAATATTAATGAACTACATAGTTACGGTTAGGGTTTGGTTATAATTATTTACTGTTATTACATATTACTTGTACTGTAGCTACGGCACCTTAAAATAAAGTGTTACCAAAAATATTATATTATATACACAAATGTTATAGGTTTAAAAAAAAATATATATATATATATATATATATATATATAATAATTAAAAAAATACACTACTACATGTTAATGAACCAAATATATTTCATTTAAAAAAAATTTTTTAATAAAAATTAATAGTAAAATGTCATCAAATTGAACTGAATAATAATTACATATTGTCCATGTTATTTATAATCAAGAATTTTAAATGAGTAAAAAAACAAAAACAAACAAAAAAACTAGAGCTTAATAAAACATTTTTAATAAATCCTAATGGAACAAGGAAATTGGCCATTTAGTTTCATATATATATATATATATATATATATATATATATATATATATATAATATATATTAACTATATAACATGAACTAACAAATATATATATATATATATATATATATATAAATAATTATTTTTTATTTTAATTTTTTTTTTTAGAAAAGAAAATGTTTAAATTTAAGTTTAAAATTTATACAAAATGTTTTATTAAGCTCTACTTTTTTTCCTTTTACTCATTTAAAATACAATTACCATGATATAAAATTACTTTTAACATGATATAAAATTTTCATCTTACCGCCCACTAGATCCTGTCACTGTTTTTTTTTGTTTTTTTAATCTGTAAAACTTATACTATATAAGTATACTGTTGATTTCATGTTTCCATTTTAGAAATGGAAAACTGTAAGTTCAATAAGTTTATATAACACATGCAAATAATTATTTGCTAATAAGACATTTCTGGGGAAACATTTTACTTCGGACCATTAATGCATTTTTGCATTGTAACACAAAGAAGGAAGGCAACCCAACACATATACACACAAATTACACGCGCACTTAAATATACTCTACCTTTCCAGCCAGGTCTTTATGAGTGACAATTAAAAGCTCAGGTTTTAAATAAGTCCATTATGAAGGATTTGTGTAGCAGATCAAAGCTTGCCTCCAGTTCATGCCTGTATTAAAATGGCTATTCAGTAGTGTTTAATTTATGAGGCTTTTCAAATTGTTTCCCTTTATGGATTTTTAATATCTGCTTGTGACAGATGGTTTTGGGCAAATATGCACAGCGTCATATCGCCCACCACAGGAGCAGAACAAACAGATTGCATTAAACAGTCACAATGACATTTATATTGTTTTGGCTTTGATTGAAATGCAGAGTGAGTTGTTTTGACTGCTTGCTGCTCCTCAAGTTTCACAGCTCACAATATCAAAAGGTCTTTCCAACAGTTGCCCCAGACAGAACCCAGAAGATTTAGAAGACTTTGAGCTACATAAAAATCAACAAAAACACCAAAGTTTTCAAAGTCAAGAATACAGAATGTCTGGCTGTGTCTATACAGAGAAAGAGTGATTGATGTCTTACTATATTAAGTGATAACGTTGTCCAGATTGTACTTAGCGCAATTAAAGCGGCACAGATGGGCTACTTTATCAAGAAAATAGTTTGAGCATTATGCCACCCTACATAGACTTCTTAGTGGAAAATTTGATTAATTTCATGTTTAAGCATCCTGTATTTATGCATTCTGGCAAATTATGTATGTATGTATAGACTTGCTTGTTAACTCTCCAAGTGATGAGCAGAAAATAGTCTTATTTATGTTGTTTTTGATGATCATGAAGATCTCAATGATGACTTGTACTATAGTGTCATCATGGCATTTCTGTTATTAAGCACAATCTGTATTATGGCATAATAACAAAGTCATTGATCGTCATGAGCATTTTGGTCACTACATGATAATCAGCTTCATTAGGGTTTCTGCAAAGGCTCTTATCATGTAAACAGCCATAACATTCGCAAACTGAGCTACTGATGTGTAAATATTTCACAGACTTTGTTGTGGAATAGCTCAATATACATAGAAATTCAGAAAGTTGTGTAACAGACATTACAGCTGTGCATGTAAACCTCACTCCCCTGGCCTCAATAAGCGCACTAGTGGCTGACGCTAGAGGCTGCGGTCTTTAGCCTCCTTAATAGCGCACCCTCATCCCATGCCGCAGATCCCGGTTTGAATCCCGTTCCGAGCGATTCAAGTAGGACCAGTTACATTTGCAGCCATGACCCAGATGGGAGTGAGGTTTAGGGGTGAGAGTGTAACATAGGCAAATAAGAGCTGTGTGTGTAAACCTCACTCCCCTGGCCTCAAGTGGCGGACTAGCGACTTTCGCTAGTGGATGCGTTCTTTAGCCCCTTTTTGTTAGTGAATGCCTCCCAAGTCAGATACCCTGGTTCGAATCCCACTCAGAGTGAATCGTGTAGGACCAGTTACATTTGGTGCCGTGACACAGATGGGAGTGAGGCTTAGGGGGGGGTGAGTGTAACTTAGGCAAGTAAGAGCTGTGTGTGTAAACCTCACTCCCCTGGCCTCAAGTGGCAGACTAGTGACTGATGCTAGTGGCTGCTATCTTTAGTGTCCTTGTTAGTGCACCCACCTCCATGTCAGAGACCCCAGTTTGAATCCTGCTCCGAGTGGGTCAAGTAGGACCGGTAACATTTGGTGCCGTGACACAGATGGGAGTGAGGCTTAAGGGGGTGAGTGTAACTTAGGCAAGTAAGAGCTGTGTGTAAACCTCACTCCCCTGGCCTCAAGTGGCAGACTAGTGACTGATGCTAGTGGCTGCTATCTTTAGTGTCCTTGTTAGTGCACCCACCTCCCATGTAAGAGACCCCAGTTTGAATCTTGCTGCGAGTGGGTCGAGTAGGACTGGTAACATTTGTTGCCGTTGACCCAGATGGGAGTGAGGTTTAGGGGTGTGAATGTAACGTAGACCAGTAAGAGCTGTATGTGTAAACCTCACTTCCTGGCCTCAAGTGCACACTAGCGCCATTGACCCAGATGGGAGTGAGGTTTAGAGGGGTGTAACGGACATCGGCCAGTAAGAGCTGTGCATGTAAACCTCCATCCCCAGTCTGACGCTAGAGGCTGTGGTCTTTAGCCGCAGGCCTCGGGTTCAAAACCCCTTGTTAGCGCAACTCCCTCCCATGCCAGAGACCACGGTTCAAATCCCAATTAGGACTGGTAACAGTTACAATAGTCTTTTTCCCTATTGTGACATACTGTATATCCAAGTGAAACTGCAGGGAGGATAATAGAAGTAAATAAATAAAAATCATAAGAAAAAGGTACATTAAGAGGCCCGACAGAAGCTACTGTACTTCAACAACTTTTTCTCTGCAATACACTGAGCTTTAAAAATCCACCTCCACATCACCAGCTGATTGATCTGATTGGTGCAGAAGGACGTGTGGTAAAACAAACATCACAGTTAATTCTAAATTCAATTATGATAAAGGCCTTCAAATTATTTTTATTGCCATCGGTCTTGTCTTGGTAGGTCAGTTGTTTTTGGTACAAGGTTCAAGGGAAACAATGTTCTTGTTTAGCCAATTGATGTGTGCCAAGATGTTGACATATGAGCATCCAAAATGTGGCTGCCAATTCACCATAGCTGTAAACAGGATCAGGTGGTTTTGGAAGATTTTAAATCCACCCAGTCCTTTTCATTGTAGAATTAATCTGGAAATAGATACGTGTCGCATTCAAGTCTTAGTTAGAAGCCTTGATTAGCACGCATCTGAGCCAGCTGATAAATGGAAATGCAGAACCAAGGGTTTTCAAACCACCTAGGGGTTCATGGTATAAGGTTGAGTTAAATAACAATAGAAAATTAAATGAAATAATAATTAAAATTTCTAAAGAGCGTCAATGTAATAAAAAAATTAATGATTTTCACATGGTAATTGTCACAAAAATCCTTATTTAAAGCTGCAGTCTGTAACTTTTTGGGTTAAAAATGATCCCAGATGTTTTTTTTTTTGTTTGTTTTTTTTGCAAGTAGGCCTACATAACCAGCCAGTGTTCAAAACTATCTGCTTACTGTAGCTCAATTTACAACAGTAAGCTTGTAATAATGTTTTTAAGTCCAGCTTTTTTCTGCTGGACAGGTAAGGTTAAGACATTTCAATGGTTCAACTGTAACAGTAGCACACTTGTTCGCTTATATTCATACAGTTACGGCGTTTTCTTTGTTGTGCCTTTCTCATTTTACTATGTGCATTATGGTAAATATCAATTATTTTGTGCTAGCTATGAGAGGGAGCAATTCACCTCTACTCCACATTAATTTGTTGGTATATGACAATTAGAAATGAGACTGCACAGAAATGGAAACTGAACTACAGGTAGCCCTAATACACATTAATGCAGTCACGCAATGCTGATGTTAACATTAACAATTTGAAAACAAAGTATAATTTTAAAGTTATATAATAAGCAATCGTTAGATGTAATCATCACAATTTATTACAATGTTTTTTTTCCTCCTTAGTTGGTCAGAACAAAAGTGGATGTTAGCTACTTACTTGTTCAGATGACTTTCTTATGTTGCTCATACTTTCAAAAAGTAGAATCAGTGATTCCGAATGACGGTATCCACACTGGCGCGGTGACAGCCATACAGCCAAAACACTGGATTCATCCGCGCTGTGCCATGCTGAAGCACAATTCAGTAAAGTTGATAATTCTGCGAATAACTGCAATTGCAGATTTCGAACAGAGATAGAAGAGGAAAAACTACGGACTGCAGCTTTAATTTGTAATATAGAAATATATTAATAATATAAACAATGTACATCTATTTGTTTAAAATGACCATATGACTTACTGTAAAAAAAAAAATAAAAAAATTGGAAAAAGGTTAATTGATTAACGGTAAGTTCCCTTACTCTAATAGAAAACCTATAATAGATCTAATGGGACATTTTCATGTAATTTCACAGTTTGTGGAAAAGCGAGCTGGGATGAACTTTGATACATCATGTGGCTTTCTCTATACCATCTGTGTTTTAAGGTGGTTGTCTGTACATTATAAAAGTAAAAACGGATTTTTGTAAATTGATATATTAAAATGATTTCACTTAAAGTGATAGTTCACTCAAAAAGTATGTAGTATTTTTTTCCCCAGAAGTCAGTGGAATTTCATACAGGTTTGGAACATACAGGTTGAGTAAATCATAATAATAATTATTAATTTTCCAGTCTGTACAAAATAAAATAAAGTAAAGTTTTCTAGTAGAGGCAACCAAAGCTGTGGGTTTCTTTTTCTTTTTTTTCTTTTGTTTTAAACAGTACTCTAGTATGCTGTGCTGTTGATGTAATGTCTGGGAGTTGTGAAATACCCACTGGGTTAAAGCAGTTGTGTGCACTAGATGATTGGAGTTCTGCATGACACATTTCAATCATACACTGTAAAGATTCATGTGGAATGCTTCAGTTATTATAGTCTCTGGTAAATATGTTTTAATAAATCTGTTGCATTAAGATTTCTTCTAACAGAGAATCCTCTGTTGTAGATGATGTCTCCTATATGGACAATAATGCTTTGCATCATCAGTCCCTGTATGGCACTATTTGCTGACCTGAGTGCCACTTTTTTGAGCCACTCACATACATTTTTTTTGTATGCATAGAGAAGCCGTCGCGATCAGCATGATGAAACTGCCATGGAGTGAGTCTGTCCTCAGATGATACTGATACAGAAGTTTGATCGAAGGGTGTTGTGTCAGTGTGAAGGGTTTACTGATACGAACCAGAGCGATGGACTTTATGGAGAAAATGTACTAATGTCTTCATTATCTCAGTTTATACTAGGCAACTAATTTATATTATATTATATTATATATATATATATATATATATATATATATATATATATATATATATATAGTAACTTTGTGAAATACTGATACCAACAACCATGACACTCAAAATTGCTTAGATTCTGACATTCGATGACCAGACTTGCCATGTGATTGGTTGATTAGATAATTGCATTAATGAGAAATGTTCCTAATAATTCTTTAGGTGATGTGTGTGTATATATGTGTATGTATATATGTGTATGTATATATGTGTGTGTATATATATGTATATATATATATATATATATATATATATATATATATATATATATATATATATATATATATATATATATATATATATATATATATATATACATACATACATACATACATACATACATATATACACACATATATACACACATATATACATACACATATATACATACACATATATACACACACTCACCTAAAGAATTATTAGGAACACCTGTTCAATTTCTCATTAATGCAATTATCTAATCAACCAATCACATGGCAGTTGCTTCAATGCATTTAGGGGTGTGGTCCTGGTCAAGACAATCTCCTGAACTCCAAACTGAATGTCAGAATGGGAAAGAAAGGTGATTTAAGCAATTTTGAGTGTGGCATGGTTGTTGGTGCCAGACGGGCGGTCTGAGTATTTCACAATCTGCTCAGTTACTGGGATTTTCACGCACAACCATTTCTAGGGTTTACAAAGAATGGTGTGAAAAGGAAAAACATCCAGTATGCGGCAGTCCTGTGGGCGAAAATGCCTTGTTGATGCTAGAGGTCAGAGGAGAATGGGCCGACTGATTCAAGCTGATAGAAGAGCAACTTTGACTGAAATAACCACTCGTTACAACCGAGGTATGCAGCAAAGCATTTGTGAAGCCACAACACGCACAACCTTGAGGCGGATGGGCTACAACAGCAGAAGACCCCACCGGGTACCACTCATCTCCACTACAAATAGGAAAAAGAGGCTACAATTTGCACAAGCTCACCAAAATTGGACAGTTGAAGACTGGAAAAATGTTGCCTGGTCTGATGAGTCTCGATTTCTGTTGAGACATTCAGATGGTAGAGTCAGAATTTGGCGTAAACAGAATGAGAACATGGATCCATCATGCCTTGTTACCACTGTGCAGGCTGCTGGTGGTGGTGTAATGGTGTGGGGGATGTTTTCTTGGCACACTTTAGGCCCCTTAGTGCCAATTGGGCATCGTTTAAATGCCACGGCCTACCTGAGCATTGTTTCTGACCATGTCCATCCCTTTATGACCACCATGTACCCATTCTCTGATGGCTACTTCCAGCAGGATAATGCACCATGTCACAAAGCTCAAATAATTTCAAATTGGTTTCTTGAACATGACAATGAGTTCACTGTACTAAAATGGCCCCCACAGTCACCAGATCTCAACCCAATAGAGCATCTTTGGGATGTGGTGGAACGGAGCTTTGTGCCCTGGATGTGCATCCCACAAATCTCCATCAACTGCAAGATGCTATCCTATCAATATGGGCCAACATTTCTAAAGAATGCTTTCAGCACCTTGTTGAATCAATGCCACGTATAATTAAGGCAGTTCTGAAGGCGAAAGGGGTCAAACACAGTATTAGTATGGTGTTCCTAATAATCCTTTAGGTGAGTGTGTGTGTATATATATATATATATATATTGTGAAATACTCAGACCGGCCCGTCTGGCACCAACAACCATGCCATGCTCAAAATTGCTTAAATCACCTTTCTTTCCCATTCTGACATTCAGTTTGGAGTTCAGGAGATTGTCTTGACCAGGACCACACCCCTAAATGCACTGAAGCAACTGCCACGTGATTGGTTGATTAGATAACTGCATTAATGAGAAATTGAACAGGTGTTCCTAATAATCCTTTAGGTGAGTGTATATATATATATAATTATATATATCTCAGATAACTTTAATAGAAAAGTATGTAATGGATTATAATCAACCAATCAGCTGTCAGCTGTTAAATTTAAGTACACAATTAGATTTAGGTCAACCAATGACCAAGCAATGCTTCATTTTGTTCAGTCTGTGGTGTCAAAGGTCGCATTAGCAATTAAAGAGAAAACACTTCAGCAAAACATGTTCAGGTCAAAGTGTCTGAATCATTTTGGTCCCAAATTTGTATAATTTTTACTTGTAGACACTGTATTTTTGGGTATAATATGTAACGGTTTACTTTATTTTGCTATCCTCACTTACATAAATGAACTATAGTATCCTGCACCCACTAGTAAAAAAATTATATCTGGTGTCTGAATAATTTTTGGTTTGACTGTAATGTACATATATACATATCTTACGGAGCCCCTAAAGAGACATGGTGGTGGGGGAAAAAAAATAGGTGGAAAAATAAGTCAATGCTTTTGCTTTTTTTTTTTCAAATGTTTTATGTTCCTCCAAGAAACTCTTTTGAGAAAATAAGAGAAAGATAACAAATTGTGAGCTCTTTGTGAGCAAAAGCAAAGTTTCTTGCTGGAAACCAAAAACCAGATATAATTTTTTACTAGTGGGTGCAGGACACCATAGTATATGTATATATGTAAAAAACAAAACAAAAAACCTTTTACGTACTTCATCAATTTTAGGTTCATGTTGACCTGTCAAGGTTTTGCAAAAAGGTTTGTGAAATCCTGGAACCTATATAATCAAAAAGTCAGGTAATTTGTGAAAAACATTTTATTATTTTATTTCAGTAGATATGTGACAAAAATTATTTATGCAATTCTCATAAATATTTTAGCATCATGCTTGTACTGCATGTCAACTGTATACTATATTTTTGGGCCCTATGTTAACGATCTGGGCACATGGTCCGAAGCACATGGTGCAGGTGTACTTAGGGTGTGTCTGAATCCATTTTTGCTAGTTTAGCGCCAGGCGCATGGTCTAAGGGTGCACTAGGCATGGTTGCCTTGTCCCGTGCCCGAGTGCGACTTGATTTATTTATAATTCTACAGATATATATATAGTACTTTTTTATTCTATTTCTATTATAATTTCCTCCTTGTGTTTTTAACTGTGAATTTGCACTGTCCATGGAGCGGACCTGTTTCCATTTCACTGCCGGTTGTATATTCTGTATATAACTGTGTATGTGACAAATAAAACTCTTGAATCTTGAATCTTGATTGTCCCCCCTCCCCTCTCCCCCGCTGGCCTGCACTCACCCTGCACTTAACGTACCAGGCCGGAGCACGCTTGCGTCATTCAGCGATGCAACTTTTTGTTTTGAAGAAGACCGGAAGAAAAGCGCAGACTGCCTAATAGATTTATCATTTATGCCTCGCAGCGATTTTTCACTTGACTGCACTGCACGTATCAGAAGATTATTACGGAGGCAGCTGACTTTGATGGAGGAATTTGCAGCTTTACTCACAAAATACAATTCATGTTCATCAATTAGGTGAGAACCAGGACCGTTATAAACCTAAATATACTTGAATTAATTGAAAAGTGTATCCAAGTAGTAATAGTTTGCCGTTTTCTGTCGTAATGATGACAGTAGCACACAGCTGTCAAACAAACAGGCTTTGGGGGTCAAACGCGCTCGGGCACCTGTGATTACACCCTCATTCTCTTAATCATGGGTGTGTTTAAACAACGTGGCGCTGGACATGAAAATGATAACTGCGTCGGGTTGAAACTAGCAAAAATGATAGGGGACTTTGTCTCTTAGAATAAATATCTGAGATTTTTTTAAATGAATCTTTGCTGGGAAGTCCATTAAGCCTCCTGAACTATGAAACCGCTTCTGTGAATGATGATTGCTTTGACCTGATACAATTGGGCCTCAACATCCTAACAGAAACATTTTTCTATTTCTTGTTTTCTAGATCTAGAGTTATAAATAGTAGCCACATAAAGGGTCAACTGATTAATCGAAAACATTTTACACCTACATTGGGGCACAATGATTTGACTGTTCCTACCATCTTATTTTAAACACAAAAATGTTCTCAAAAACTCTCCTTTTCATCTTTTAAAAGTTTTACCTCTACTCAGAAATGAGTCATTCCCCAATCACCAGTGCCTGATTTGACAGCCAGTCAGCCTAGCCAATCACCACATGACATGTTGACAGGTCATAATTAATGTAGGAGAAAAAAAAAAAAAAAACCCTGCATGGACAGACAGATGGTTACACAAAACAACACACCCATTTGTCTTTAAAGAATATTTTGTTATTTGGGCTTGTTAAAAGCAATTAGTGTCTTGGGGGAAACTCATTTGACAGTAATAACTATAGTCTATCTGATGGCATGTGTAACGAATATCTAGCCCCAGGGGAAAATGGTGCGGGATTTATGCATGCGTTTAATCGTGTTACGATCAAACATGCACAGATCCGCACAGAGGGGAATTTTGATATTAACAATTGATTAAAACAATTAAAACAATTATTAATATCTAGGGCTTAATTCAACTTTTAGAAATTTCTTTAATTCTAGGATTGAGTTCAAAGGACGGATAATTGTCCACCAAAATATCTACCTTTTAATAACTCTTAAACACGTTTCTCTGGCCAGGAGAAATATCTTTCTTTAATTTGTAACAGGGTCGGTTCACCGTAAAAGTGACCTATGTATGAGCAAACCAAGCGCAATCACGTGTGAATATATATATTTTAATAAATCAACAAACAATAAACAAACATACACAAATTAACTGAAAGCAGGAAGGAGAGAGAGGAGCAGGAACTGAGGGAAGAGAGAGGAGAGGGAGAGGGAGAGGAGAGAGAGAGAGAGAGAGAGAGAGAGAGAGAGAGAGAGAGAGAGAGAGAGAGAGAGAGAGAGAGAGAGAGAGAGAGAGTCCAGAGAGAGAGGTAGAGAGAGAGAGAGAGAGAGAGAGAGAGAGAGAGAGAGAGATGGATACTTGCATATGAGAGAGAGGAGAGTGAGCTCGTGTATTATCGACACAATTCCACGCATAAACAAGTCCAGTCCAGCTTTTGGTATCTTGCGACAGCTTATGGATGGGTTTCCTTGGTGGTGAGCTCGTGTGTTTAAAATTCAACCTGTCCGTGTTTCCTCTTGCCGGGTGGGTCCGCGGGAAATCCGTTTGGAAGGTGGAGATCCGAGGAAGAGGAAAGCAAGAAGGAAGAGAGCAGGACAGAGAGCGAAGGACCAGAGAGGAGGCGCAAGAGAGCGGCGCAAGAAGAGCAAGAGTGCAAGAGGCAAGAAGAGAAGAAGGACAAGAGAGCGAGAGCCGTCTGTGGCCCATTCTTAAAGGGCCGCGACGGGGCACGTCTCTTTGGTCGGAACAGCCAATCAGAGCGAAGGAACTCAGAAGCGGGAAATCTCCCTTTGTCTTAGGTCTCACCTCATTTACATGTTTTATGACTCTCACAAATGGGCAGACTTGGGGTTTTTTGGGTATGCAGACTTTGGGGTTTTGGCATGAAAGAAAGCAAAATAGCATCATAGCACCCCACAACCCGCCTAGCTGGCCTACAAATTGCGAGACAAAGATTTTGAGACCAAACATGGGGGTTTTAACCCAAGAGTTACAGGAATGGCGAGAATTGACGCCATCTTTCCTTAAGCCTTCGCTGGCTATAAGTTTCTAACCTATCAAAACACATCTAAAATGGTTATAACAAAAAGCATGCATACATACAGGGAAGAGTACACCTAAAATGAAGAATAACTAAGTTAACAGTCATATGATCTGTTCGGATGTCCTTTGGTATGTGTGAGGTGGGGGCTGGTTTTATAATGGTCTCTCATGAGCTGCACGAGGCCTGGTTTGTGTCCTTTTAGCACCGTTAACCTGTCAGTCTGTAGATTCCACGGCGCCGGTCTTGCTTGAGTCATTATAAATAATCAAAGTATTGGTTCGTTGATCATTTATGAGCACCGTCCATACGCTACACATGTGTATGGTTCAGTTTTAAAACTATAAGGACAACCTACAGGCACTATATGTGTGGGTTTAGTTCTAAGTATTTAAGTATTTAATGCTATGTAATGTAGCATATGAGGCATATTTATTATGTTAAAACTGAATTTTAGATATAGATATTTGTGTACATTATCAGTCTTGGCTGCAGTACGATATGTTGCATTCACATCATGCCAGAATTAGTATAGATATGAGGTTCCAACATGTCTTTGTCAAACATGAGTTTTAAGTTAGAACAACTTAGACTTCTTTTACTCAACCATTGTCACTTGGTGAGCTATCTTTGTTCTTAAAGGGGTCCTAAATGTCCCTTTCCATGACTCTGCCTACTTACCTGATTGCATCTTCACAGTTGGAATGTTGTCAATAAATCACCCTTGCACTGCATTTCTCTGTCTCCGAGTGTGCTTCCGTAACATTGGTGCTCTTTGGTGAATTTTGACGGAATTTTTAATTTTTTTTAACCACCAGCATGGAATGAAAATCTGTGACTTTTGTGGCACTGTGAACGCACAAAATATGTATATGATTGGAACCGCGAGGGTTATGAGTGTGACGAAGAGTTTTAAATTGTATATCCAGATGTGAGGTGTATTCGAGCACACCTTCAATAGGTTTTAATGCAAGCTAAAAAAAAAATAAAAAAAAAAAGATACAATTGTGTTTATTCTTTTTTTATTATTATTTTGGGGGTCCCTGGGTGATTACCAAAAGTCTGTACGTGTATGATTTGTTATATTTCCATATGATTTTGTGAAGCATCAACAACACTCAAACGTTCTCTCTCTCATCTCGGTACAGTGCTTCTCCTAATCTAATTGTGCATCACGTAAAGAGATGAAAGCGTTTCTCTGGCCTCCTGAGATTATTGGCACACGGGTGTTTAATGGCTTCTTTGATGACAGTGTAATGTCTACCTACCGCTACCAGATCTCTGCAGTGTTCAGTCTGCACAGCCTTGACTCATGGCCTTCATAAGCAGATAATAAGATAATAAACCCCATAACTTTAATTGCACACCATTCACAGATCATATGCTCTCCATCATTGCCCTCCATCACACATTTCTCCAACAGAAACAATGTGTGAACCTAGATCAAGTTCTCATGGTGGTTAATGAAACCATATAGTAACTATAACCATATAATTATAAATAATAATATAATTGTTGTATATTAATCAACTATATTAGCAATTTATTGATATAAATATGAAAAATATGAATAGTGTTACAAATATCACTAAGTTAGAAATTCTAAGTATTAGTAGTAATATGTATTTATTAAATAAACATTACTATTAAAGTAAATACGTTTTATATATGTGTGCGTGTGTCTATATATAATAAATATTAATATTTTGAACGTATACATTATAAAAAATATGTGTCAATATAATTCATACATTTATATTAGTTAAAGTTTATATATTAATATTTATTTATTTTGATTGTTTTTAGTATGTACAGATATTTATGGATCCTCCAAAACATGTGTAAGATTCTATATTTATTATAAAAAAAAATTAAAAAAAGTCGGCACACCACAGCTCCAAAAATATAAAAATACATAAATAAATGTTATAGTAGACTCCCAGACAGATAAAATATAAATACAATGAAATACTATAATTATTATAATTAAATACTAAAAAAAAAAATAGTAAAAGGGTTTACATGTTAGATGCACTAATTGTGTACATTTCAGTGTCTGACTGTCCAAATCTGTGAAAAATGCATCTGTGCTAGAAAAATATTTTACATAGGAATATGAGATCACATTGATATCAACCTGATATATTATTGCATAAGATTACTTTTTAATGATGTGGTGTTCCTGTATGATGAAACAAAAGCCAAACTGAAGAAAACCGAAAAAATGAAACTTTTCCATCCATCCCCCATCTGTTGGCCATCTAAAAACCAACTGTGTGTTGAATAAATAGCAAACACCGACACAATCTATTTACTGTGTCTCTCATAATCCCTTAGCATTAATGAAAATAGTCATGTTCATTAGGAAGAAAAATTGGTTGAAAGCCGGGAGCGGATTCATACCTAGTCCTCATAATCTTTTGTTCACTCCACAGTCTTGGAAGCCAATATGTTTCTTAGGCTTTCTTAGGGCTTGTGTGTTCTCATATGCATAAACATTCACAAACCTGATGTTGTGTGTTAATCAGGCCCGGCTCCATGCCAAATAATGACTGATTGCAAAATTGGTGCGGTGTTCAGTTCAGCTCCCCAGATTTTGATGGAAATCATGGTTTTTGGACGCTTAGTATCAAAATTCTGCTTGTTATTTAGAAACTAGAACGCAGTATTATCTTCATAAACATTTAAACATTCAAGTGATTTTAAACCGTTCATGTGCAAGAAGATGCAAAAGAAACTCAATTTGGTACACGTGCGCTGTTTTCTCTGCGCATACACACAAAGTGCGCACACAGAGAGCTACGTCAGCATGCCATTACTGAACAGAGTTCTCTTTTGTGTCTTATCGCACTTAAACGGACGAATAAACTCGTTAAAATGCCCGTTTTGGCAAGTATCCTCGTAACCACAGTCTTAACTGAGTTAAAACAAAAAGTCTTAAAGGCCCGCTGAAGTGCCTTGAAACGCACAGCATTATTCAATGTGTTTACTTTGTGTTTGGTAAAGCCGCAGTTTTCTCTTAATCTCTAACCGTTTATCATCATAATCTCCTCCATAAAATCTCCGCTTTGAATTTGAAATACAGCATTCTGTGCAGAATTCAAATGGGTCTGATGTTTTGTGGTCTGCGCCGACTCATGTCTTGTGTCTCTGGACTGGAGCAGACTGTGTGTGTGCTGCTGTGGTGGGCGTGAAACTAACGTGAAACCAGACTTCATTCGCCTCAACTGAAAGCATATTTACACTGTGCCATTCACCATGTAGAAAATATAACATTTCAGCTGCAGCTTCAGCATCTATTTAGGGGGCGGGATGCTTCACATTCTAGAGAGCATTTGACTGGACAGCAGAAGTGATGAGAAGCTGAATGTAATAAAGTCCGGTGATGTAATACAAATCTGTGATTCATTTTAGCGTAAGTGAGAGACTGTAAGTTTTGAATGCTTATATCTACTAAATGCTAATTTTGTCATTGTTTTGGAACACACCAAATTTTCCCCTCTGAGCTAATTTGCTACAATCTGCTCCTTTTGTTATTATAGGGAAAAAATAAAATGATGTTTAAACTCCGGCCCACCAGGAATGTCACTTGGCTCACCTTACATGTCAAAGCTGGACCCGGGCCAGGATTCCTTATCTTATCTTATCAGAGTTCAATAAACAGGCTAATTATTGCAATTAGACAAATGTGTACTTCATTGATCCTCATTGCACAATACCTGTATTAAAAAAAAAAATAAAAATAAAAAAGTCAAATGAGGTGTTTAGCATTTCTGTAGATCAAACTGTAATTCATGGTACAAGGTCATGGGTTCAATTCCCAGGGCATGAACTGGCAAAATGTGTGGCTTTGGATAATAACTTATTGAAAAAGTACTGTACAGCAAACAAAGCTATAACTTAACATCCGCTGACTTTCAGGTGATTAATGACATTAAGGATTTGTGGTGGCTCTGTTTGACCAATCGTACATGTTATTTGCATGGTTGGTTGTTTTGTCAACTGCCTGTTGGCTGAATCAACGCAATAATCTCTAGTGGGGATCGATCAAACAAAATTGTGGGGTAATTAAATATTGATTATAAACATGGAGAATTTGAGATGATGGATGTCAAGATTTTGGAAAAAAAGAAGACAAAACTTGAGGATTCTATTTGAGCTTAATGATAAAGGAATGGTTAATGTTAACCATTACACCTTTTTAATCTATTTCATATGCTCATGTTCATATTTCATATCTGTAAATCTGTTTAATGGTGCTGTGGTGGACTGATGTGACTTGCATTTCAAACTGATATCATCCCAATATAGAAAACAGCCTATTAATAATGAATTAGTTACATTAGTAGGCGGCAGAATATTTAAAACCAGCTTCAAACGCTGCTTCACTTTTTTTTAAAAAGACGTCCTCTGAAAAATAGTCTTTAAAAGAAATTGTGGCAAAATGCAGTGAAGATGAAGATAAACAAACAACATGCCAGTATCTTCTGCTGCTCTCATGAAAAACTCAAATACCAAAAATATTTCAACGTTATATAACATCATCAGAATCAACACAGATGCCTACACACTGGCCAGTAATCAATTGAGATAATATATGAAGACTCAAAACTCAAAAATAAACATGCTTCAACAAATTACTTATTTGCTAGGGGTGTGCAAAATAAAAAAAATAAAAAAATCACGGCATTTTGTTGCTGTGGAACTTTTTTTTTTTCTGAAGTCTGGTTTTCTCTAGGCCTCTGATGAACATGACTGAGAGCAGTTGAACCATTTGTCTCAATTACAGGCCAAATGCCTCTGAAAGTGAGTGGCATCTAATGGAGTCCTGATTGGTATGTTTGGATTTCTGTCTCTGATCGTTGCATCCATGGCCAAAGAACTGTTAGGTTCGCTGCATTTTCTCTCACTTCTCTCTCACTTTTCTCATGCTCACCATTCTAGCATTTTGAGCAACAACTAGACCCTAAGGGCCAGATTTATTAACAGCTTGCGTCAGCGCAAACACTCTTTTGCCGTTAAAAAGCTGCTGACAGGATTGACTAAAGACATGCAGTGAAAAATTTGTGCTGAAAAAGCATGGACAGGGTTAATTTTGTGGCTGACCTTATTGCATATGCATTTGTAGGAGTTTCCCTGATAAACTCGCGCTGTGTGATGGACAGCTCCAGCGATTGTAAAGGGAGCATTCTTTGATCGCTTTCTATATAATTTAATCACAGTTTAAGTAACAGATTATTTTCATCCTACTGAGAGAAACAATGTGAAGTTGACATTTAGTCAACCAAATCTGGTTTGATTTACTGACAAATAGACGAACATCTGACTGTACATAAATCATTACATATCAGAAATCACTGTCACAGATCAGGCATTAGAATGAACACAGTTACTTACATGTTGTCGCATTAATGTTGAGTCCATATCGTAAAAGTCTGTTTTTAAAGCTTGCGCCATAATTTCGACTGATTTACCAAAGAATCCACAGTGAAATGTACCGAATACAAATAAGACACATTCACATGAGACATTCACATTGTTGTTCACGTTGTTGCACAAAAGCTGTTTTTGGACTAATAAGGATGTTTACAGTCCTAAACTTTACAGCATATTCTTGTAGAATGATGACCTCTTATATGTCAAAAGTTTGAAAATATGTCAAAAGTTATATGTCACAGATTTTTCAGTTGTAAAAATTTGATTTCTCAATCCATCAATCCACTGCTCTTTTGGTCATGATCTGGCACTCGTCTGTGTTATTTAATATTTGCACATTCTGCATGTGATCTACTGACAAATTTCCACTCTCATCAGTGCTTTTTTGAATTGCACCCTCGTGCATATTTGCCCTGGCAAATTTGGCCCTAAAGTCCTGAAAACCAATTTATTACAGTTTCCACAAAAAATAATTAAACAGCACAACTTTAATAATAATAATAATAAATGTTTCTTGCGCAGCAAATCAGCATATTAAAATGATTTTTGAAGGATCACGTGACACTGAAGACTGGCGTAAAGGTGCTACAAATTCAGCTTTGCCATCACAGGAATACATTACAATTTAAAATATATTAAAATCGAATACATTTATTTTAAATGGTAATCATACTTCACAATGTTACTGTTTTATATTTTTGAAAAATAAAAATAAAAAATAAAAAATAAATAAATAAATAAATTACACTTTCTGTTATGAGTAAGCATGTGCGACTCACTTAAAGGTAAAATATTCACTCTGCAATCCTCTGTAATATCAGAACTGACTAATTTGTGTCCGTGAGGTAATGTAATTAATCGCGAGCATTATCCTCTGAGCGACTCCGGGTCCCATGGAGGAACGAGTATTTGAAATTAAGAGATACTAAGAGAAATCAACGATCTAAATTAAATCACAACTAAACTTATGATCAGCTGTTAAGTTACAAATGTAACAAATGTAACAAAGTTACAAAGAATTGGAGTCAGATAAAATTATTCATGGAGTCAGATTTAAAATTCGATAACAATAAATTGAGGGAATTCAGCAGAAGTGCTGAAAAGGCTTACACGCAGAAGTCCTTCGACCAGGCCGTTAGATTCCGTCCTTGGGCTAACGGATGGACCTTACAATGATATCTAACAGTATAGTTGATTAGCTAAATAAGCTAACTTTCCTAAACCATAGCTTCTTTTTCTTTTTCTTTCTTTTTTTTTTTTTTGTTGTTTTTTTTGTACCAAGGACACTTGTTTTCAAAAACTGCTATCCCTTTACTCTTGCCTTAGGGCTGTATCATTATATTTCTAAATTAAAAAGCTCTGAAAATAAATATCCAAACTTTATATTTGTGTGAGTGAGTCCCATGTGGCTGATGCTACTCAATTTTCCACCAACCCCATGATCCTCTGCTGCCAGAACACTGGACTATCTACAGCTGTGAAGCTCTGTTCTCTGTACAGCCGAATGCTGATATTATTTATTCATGTGCACAAGACCATCAGGGGCTGCTGAGCGGAAGTCAGATCTGAAACACAGGAGGCATGAGCGGCTCATGAAAGAACTGCTGCTAGTTATTCATTCATGCACTGTGGTATAAAACCTCAAACGTTGATCTAAATGAATGCAACAATGCATGAGTAAAGCTTATGTCCCAGAAGTAGGAAATGCGTTTAGAGTTAAGGAGGAGGGGTTTTCAGGTGCGCCCAGCCGTCCTGTTCATCAAAGAGTGGGAAATGCAACTTCAGATGTTTTCTGCTGAATTGAGAGTCGATGCACGGTTAATCGCATAGCAAGGAACAGATGTTAGTACATTTTCTATTGGCTGACCATGTGTACTATTATCATTAGGGCTGCACGATATGTTGAAATAATATTGATATCGCAATATGGCTTAGTGCAATTGTCAAATTGCACAGGCTGTTTTAATTCAAATAAATGTATGTGCTACTGGCTCCAGAGTGGCACAGCTCATCCACACACATGCAGATACAGTGTTTCAATGTCTTAGAACAGCTCTGTTCATTTACTGTGAAGCGAGTCAATCTGAGACGGCAAAAACACAAACTACAAGCTGCCCGCATGCTAATGCTGTGTTCACACAATGTCCAAAGCTGCCTTCACGTGCTATCAGAATTATAGTGAATACGAGTTTTCCAGTTGGACATGAATAAATGCCTACTCAAGTCATATTTACTAGGAAGCTCAGGGATAATTTTGATATGAGCTTCTGAGTTGGGCGGGTCATACATTTTAAACATGGCTGTGACTGATATTCTTTATTTGTTTTTTCCACAACAACTACATCACCTTGTCTTGACATTAAAGACCTAGTGCATATTTACATATATGAATAATCATTTGAAGTGTATTTTATGATTTGTACACAGAGGAAATAGCATGTATTTGACTGAAATTCCAGAATAGCAAGCTGACTATTTCGATAGTAGTGAATTTGCATTACACATTTACGTTTATGCATTTAGCAGATGGTTCTATCCAAAGTGACTTACACAAGAAGAACAAAGCATTCATCAAAGAACCAACAATCGTTGTATTACACAATGGCAGGTTTATTAGACATCTAGATTAAGAAACCAGCTAGAGAAGCGAAGAAATGAGTGTGTGTGTGTGTGTGTGTGTGTGTGTGTGTGTGTGTGTGTGTGTGTGTGTGTGTGTGTGTGTGTGTATTGGTGCATTGTTTTAAGTGCTTGCGGAAAATATTTTTGTATGGTTGTCAGTGAATGGGACATTATTATTTTTTTTTTTTTTTCAAAATGAAATATCTTTACATTTTTGCTTTAATAAGATTTCCTCAAGAAATAGGCAGGAATAATCCTGGTGTCCACCATGATTCCTATTCTTTCAGACAATAAAACACTTAAGACGAGCTCTTAATCACGACTCTAGAAGTGGGGAGTAAGAAATTTCCGATGGCACGTGAAGGCAGCATTAATTACCATAATTATGAGATGACAATACGCGATGTTCTAGAATCTGGAATTATGCGTTTCTGTGGCAACACTATCAGCGCTAATATGAATCTGCAGTGGTCAGGTGGTACAGCGGTCATGAGATACAAGTGAGCTCTCAGAATATTCCCAGTTATCAAGCTGTAATTACAAGTTCTACAACTCTTTTTACAAGATGTAATCTTATAATTATGGTAATTACGATAATTACAACATGGAGCCTAAATGGCTGTTTTTTCTGAAGGGCATATGTTTGAAAGTATAGAAATTATGATGTAAATATTAGAAATGTAATTAAAATATTTTAATTAAATACTCAATTATAATATATATAACCCGATTCCAAAAAAGTTGGGACACTGTACAAATTGTGAATAAAAACAGAATGCAATGATGTGGAAGTTTCAAATTTCAATATTTTATTCAGAATACAACATAGATGATGTAGGAATGTTGTCCCATTCTTGTCTAATACAGGCTTCTAGTTGCTCAACTGTCTTAGGTCTTCTTTGTCGCATCTTCCTCTTTACGATGCGCCAAATGTTTTCTATGGGTGAAAGATCTGGACTGCAGGCTGGCCATTTCAGTCCCCGGATCCTTCTTCTACGCAGCCATGATGTTGTAATTGATGCAGTATGTGGTCTGGCATTGTCATGTTGGAAAATGCAAGGTCTTCCCTGAAAGAGACGACGCCTGGATGGGTGCATATGTTGTTCTAGAACTTGGATATACCTTTCAGTATTGATGGTGCCTTTCCAGATGTGTAAGCTGCCCATGCCACACGCACTCATGCAACCCCATCCCATCAGAGATGCAGGCTTCTGAACTGAGCGCTGATAACAACTTGGGTTGTCCTTGTCCTCTTTAGTCCGGATGACATGGCGTCCCAGTTTTCCAAAAAGAACTTCAAACTTTGATTTGTTTTCAAAGTTTTCCACTTTGCCACAGTCCATTTTAAATGAGCCTTTGCCCAGAGAAAACGCCTGCGCTTCTGGATCATGTTTACATATGGCTTCTTTTTTGACCTATAGAGTTTTAGCTGGCAACGGCGAATGGCACGGTGGATTGTGTTCACCGACAATGTTTTCTGGAAGTTTTCCTGAGCCCATGTTGTATGTGATGCAGTGCCCGAAGATCACGGGCATCCAGTATGGTTTTCCGGCCTTGACCCTTACACACAGAGATTGTTCCAGATTGTCTGAATCTTTGGATGATATTATTCACTGTAGATGATGATAACTTCAAACTTTTTCTCTGAGAAACTCCTTTCTGACATTGCGCCACTATTTTTGGCCGCAGCATTGGGGGAATTGGTGATCCTCTGCCCATCTTGACTTCTGAGAGACACTGCCACTCTGAGAGGCTCTTTTTATACCCAATCATGTTGCCAATTGATCTAATAAGTTGCAAATTGGTCCTCCAGCTGTTCCTTATATGTACATTTAACTTTTCCGGCCTCTTATTGCTACCTGTCCCAACTTTTTTGGAATGTGTAGCTCTCATGAAATCCAAAATGAGCCAATATTTGGCATGACATTTCAAAATGTCTTACTTTCAACATTTGATATGTTATCTATATTCTATTGTGAATAAAATATAAGTTTATGAGATTTGTAAATTATTGCATTCCTTTTTTATTCACAATTTGTACAGTGTACATCGGGTTTGTGTGTGTATATATATATATATATATATATATATATATATATATATATATATATATATATATATATATATATATATATATATATATATATACACACACACACTTAAGCTCCCGTTCCACCACATCCCAAAGATGCTCTATTGGGTTGAGATCTGGTGACTGTGGGGGCCATATTAGTACAGTGAACTCATTGTCATGTTCAAGAAACCAATTTGAAATGATTCGAGCTTTGTGACATGGTGCATTATTCTGCTGGAAGTAGCCATCAGAGAATGGGTACATGGTGGTCATAAAGGGATGGACATGGTCAGAAACAATGCTCAGGTAGGCCGTGGCATTTAAACGATGTCCAATTGGCACTAAGGGGCCTAAAGTGTGCCAAGAAAACATCCCCCACACCATTACACCACCACCACCACCAGCAGCCTGCACAATGGTAACAAGGCATGATGGATCTATGTTCTCATTCTGTTTACACCAAATTCTGACTCTACCATCTGAATGTCTCAACAGAAATCGAGACTCATCAGACCAGGCAACATTTTCCATTTTTCTTCAACTGTCCAATTTTGGTGAGCTTGTGCAAATTGTAGCCTCTTTTTCCTATTTGTAGTGGAGATGAGTGGTACCCGGTGGGGTCTTCTGCTGTTGTAGCCCATCCGCCTCAAGGTTGTGCATGTTGTGCAGTACAATCAGTAACTGAGCAGATTGTGAAATACTCAGACCGGCCCGTCTGGCACCAACAACCATGCCACACTCAAAATTGCTTAAATCACCTTTCTTTCCCATTCTGACATTCAGTTTGGAGTTCAGGAGATTGTCTTGACCAGGACCACACCCCTAAATGCATTGAACACGTGTTCCTAATAATCCATTAGGTGAGTGTATATGTGTATGTATTTGTTTGTTTGTTTATTTTTACCCTATTCACTTTATGGTTTCTGAAAGAGGTTAGTTCTTGTAAACAGTAAACCCAAGTGTGAACACCCAAATTTCAAAAAAAAAAAAAAAAAAAAAAACATTATTTAGCCCTAAAATGAATCGTTTCCACCCTTCACCTATAAAAAAATTATAATTTTATAGCTTATTAAATTCTTTTTATTTTGCAGTCCCCAACAAAATTGTGCCACTCCTATATGATTAATTGTTTCCAAAATTAGCTAATCAAGTCATCTGGTGAACATTCCTGTATTTCTTCATATCGCGGAAAAAGTAAATATCACAATGTCACTTGTTTTCAACATTGTGCAGCCATAATTATCAATGCATAATTTTGATGCAAATTGCCTTTTGTTTTTGTTATTTATTAAATATAAACTTACTGAAACTTCTAAAGTTAAACTGCTCAAACAATTTTTTTATTTTTTTATTCCAAGTTGACTGTTAATTTGTTTGCGGTATCACTTAAGTGAGGGTCTCTCGCTCTCTAATGCATGTGGCTTTAACATCACTTTCATTTGCCTGTCTTATTGAATTTACTACTCTTCCATTAAACCTAATTGCATTTTCGTGTCACCTCTAAACAGTATCAGGGGAGATTTTATTAAAAAAAGAAAAGAGTACCTCCATTACCTAGCAATTTAAAGGTGGCATCTTGATGCATGAACCATGGAGGTACACAAATGAATTGTTTACTGAAAATGTGGGAAAAATGCCTCTTCCTGGATAGAGGCATTATGTCCGTTCTTTCTCTCCCTCTCGCTTTCTCTAATGCTGTCTTGCTTTCACTTAAATGAGGAACTGCAGAATATATATATATATATATATATATATATATATATATATATATATATATATATATATATATATAAAGTTCCTAATTCAGCACGTCTGTTTACCTACCCCTAACCGATAAACAATTATTATTAAACACATTTTAGATGCTTTATTTCCACTTTTCTAATATTTTCTTAATTTTTATTGAAAATAAATACCTTTCCTATCTGATATGTGAAGGGAAAGAGAGCGAAAGGAAGATTCGAACCTTAAAACTTAATTGCCATGCATCTTACCCAAGCGGCAACCTCCCCCAATTTCTGTTGAAGCCAATACGGAAGTTAACTGCAATTCATCGACTGGCTCCAGAAGGGAGCAGAATCTCATTGAGCCCCATGTTAAAATGCCCAACTTTACAGCAGAGAAAGAAAAAAAAAAACATATTTACAGCCTGGTACAAATTGTAGTTTTGGTCTATAAAGCTAATTTTGCCCGTAATGACAACTGTGAGGGGGGGTTATTTTTTTTTTTATAACTCATTCATTTACATTATATAGAGCCTTAAAGTTCTGCATAATTAAGGGCGTGACAGGTGGATAGCCATTTATCCGCTGTCTGTTAGTCATCGCGTCACCTCAGCTCCGCCCACGTCCCGCCCATTTTCTGTTATCCGGGCGTGACGCACGATAACGCGCTGCCAAGATTGCAACGGCCAGCTTGTCTCTACTTTACTCTTCAGAACTGTTCTTCAGAATCCTATGGGTGACGTCACAGACACTACATCCATATTTTTTTTACAGTCTATGGTCTTACCACTACACTATTTCCGTGCTAGATGATATAGTGATTTCTGTAATTTTGTCTTGCCCAACCAGATGTTTAGTAAACAAGGCAGTATATTTTTATTTAATGTAAATGGCATCTACTCCAGTATGTATGTATGTATGTGTGTGTGTGTGTGTGTGTGTGTGTGTGTATGTGTATATATATATATATATATATATATATATATATATATATATAGAGAGAGAGAGAGAGAGAGAGATTGATTATTTGTCATCTTAATAATGATGATGATGATGATGAGCACCTATAAGCAAGTCCTTGTGAGTTTGTTTTGCTACTGTAGGTCCAGCTGGTGTGTGTCGGCTCCCAGAAGTCATTATGTATGGGCAACACAGTACAGCAGAATCACACAAGCATACAGGTGGTGGACAGATTGTATCTGCTCCTCAATAACAAGTCTTTTCACCTCTATAGAGGCTGTTCTCAGTCACTGCAGAATGATAGACATGGACAACAGATGATCTTGATATGAGCCGAAAGCCTTTCGGCCTTTTACAGATCTAGAGATCCCTTGTGGGATAATAAAAAAACTGTGATGCAGATGTTAGACAAGAAAGCTTTTCCTCCATTGTTTCTCTGTTGGATGTATGGAATGTTTAAACAGATCTGTGTGTTTTATGTACAAAACAAAACAAAAAACTGAAAAAAAAAAAATGAAAAAAAAATCATACTAATTAAACATTAATTCAAATCTTGATATTTTCATTCGTTCTTGCAATAAAACAGCCTGGCTATATTTTAACAGTAATTCTTCTTTTTTTCAAACTCTGTTTTGGTGTTAAAACACTGTCAGGATTTACTAGACACACAGCATTATTTTTGCGGCTGGCCTTATTGCATATGCATTTGTAAGAGTTTCCCTTTCAGACGCAAAATTTATGGGAGGAGAGTATTTAAATTAATCATACAAGGTGATTTATTAAGGTTTGCGCTCGTCAATTTACTGGTGTTTCCACCATTATTTACCTCCCAAAAAAGCTTGTCTTAATCAGACGCTAATTTTCACTGCTCTTGGTAAATTGCGTCAGTCATTATGGAAATTATCCGGCTGCGTCTGTGTTCTTTAATTGTTCAGAACTTTCCAATCCCATCTGCACTTTTATGGAATTCTGCTCTCACGCTAATTTGCCCTGTTTAGTAAATCTGGCCCATAGTCTGTTACGTCTTGTGGTTGCCAACACACACGAAGATAAAGATGAACAGGGTATTCCAAAATATATAGTCTTTATTTACAAAATCAACTCACAGAAAGTTTACAAGAGAAAGTTTACATTAACAAGAACCGACATGGAGTAACAGATACACGGGGAGTATAAATATACCACATACAAACAAAGGAAACTACACTCACCTAAAGGTTTATTAGGAACACCATACTAATACTGTGTTTGACCCCCTTTCACCTTTCAAGATTCAAGATTCAAGAGTTTTATTTGTCACATACACAGTTATATACAGAATATACAACCGGCAGTGAAATGTAAACAGGTCCGCTCCATGGACAGTGCAAATTCACAGTTAAAAACACAAGGAAGAAATTATAATAGAAATAGGATATAAAAAAAGTACTATCTATATATATATATATATATGTCTATATCTGTAGAATTATAAATAATCAAGTCAAGAGAAAAAAAGAGGTAACAAATAAGGATAAAGTGGAATAAAAATAATTGAAGTAGACTTTGCAGTGAGTAAACTGTAGACTTATAAATATGTGGTTAACAAATGTATAAGAGTATAATGTGCAAACAGGTTTATGACAGGTTGTTACACAGTAACAACGAGAACAGAAAGTGCAGTGCAATGTGGAGTGCAATAGTCAATGACTGGTGCTGTTCCCATACCACGCTGTGATGCACTGAGTTAAAACACTTTCTATCGCCCCTAAATAGAAAGTTTTCAGGATAGCTGGTGAAACCCTGAATTTCCTCAGCTGGCGCAGGTGGTACAGTCTTTGCCTGGCTTTTTTCACCTGTGTCTGAATGTGTGCAGTCCAGGTCAGGTCCTCGGAGATGTTTACACCCAGGTACTTGAAGCTGCTCACTCTCTCTACTGGTGACCCGCTGATCATGAGGGGGGAGTATGTCCGTTGCTGTCTCTTCCTGAAGTCCACAATCATTTCTTTGGTCTTGCCAACATTCAGAGAGAGACAGTTGTCCTGGCACCATGATGTTAGATGCTCCACCTCGTCCAAGTATGCCGTCTCATTGTTGTTGGAAATGAGGCCCAGGACAACAGTATCATCAGCAAATTTGATGATAGAGGTGGAGCTGTGTGTGGACAAACAGTCATGCGTGTAGAGAGAGAGTAGAGCAGGGGCTCAGGACACAGCCCTGTGGAGCTCCCACACTCAGGGTGATGGAGGTGGAGGTGGACTGGCCTATTCTCACCACCTGAGGCCTGCCAGTGAGGAAGTCCTCAATCCAGTGGCAGAGAGAGGGATTCAGGCCGAGATCCAGGAGTTTGGAGGTTAGCTTGGTGGGAACTATGGTGTTAAAGGCTGAGCTATAGTCAATAAATAGCAGTCTTACGTAGTTCCCACTTTTGCTGTCGATGTGAGTGAGGGAGGAGTGGAGGACATGAGAGATGGCATCTTCAGTCGATCTATTGGGACGATAGGCAAACTGAAGAGGGTCCAAAGTGCCAGGAATGAAGGCGCAAATGGTGTTTTTAATGAGTCTCTCAAAGACCTTCATGACTATAGACGTGAGAGCCACTGGACGATAGTCATTTAGGCAAGAGGGTTTACTGTTCTTAGGGACAGGGATGATGGTGGATTTTTTTGAAGGAGGTGGGGACCACAGATGTAGCGAGGACTCATTAAAGATAGATGTAAACAACCCGGTGAGCTGATCAGCACAGGACCGCAGAACACGACCTGAAATACCATCAGGCCCGGCAGCTTTCCTAACGTCCACACGCTTGAGTGCTCTCCGAACTTCATCCTCCGAGACAGAGATCACGTGATTGTTGCTGCTCTGAGTAATTTCCTCTAACGCGCCACTTGGTGGAGTCGCGTTGCCGCGGTTACAGTCAAAGCGAGCGTAGAAAGAGTTTAACTCGTTCACAAGCAACGGATCAACGCTTGCCTCTGCAGAGGATTTAGATCCAAAGGAGCAGATGGACCTCAGACCTTGCCACATGCGCCGCGAGTCGTTGAGTTGGAAATGAGACTCCACTCGGTCTTTATAACGGAGTTTCTAAACCTTCAGAACTGCCTTAAGGTTTCGGACCTTCAGAACTGCCTTAATTCTATGTGGCATTGATTCAACAAGGTGCTGAAAGCATTCTTTAGAAATGTTGGCCCATATTGATAGGATAGCATCTTGCAGTTGATGGAGATTTGTGGGATGCACATCCAGGGCACGAAGCTCCCATTCCACCACATCCCAAAGATGCTCTATTGGGTTGAGATCTGGTGACTGTGGGGGTGAACTCATTTTCATTTTCAAGAAACCAATTTGAAATGATTCGAGCTTTGTGACATGGTACATTATCCTGCTGGAAGTAGCTATCAGAGAATGGGTACATGGTGGTCATAAAGGGATGGACATGGTCAGAAACAATGCTCAGGTAGGCTGTGGCATTTAAACAATGCCCAATTGGCACTAAGGGGCCTAAAGTGTGCCAAGAAAACATCCCCCACACCATTACACCACCACCAGCAGCCTGCACAGTGGTAACAAGACATGATGGATCCATGTTCCCATTCTGTTTACGCCAAATTCTGACTCTACCATCTGAATGTCTCAACAGAAATTGAGACTCATCAGACCAGGCAACATTTTTCCAGTCTTTAACTGTCCAATTTTGGTGAGCTTGTGCAAATTGTAGTCTCTTTTTCCTATTTGTAGTGGAGATGAGTGGTACCCGGTGGGGTCTTCTGCTGTTGTAGGCCATCCGCCTCAAGATTGTGCATGTTGTAGCTTCACAAATGCTTTGCTGCATACCTCGGTTGTAACGAGTGGTTATTTCAGTCAAAGTTGCTCTTCTATCAGCTTGAATCAGTTGGCCCATTCCCCTCTGACCTCTAGCATCAACAAGGCATTTTCGCCCACAGGACTGCCGCATACTAGATGTTTTTCCCTTTTCACACCATGCTTTGTAAACCCTAGAAATGGTTGTGCATGAAAATCCCAGTAACTGAGTAGATTGTGAAATACTCAGACCGGCCCGTCTGGCACCAACAACCATGCCACGCTCAAAATTGCTTAAATCACCTTTCTTTCCCATTCTGACATTCAGTTTGGAGTTCAGAAGATTGTCTTGACCGGGACCACACCCCTAAATGCATTGAAGCAACTGCCATGTGATTAGTTGATTAGATAATTGCATTAATGAGAAATTGAACAGGTGTTCCTAATAATCCTTTAGGTGAGTGTAGATGAGGAACAGGTGGATATAATCAAATAATCAATGAGTAACCATAGAAACAAACTAGCAATGGGAACAAAAGAAACAGGAACTAACAGATCAGAAGGAAACGCAGGAAATAAAGGAAACACATAATATAACCGCTACAGTATGTTAAAGCATTTTAATCAGAGCAAATGTTTCCTCTCGTAGCAAGCCATCAGCCCAGGTTCTCAGAGTGTCTTCCTACAACTATGACAATGAATGTGGAAACATGAACGTGGTTCAATTATGATCACAGGGAACACCAATCATAATTAAATCATTTTTTTTCAGCTTAAATTGTGATGATGATACCTCTCATGCAAAAGAGTGCTTGATTGCTTGAGGCGAAGATGGTACAATGCATTGCGTAATTGGATTTTATAGCTGATGATGGCTTTTTGGTTGAGCCTGTGGTGTATTATCAACATGGTAATTTATGAAATGCAGTTAAAATGTGCTCAAAGTTACTGTGCTGTTGAACTGTTATAACTACAAATGATCTCTAAAATTGACAATATGTTCATATATTTTCTCCCTCTCATTAAATACTTGGTTCCACTTGGAAATGTCAAATTTCAAAAGTAAAATGGGTTGCTTGTTGACTAATCTAAAAGTTGGTTATTTAAAGGAATCTTTCTTTAAAGTTAAGCTCAAACAACAGTATTTGAGGCATAATTTTGTACCAAAAAAAAAAAAAAAGTTATGGTGAGGCACATACAATAGAATCAAATGAGACCAATTTTAGCATACTTATGATTTTGTAAAAGCATTTTCATTTATGTTTCTGCAAAAAAAAAATATTATTTAAGCTGTCATTTCATTAGTCATTTTAGTGTTTATGTTATGTTAGGTGTTGTATTTGTGACCAAAAAAAATAAGCAATTTTATCATACTAACATCATGTTAACGCATATTGTTTACATCTTGACTCTAATGTTTGAACAGTGAGTATCTCACCCCCCCCTAAACCTCACCCTCCGCCGGGTCATGGCACCAATGTAACCCCTCCTGTTCGAACCACCCACTCCAAGCGGGACTCGAACCTGAGCCCGGCATGAGAGTCGGACGCTCTAACAAGGATGCTAAAGGCTGCAACCTCTTGAGATCAGAGGAGTGAGGTTTACTCGCATAGCAACTACTAGCTGGCCTCCGTTACACTTTTAATCATATTTTTTTAAACAACTTACACAAGTGATCTTCCATATCTCTCTGCTCCCAGTCAAACAGAAGACTGCTCTGACATTGTTGGCCTCCATGCCCTGAGATTGTAGGTCTCGTTCAAAAAAAAAATAAAAAAATTGTATCTTCCACAACTCGCATCTGCTGGTATATTTCACAGTGTGGGTGGTAATTACAGATGAAGTCAGAAAGCATGTTTGGAGAAAAACAAAAAGAGCTTGAGAGCTCTTCCATTTGCATTGTTGAAGGACTGTACTTAAACTTTGCGATGTAATTATAAGGCACTATCTGCATAAAGAGTATAGATTGGTAGAGGATGAACTCTGCCTGCTGCGAACATGAAAATAGTTTGTTCTGTGTCACTTAATGTGCCTTTATTGAAACTAAGGTTACATGAAGAGTTGAGTAGTCATTTAGTGGACAATTTTATTAAGGCACATCTAACAAGGGTGATAAACTTTGCTCGAGTCCTTTCTCCATACTGGACTCAAACAGACTTTTAGTGCTCAACTTTAAGCACAATGTTACACAACCTCCAGAACAGAGTTGCTGTGTGATATAATGTCTATATAGCATTGGTATTGGCTGTTCTTTAACTCTTAAAGGGGTAATTCACCATTAGAAAAAAATGGGCTTTCAATAAAACTTGGCTGCCTATGTGGTAGAAAGACAAGTGTCTTACCTTTTGCCATGTAGGTAGGAAAACATCAACACCCATAATGCACTGTGCATGTTGCCTTCCAAAGCCACTCCCACCAGTCCGCTATGGATAGGCTTAACCAGAGTCAAATACCGCCTTGCTTGAGTAGGAAATACTTCTTAGCAAACTTTTAATCATCATAGTGTCAAATTGTATTGCAAAGAATCATAAATATGGAGAGAACACTGTGACAGGAAATCTGAAGATCTGAAGTTTGTATAGTCAGGTCACCATAGTATTTCATACTATAATGCTGTTTAAAGAGTAGACAAATGACAATATCATTTTAATTAATAACTGTACAATAACTGTTGGTAACACTTTATTTGAAGGTGACGTAGTTACATGTTACTACATGTACTTGCTATAGTAATAACAGTAAATTATGCAATTACAAGTAACTAACCCTAAACCAAACCATAACCATAACTCTAAAGTATATGTAGTAAATCAATATCACTCACTTATACTTATCTGAGTAAGTACAACTCACCTTAAAATAAAGTGTAACCTAACTGTTTTTTTAATAATCCTCTGTTGATCTTACTGTCTGGCGGTGATACAAAAATGCGGAAGTACAATCTCTAGTTTTCACAAAAGACCTGGAGCTGTCAAAAGTCAGCTGGATGACACATTTTGTGTCACACTTTTGCTGACAAACATGAATTTTTCAGTCCACGTTACACAGAGAACGAGTAAACATTATTAATTTACATAGGGGAGAGCGGGGCACAACCTAACGTGGGGTTAGTTGTAACACGCATGGTTTAAAACTTTCCACACATGCCAGGATGACGAAACTTAGTGTATTTACTAGTTGCCATATCAACATTATTTAGAGAAAAAAATCTTTGGAAGATATCACTGAACATTTATTTAACCATAGAAAAAGTAAATTTCTTAAGTTTATTTTTCATCTCTGTTTTTTTGTGTTTATTTAAAATAAGACAAATCTGATATTATTGTAATCTTATATCTGTTCTTTAACAGTCGAGATGGTTCTTTAATGCTGATCTAACAGCAGAAGACACGAGCCGTGGTTTAAATCCCAGTTGAGCAGGTGGGGTGTGTTGTCACACTGCGTTACAATGAGCCCCTGTCAGAACTACACTATTATATTCTATACTTTTATGAATTCTTTTGAGAAACCTTGAGAAAAGGGTGAATAATGACTGAGAATCAATGTTCAGAAATTATTCATTATTATTATGTTTTGAACTCTGCTGTATAACTGTGTTTTGAGGTATGTTTGTTGTTAAACACAATTTTTTTTTTTTTTTTTGATGATTTAAAAAGCCTTTATTTTAAAAAGTAAATAATTGTATTTTATTGACAAAATATTTTAGTTTGTCTTGTATATATTTTTTTATTATATCAGATAACATTAAGCTGTCATTTGGTCATGTTACAGTGTACCCCACCTATGGGGCATGCTGTCACTTTTCACTTCCATTCTTTCGGGGTAAATTAAGAAAAATATATACTGTATTAATGATACAAAACCACATATTTGTACTAGACGTGTGAAATTAATGTGGAAAAAATAAATACTCTGAACACCAAGTGGATTTACACAAACTGAGACAGTCAAAAGGCGTTAGGTTGTACCTTGCTCTCCCCTACACTATGGACATTGTAACAATGCAAAGCGAGTTGAAAATCTGCAAACTTACACTTTAAAAACTAGACACATTAGTTCTGTTCAAAACCTAGTGAGTTAAGGCATCATTCATACTCTTGGCACAAAGGATGTACCAAATAGTAGGCCGATACATTACATTGCTTTTTAAGATACCTCGTTTCTGCCATACTCAAAGTACTGAGTATTGTGTTGTTAGCTTGCTAATGACAAACTCGTGAGTAGTGCTGTTTTGTGTGCAACAGTATATGTAGGCAGTAGAAAACAAGTCGGCTTACTAGATTTCATAGAACTATTGCTTATGTAAATGTAAAAATGCTTTCCTTTTTGCCTTTTTATTGTAATGAAGTGCATTATGTTCAGATCTGCTAATGTAGCAATGAAATTAAACAAGTTCATATTCTCAATATTTATGTGAGTGTAAAGTTATACATGTTTTTTTTTTTTTTTTTTTTTTTTGAATTTATTCATCCACACTGGCAGAGATATCACAACAATTATATTAATGATGTGATTTCAGGAGTGTTAACAGATTGATGAATATGCATTAATGAAGATTATTTAATACATAATCTGTCTAATTGTCATTATTCGTTGTCCTTATTGGAGTGTGTCTGTGCTGTGGGTGTAAATGTGTTCAGGTTGTTAAATTATGCTAGGTTATGGTTGCAATTGTTGATCATTTATCTGCCAAGACTTTTAATAAAAATAAATAAATAAATAAACATTTTGTTTCTTAATGTAATAACTGGGATAAGTGATTCCTTATTATCTACATATGCTGGCAAAAACAAAATGGTACTGTTTGCAAATTATAAGCTTAAGTTAATCGTGTCTACTTGTATATTGCCCACCCCATGATGAACTACGAATAGCCTATAAGAACAACAGTGTGACACAATTCAGTGTGCATTCATTCATAATTCCATTTTTTTCAAGTTTGTCAACTATCTGTTGTAACTGTTTAATTCAACTTTATTTGCCACAAGCAAGACTTATGAAGCATATGTAATATGCATACGTTTCACATTGATGGCAAATGTTTCAATGTAACGATATTTTCAACATCAGACATTTTCAAAACAATTCCACAAAATGTAAGTATTTTGAAATTATTTTAATTTATTTTAATATGCAAAACTGTTACCCAATCATAGCAGTGGGCGTTTACTTTCAATTCTTGAATGCGGCTGTAATGAGTCGGAGAAAGCAGGCAAAGGAGAGGATCTAAATGCAGGGTTTGCAGGGTGGACAGGGCGCAGCAGGCAGAGCAGGTGGCCAGGGTGGAGCAGGCTGAGCAGGGGGCCAGGGCCGAAACTGGCGGGGCTGAAGCGGGCTCTGGCACGGACTTGTGTGCTGGGGCTGACACTGGACTGTGCTCAGGGGCTGGAACAGCTCTGGAACAAGAGCAGGTTCAGGACTGAATTCAGGGGCTGGAGCTGATGTGTGTGCAGCCCACACACACACACAATTTAGCCGTGGCCCATATGGCCAACTCTGCAAACTCAGAGGAATCTGTCGTAACATCCATGGCAGCTGAAGACCCAGGTATGATGTCCATCTTGGCTGGAGACCCAAGTGTTCATGGCTTGGTTTGTGCTCTGACATGCACTGTTAACTGTGGGACCTTATATAGACAGGTGTGTGCCTTTCCAAATCAGTCCAACCAACTGAATTTACCACTTGTGGACTCCAATCAAGTTGTAGAAACATCTCAAGGATGATCAGTGGAACCAAGATGCACCTGAGCTCAATTTTGAGTGTCATGGCAAAGGCTGTGAATACTTTCCGGATGCACTATACACAGACATTTTTTGTCAGATTGTTTTCTTTAATTAAAGTACCTGTTTGAACAGTAAAATCTGAAGAATGTATCCAATTAATAAACAAGTGCATTTTGAAAAATCATATATGTAAATACAAATAGTAAATACTGAGATGTCTGTGTTTAGGGTCTTACTTATATTCAGATATTGCACACAATCAGTATCATCCGACTTTATTTTTTTCACATTTCTCATGTTTCTGAGAAATATGTGTGGAAAACAAAAGGCACTGTGTAAATGAATGCATTGCAATATCATAGAAAGTGATTTTTCTGGGTGCACATTGTTTCAATGAGCAATACTGATGTATAGGAGACCCATTTAAATGGTTACCACAGGAATAGTACACAAGGACAGCCATTACTCTTCCTTATCGCTTTGGTTTTCATTTGGGAAACGCTTCTACACTCCATTAGGTATTTGGCACAATCATGACCCAAGTAAAACTGACAACAGGCTTTGATTGTGAGTCATAATTTACTCTTTTAATATCCTATTAGACTTTATCAAACAAATAAATAGTGTCTGCTATGCAAGGACGAAATATGCAACTGTTCAAATTCTCATTACAAGAGGAAATGAAAAACATGCCAAAGTGATCTCTGATTAGTATTCATAGGTGTTTGTATGGGAATTGGGGTTGTAGCACACAGGTTTTTTTATTTATTATTTATTTTATTTATTGCGTTTGGATAGACATTGATGCATACAATATTAAATATGGCAACTTCTGAAATCGGATTTATGTTTAACTTCAGAGATGTACAAATGTTTACAAATTCTTTGAAGCTTAATATTTATAATTAAATTAATGACGCGTGTACCTTTGTGAATTGAATTGTACCTGTAGTGTACTTATAATCTTAAAAGTATACATTTAAAATCCTATACTTGCACATAATATAATGTTAATGAAATAAAAGTTTTATTAGTAATATTAAAGTAATATTAAGTAATACCCTGGCTCTTCCCAGCTTTTGAATCTCCAAAAAGCACATCCATCCATAATGAAAGTAATCCATATGACACCAGTGGGTTCATAAATTCTTTCGGAAGTGAAGCTATGGGTTTTTGTAAGAAAAGTATCCATATTTAAAACTTTAAAAACTATAATCACTGGCTTCCAGCCATATATGTGTGCGATCACGAGAGAGTCAAGTTCTGGCAGAAGGGTGACCTCTGACCCGATGTGTGATGTATGTAACCCCTCCTGTTCAAACCATCCGCTCCAAGCGGGACTCGAACCCCAGTCCGCCGGCATGAGAGTCGGGAGCTCTAACACGGAGGCTAAAGGCTGCAACCTCTAGCGTCAGGCGTAAGCGTAGCAACTACTAGCTGGCCTCTGTTACACGTAGGTGTAGCATAAGCTTAGGTGAAAATAGACGCCCCTCGTGAAAACCACATAACTCTCTCGTGAACGTGTGTACAACCATTTCCGGAAGCCAGTGGTTATAGTTTCACAAGAAACACTCTCACAACTTGTCATTTAAGGTTATCTGTTTCTCATAGTTAAACAGTTTAAACCGACAGCTTATTGGTTCTTTTCTACAATCTTAAACCCTTGCCATCCAGAGATCCTCCGGCCGCTCTCCACAAAGAACAGCACTTGTCATCTCTCTAATGTTCATCATGGAAATTAACTAGTTTTTCTAAACAAACCTTTCAAAGGGCTGAACAGATGAAAAGAAATAAAATATTTGATTAATATGCTGTTAGCTATTTAACATTCATTGATCTCACCAGATCCAAATGAAAGCCAAATGAAAGCTTTTTCCGTTGTCAATCTCAACTACAGATGCATTTACACAGAACCAAAGTGCTTTATCTTGTTATTGCAGATTGTTTTTTTTGTCACACTCTCCTTAAAAGTTCACTTCTAAACATTTAATCAATTATGTTTGTTATCAATTAATGCATGTTTTGTAATGATTAATTTTATGAAAAGCTTTGGGAACATATTTTGCTTACTGATTTAGGGCTATGGACCGGTATTTAGTGATCATGATGCGGGAGAGCAACTGTTGCTGCAGTGACGGTTACGGGAATTGAACAACACTGATAATGTCTGTATTACTGACAACACAAACCTCAATGCTATAAATCTATCCACTGTGTTTCACCACAATGCACATGCACCTGTGAGAGCTGATGGAGATGTTGACAACCCGCAGTTCCTTCCCACAGTGCCGCACCGGCAAGCTGGGCTTGATGTAATTAGTGAGATAATAAGTCTGTGGTGTGAGGGATCAATGGCTCCTTTGGTCGGCTCATTCATTAGCGTCTTTTCCACACCATCGATCAGACCAGCCTTATCTGCACAACCAAGGAGCCCCCTGGGCAGTGCTGCAGTGTGTTCACAGGAAAAAAATAATAATAATACATTATATATATATATATATATACACTCACCTAAAGGATTATTAGGAACACCTGTTCAATTTCTCATTAATGCAATTATCTAATCAACCAATCACATGGCAGTTGCTTCAATGCATTTAGGGGTGTGGTCCTGGTCAAGACAATCTCCTGAACTCCAAACTGAATGTCAGAATGGGAAAGAAAGGTGATTTAAGCAATTTTGAGCGTGGCATGGTGGTTGGTGCTGAGTATTTCACAATCTGCTCAGTTACTGGGATTTTCACGCACAACCATTTCTAGGGTTTACAAAGAATGGTGTGAAAAGGGAAAGATTCAAGATTCAAGATTCAAGAGATTCAAGAGTTTTATTTGTCACATACACAGTTATATACAGAATATACAACCGGCAGTGAAATGTAAACAGGTCCGCTCCATGGACAGTGCAAATTCACAGTTAAAAACACAAGGAGGAAATTATATAGAAATAGGATAAAAAAAAGTATATATATATATATATATATATATATATATATATATATATATATATATATATATATATATATATATATATATATATATATATATATATATATATATATGTCTGTAGAATTATAAATAATCAAGTCAAGAGAAAAAAAAGTAAAAATAAGGATAAAGTGGAATAAAATAATTGAAGTAGACTGTGCAGTGAGTAAACTGTAGACTTATAAATATGTGGTTAACAAATGTATAAAGAGTATAATGTGCAAACAGGTTTATAACAGGTTGTTACACAGTAACAACGAGAACAGAAAGTGCAGTGCAATGTCAGTGTATCGATGTTTATCCTGAAGTGAAGTCACGTGACGTTAAGTGACTGAGTTCAGGAGTCTGATGGCCTGGGGGAAGAAGCTCCTCCTGAGTCTCTCAGTTTTGGCCATCAGGCTTCGGAAGCGCTTACCAGATGGCAGCAGCGTGAAATGAGGGTTTGCAGGGTGATTAGAGTCCTTGATGATCTTGGTAGCTCTACCTTTGCAGCGTTTGGTGTAGACGTCCTGCAGAGATGGGAGAGCTGACCCTGAGATACGCTCGGATAAGCGCACGACTCTTTGCAGGGCTTTGCGGTAATGACTGGTGCTGTTCCCATACCACGCTGTGATGCACTGAGTTAATACACTTTCTATCGCCCCTAAATAGAAAGTTTTCAGGATAGCTGATGAAACCCTGAATTTCCTTAGCTGGCGCAGGTGGTACAGTCTTTGCCTGGCTTTTTTCACCTGTGTCTGAATGTGAGCAGTCCAGGTTAGGTCCTCGGAGATGTTTACTCCCAGGTACTTGAAGCTGCTCACTCTCTCTACTGGTGACCCGCTGATCATGAGGGGGGAGTATGTCCGTTGCTGTCTCTTCCTGAAGTCCACAATCATTTCTTTGGTCTTGCCAACATTCAGAGAGAGACAGTTGTCCTGGCACCATGATGTTAGATGCTCCACCTCGTCCAAGTATGCCGTCTCATTGTTGTTGGAAATGAGGCCCAGGACAACAGTATCATCAGCAAATTTGATGATAGAGGTGGAGCTGTGTGTGGACAAACAGTCATGCGTGTAGAGAGAGTAGAGCAGGGGACTCAGGACACAGCCCTGTGGAGCTCCCACACTCAGGGTGATGGTGGACTGGCCTATTCTCACCACCTGAGGCCTGCCAGTGAGGAAGTCCTCAATCCAGTGGCAGAGAGAAGGATTCAGGCCGAGATCCAGGAGTTTGGAGGTTAGCTTGGTGGGAACTATGGTGTTAAAGGCTGAGCTATAGTCAATAAATAGCAGCCTTACGTAGTTCCCACTTTTGCTGTCGATGTGAGTGAGGGAGGAGTGGAGGACATGAGAGATGGCATCTTCAGTCGATCTATTGGGACGATAGGCAAACTGAAGAGGGTCCAAAGTGCCAGGAATGAAGGCGCAAATGGTGTTTTTAATGAGTCTCTCAAAGACCTTCATGACTATAGACGTGAGAGCCACTGGACAATAGTCATTTAGGCAAGAGGGTTTACTGTTCTTAGGGACAGGAATGATGGTGGATTTTTTGAAGGAGGTGGGGACCACAGATGTAGCGAGGGACTCATTAAAGATAGATGTAAACAACCCGGCGAGCTGATCAGCACAGGACCGCAGAACACGACCTGAAATACCATCTGGCCCGGCAGCTTTCCTGACGTCCACACGCTTGAGTGCTCTCCGAACTTCATCCTCTGAGACAGAGATCACGTGGTTGTTACTGCTCTGAGTAATTTCCTCTAACGCGCCACTTGGCGGAGTCGCGTTGCTGCGGTTACAGTCAAAGCGAGCGTAGAAAGAGTTTAACTCGTTCACGAGCAACGGGTCAGCGTTCACCTCTGCAGAGGATTTAGATCCAAAGGAGCAGATGGACCTCAGACCTTGCCACATGCGCCGCAAGTCATTGAGTTGGAAATGAGACTCCACTCGGTCTTTATATCGGAGCTTTGCGGCTTTAACTGCACTCCGCAGAGCATAACAGGACGTTCTGTATTCAGTCATATTCCCTGAATGGAGACCGGCGTTGTAAGCAGCAGTGCGTGCGTTCACTGCCGCGCAGATTGAATTGTCCACCCACGGTTTCTGATTTGAGAAGGACGTTATTGTTATTGTTTGCGTGGCTTGCTCTGTAAGCGTGTTGATGAAGCAAAGCGCCACATCTGTGAACTCGCTGACGTCAGCTGAACTCGCTCGGAACATGTCCCAGTCAACATCATCCAGAGCTGCCTGAAGCGCGGTCTCTGAATGGGGCGACCAACGCTTAACTTCCCGCCTCACCGGGGGTTCCTGGAGGAGCTTTTGTTTGTATTCGGGAGTGAGGAAAATGGTGGCATGATCCGATTTGCCAAACGCTGGAAGTGACCGCGCTTTATAGGCGTTCTTAAACGGGGTGTAGCAATGATCCAGCGTGTTTGCTCCTCGTGTGGGGCAGGAGACGTGCTGATGAAAGTTTGGCAGGAGTTTCTTTAGGTTTGCTTTGTTAAAATCGCCCGCGACAATGAACGCCGCGTCGGGATGTTTGTTTATGATGCCGCTGGCAACATCATGAAGGCCAGATAAAGCCAGCGCTGTGTCTGCCTGCGGTGGGATGTAAACGGCGGTCGCGACAACCGCAGAAAACTCCCTCGGCAGATAGAATGGGCGGCAAATGATTGTTAAATGTTCCAGATGAGGCGAGCAGGACCGCGAGAGAATGGTGATGTTCCTGGGATCGCACCATTTCTTGTTGATCATGAAGCATACTCCACCGCCTTTGGATTTACCGGCCTCGGCTGTTCTGTCCATCCGAAAAACAGAGAAGTTCTCCGACGGTGTCACAGCTGTGTCCGGGACCGCGGGCGTGAGCCATGTTTCGGACAAACAATAGATATTACAGTCTCTCATGTCCCGTTGAAAACTTATCCTGGCTCTAAGATCGTCCATCTTATTATCCAAGGATTGAACATTTGCTAGAAGAATGCTCGGGAGAGGAGGTCTGAATGCCCTTTTCCTCAGTCTGTTACGGATACCAGCGCGTTTCCCACGGTGTTTCTTGATTCTTCGCCATTGACTCGTCTGTCCATTGTTCAACTCGGCGTTGCGAAGAATCTCAGATGGCCACAGGGGATCGGTGAAAGTGTCCTGAAGCAGTCCAGTGTAGAGGTAACCAATGTCCAAAAGAGTTTTGCTGTCATAGTAGATCAATGCAGATGATAAGTTTGTAAAAACTGAAAGAAAAATAGTAAAAGAAAGTAAAATAGTAAATAAAAGCACAGTCTTCGCGGAGCGACCTGAACGGCGACCAAACACGGCGGCGCCATTTGGAAAAACATCCGGTATGCGGCAGTCCTGTGGGCAAAAATGCCTTGTTGATGCTAGAGGTCAGAGGAGAATGGGCCGAGTGATTCAAGCTGATAGAAGAGCAACTTTGACTGAAATAACCACTCTGTCACGGAATTGTAGAGGAATGGAGGACTCAACTGCGGTGAATAACCAAGTTGTTAATTACAAAATAAACTGAACAAAAATTGAGTCTGTGCACAAAACAAAATGGTAGATCCAAGTGGTGGCTCCTGTGTGTCCAAACACACACACACCAGCGGACACAACAAACGAGGAGACCACTGAGTGAAAAGTCAGAACTGAACCAACCGAACGTGAGGATGAGTCCGAGCAAGGAAATCCGTCTTGCTGCTTAGTCTCTTAGCTCTGGTTCCTGAGCACAGAAAAATAAACAACTGGTAAGGGAACAGACAGCACAGAAAACACGACGCAAGCACACTGACAAACACTGATCAACTGACAACAAGGGGAAGACACAGCTGGAAACATATAGGGCATAGGTAACGAGCAACAGGTGAGGGAGATCAGCCCGTGATTGCGCGCACAGTGCTGCCAGGCAGCACTGATTGCTCAACTCACGTGCTGAAGAAACTGACAGGACAATACAGACAACAGGAAAAAAACAGTGACACACCTTGACCCGTGACACACTCGTTACAACCGAGGTATGCAGCAAAGCATTTGTGAAGCCACAACACGCACAACCTTGAGGCGGATGGGCTACAACAGCAGAAGACCCCAGCGGGTACCACTCATCTCCACTACAAATAGGAAAAAGAGGCTACAATTTGCACGAGCTCACCAAAATTGGACAGTTGAAGACTGGAAAAATGTTGCCTGGTCTGATGAGTCTCGATTTCTGTTGAGACATTCAGATGGTAGAGTCAGAATTTGGCGTAAACAGAATGAAAACATGGATCCATCATGCCTTGTTACCACTGTGCAGGCTGGTGGTGGTGGTGTAATGGTGTGGGGGATGTTTTCTTGGCACACTTTAGGCCCCTTAGTGCCAATTGGGCATCGTTTAAATGCCACGGCCTACCTGAGCATTGTTTCTGACCATGTCCATCCCTTTATGACCACCATGTACCCATTCTCTGATGGCTACTTCCAGCAGGATATTGCACCATGTCACAAAGCTTGAATCATTTCAAATTGGTTTCTTGAATATGACAATGAGTTCATTGTACTAAAATGGCCCCCACAGTCACCAGATCTCAACCCAATAGAGCATCTTTGGGATGTGGTGGAATGGGAGCTTCATGCCCTGGATGTGTCTCCATCAACTGCTAGATGCTATCCTATCAATATGGGCCAACATTTCTAAAGAATGCTTTCAGCACCATGTTGAATCAATGCCACGTAGAATTAAGGCAGTTCTGAAGGCGAAAGGGGGTCAAACTCAGTATTAGTATGGTGTTCATAATAATCTTTTAGGTTATATATATATATATATATATATATATATATATATATATATATATATATATATATATATATATAATATGTGAACTATGAAGAAAATGTGAGTGGTGATTGCCAATACTAAACTCGCTGTCACGATGCTAGAGCATTGTGGGTGGTTTTAAGGTTAGGTCAAAAGAGCCCACTCTCAAGTCTCTATGATACAAATTCCTGACCCTAAGTACAGTTTAAGCACTAATAGTAATACTAAAGCAAACACCACTCAAAACAAAGATCATCTACATCATCATCATCATCATTATGTGGTTACTGGCATGACCATACAGTTATGCCTATACTCCTGTTTATCCCACTATTTCCATTTGTTCCTTCCAGTAGCTCTTTTGAATTTCATAACGTGCAGGCACATTTCATTATTGTATTTCTGCCTCTTAGTAAATTCCAACCTTATTTTATTCTGCTGTGAATCAATAGTCCAAGCATACACTCCATTCCTCTTGGACTCTATTCAAAATCATCTAAATGCAGTTAAAATAGCCATTAAAATAGTTCTTAAATAGTTAAAATGTGGCTCATTCAGTGTTACATATGTTAATTTGACATCTGTAACCCCACACCTGTTGGTTTAAATACTGTAGTTGATTATACAGAAATGATATGTTTTACCCTCTCATCTGTGTGTTCATTCTGTCTTCTCATGGCCTGTGCTGCGCTCACAGTTTCCAGTTACAGGTCTAAACACATTTACATGTTTACAAAGTCACAACAAGCACTTCAATTTGATGGTCCTTATCACTCTGACTTCCAAATTGCATCTGTTTCCACTAAATGAATTTGTTGGCTGTACTCAATTGAATGGGCAGCTCTGGTTGAGTGATTGATATATGAACTCATTTACTTGCTCACTGATGTATCACTGTATGATTAATTTTTCCAGTGTGAGGTTGACTGGGTGTATCCGTTCATGAACATATTTATTGGTGGATGGGTAAAATGATCTAGAATCTGCTCAGTGTACGGATGCACTCTATGTGCAGGTTAATGGTTTGATCGACTGATCTGGAAACGCCTCCGCTGAGCAGCCCGGGAAGTACATGTGCAATTGTGTTGTGTATTTTCAACTATGTTTATGTTGTTGTAACTTCAGAAGGCCAAATAGCTGTCCTTATATTGGCTCTTTTCCCAGGTTTATGTACACATAATGACTGACAAACTAACAAAGGTATGTCGCTAAAGGTGAAGTGTGTTATTTATGTGACAATAGCGGCACCAGACAGACTTGAAAAAAATAATGGAATTGCCAAAGTATGGAAGCCAACAGAGGCCATGCATTATTTTTTAATCCTGTTTTATGAAGATTTTTTTTTTTTTTCCTCTTTACATAGTCTTTACTTAAGATTCAAGATTCAAGATTCAAGAGTTTTATTTGTCACATACACAGTTATATACAGAATATACAACCAGCAGTGAAATGTAAACAGGTCCGCTCCATGGACAGTGCAAATAAAACATATTTATCGTGTTGTAGCTGTAAAAACTTAATAATGCTACGTATAAATGTTATCATTATGTCCATATTGTATGTTTTAGCATCTATCCAAACATTACAAAAAAATATGTTTTGTAAGTTACCCAGACAGCAACATGGTGTCGGCCAAGATCTGGCCCACATCTGGTACACATGGAATCCACATGTACCAGATGTGGGCTGGATCTTGGCTGACACTATTACCCCTTTTCCACCAGAATAAGAACCGGTTTGCCTTTCCACATGCTAGAGAGCCACCACGGAGCCAGGTCTTATGTCACTGTATACGTCTCATCTCCAGGTCTTACGTCACTGTATACGTCTCATCTTTCTCAGCAACTCTAGCGAGACAGCTGAAAACACAAACACTCCAGGCTTGTTCGAGATGCATCGGCGCTGCACAGACCGATCAGCATATGATATTAAAATACTGCATGAGCGATTCAAAAGCATAAGAAGTCGTGTGATCTCGTTGTACTTTGATGTCATACGGCAATCGGTCTGCACAGCACTGATGCATCTCGAACAAGCCTTCCATCAACAATGGTGAACGTTGCGTTACTATTGATGCACATGGCTTTACGATCCTACATTGGCATCAAAACAGCAAATCCAACACATTCGTGCAGCTCGCCGTATTTGTATAGACTGAGATTACAATCGAGCAGCTATTAGCTCGATTAGCTGCTAATTCAAAAATGGCAGTCACAAGTTTGTGTTCGTCTTGTTGGTCACGGTAACCCCGCCCCCAGCCCCTGACGCAAGCGGTTCTTACTTCTAGCCAAGCAATGTTTTGGTGCTACTTAAGAACCACTTTTCTTGTTTTGTAGCTGGTGCTTTGGGTGTGGAAAGACAAATAACTGAAACTAGACTCTGGCTCTGAGCCAGCTCCAGCACTGCCTTGGTGGAAAAGGGGTATATGTTGCTGTCTGGGTACGTATTAATACCTACGTATTAACAATGAGCCAAGGCTGGAGTTTTCAGCATCATTACTCCAGTCTTCAGTGTCACATGATCCTTCAGAAATCATTCTAATATGATAATTTGCTGCTCAAGAAACATTTCTTATTATTAGCAGTTGAAAATTGTTGTGCTGTATTTAAAAAAACCTTTACTGTCACTTTTGATAAATTTAATGTAGGCTATTGTTATACTGTATGTCCCTCTAAAATCTTTGTATTGTTTGCTGCACAAAATTTAAGAAGATAGACATCATGTTGTATTCAATTCATTCAGTATCTTCTATAAAAAATAAAACATTTTTTTAAAAAAACTGTTTAAATTAATCAGCTATGATCTGGATAACACAGAAATCCACAGTGCTTCAGAGTCTCATGTAATTTTGAAAATTATACCTTATCATCACAGGTGTCTTCCCAAGTTGGGCAGATTCATTCCGAGATGCAACACTCACAAAATGTTCTCAATGCAATTACGTTGTCAATGTGACTCTATAACGAATCCTTTGGCCGCATCCACCAAAGCATTTTTTTTCAGTTGAGACTCTTTGTTTGCTATGATATGGAACATCCGTGGAAGTGTTACTAGTATCTCATTTCACAGAGAGTTTGTTTCTGTATTGTTTCTATATAAAAATGCAGATACAATGTAAAGTATCTGCTCAGGCTCTTGTTTTAAATAATTTTGTCTCTTTATTATGCTTATTGTTTTCATCTGTTGACGTTGTACAAGCAGAATGTGGTGGTGGGTTGGTGTTGTATTTTACCCGCCCCTCCTCCACTGTGATTAGACAGCTGGGTAAAGTGATGACAGTGATGAGCGCTGTTTTACTCAAAGTTGAACATTCTTCAACTCTCGGTGACCGGTAAAAACCACTCATCACCTCGTTACGCTCATGGCGTTTTAAAAGCGTGACGCTCCCATTGAAAACAAATGGAAAAATACGCCAGCCACGTGAAAAATCGCTTTGGTGGACACACGGCCTATATGTCACAATGAAGCATTGTGCTGATCACTCACAGCAGAAAATAGAAATTCAAACTCATCTGTGTGTGTGTGCATGTGCATGTGCATGTGCATGTGTGTGTGTGTGTGTGTGTGTGTATGTGTGGAAAGCATCTTGGACATGCCAGTCTTGTTTGAGTTCTCAAAGCTTCTAGCTTCAATTGAATTCTCTGCCTCTGTCAAATGTTGTTATTAAATACCGGTACAAGCCAAGATCTCCAGAGAAGAACACCCACAGATCCATGGAGAAAGCTCTTGCAACACAAAGCACATAATGAGAGGTTCTTCAAGCAGGAGGCTTGTCACGGAAATCACAGAAAGCCTGATGTGGATGCTGTGCTAGAGATATTGTTTACCAGCTAGCGGCATCTCCAACAGTTTTGCTTGCTGGTGGAGGCCGTCTCTGAACTTTATTCTCCGAGCAGCAGGATCCAGAGGTTATCGGTCCTTTAAATCATCCATGAGATGATCCTACTGTGTTCGCCCACTGTGGCGTCACCTCTCTGGTCTCCTCTATTTCATTCTATTGAGGACTGGATGCTTGGTATACTGAAGAGGGTAGGGTCTCATAGCAGTAGCATGTTAGGAGAGGCCACAGCTGTCTCATTTTAAGAGGAATCCATTTCCAAACCTCTTATACCTGCATGGGTGACTGTGTGCAACATGAGGGAACTGCTGCGAAAATTAGATATTATTGTGCGATGGAAAACATTTTGAGGATGATTGATGTTATTTGTTAAAGGAGAAAGGAGGACGTTGAAATTCATCAAGGGTGGTTTGTCTTTTTGATTGAATAAATCTTTGGTAAATTTGTTTCTCACTACTTCGTTTAAGCTTGTTGAGAGAAACCAGCTTTGTGATGACTTCATTTTAGCATCAATTGAAGGGCCTGCAATGGGCTAAATTGGCATTGCACAGCTAACAGTAAGAATACCCTTACCAAAATCAAGTATACTTCAAGTTCATTGTATTAAGTAGGCTATACTTAAATAGATTTCAGGTATATTTTTAAGTATACTTTATGTAGTAAGTACAAACCCGATTCCAAAAAAGTTGGGACACTGTACAGATTGTAAATAAACACAGAATGCAATGATGTGGAAATTTCAAATTTTAAAATAAAATATTTTATTCAGGATACAACATAAATGACGTCAAATGTTTAAACAGAAAATGTATAATTTTAAAGGAAAAATAAGTTGATTTTAAATTTCATGGCATCAACACATCTCAAAAAAGTTGGGACAAGGCCATGTTTCCCACTGTGTGGCATCCCCTCTTCTTTTTATAACAGTCTGCAAACGTCTGGGGACTGAGGAGACAAGTTGCTCAAGTTTATGAATAGGAATGTTGTCCCATTCTTGTCTAATACAGGCTTCTAGTTGCTCAACTGTCTTAGGTCTTCTTTGTGGCATCTTCCTCTTTATGATGCGCCAAATGGGTGAAAGATCTGGACTGCAGGCTGGCCATTTCAGTACCCGGATGCTTCTTCTACGCAGCCATGATGTTGTAATTGATGCAGTATGTGGTCTGGCATTGTCATGTTGGAAAATGCAAGGTCTTCCTGAAAGAGACGCACGTCTGGATGGGAGCATATGTTGTTCTAGAACTTGGATATACCTTTCAGCATTGATGGTGCCTTTCCAGATGTGTAAGCTGCCCATGCCACACGCACTCATGCAACCCCATCCCATCAGAGATGCAGGCTTCTGAACTGAGCGCTGAGAACAACTTGGGTTGTCCTTGTCCTCTTTAGTCCGGATGACATGGCGTCCCAGTTTTCCTAAAAGAACTTCAAATTTTGACCACATTTTGACTCAAATTGTCTGACCACAGAACAGTTTTCCACTTTGCCACAGTCCATTTTAAATGAGCCTTGGCCCAGAGAAAACGCCTGCGCTTCTGGATCATGTTTAGATATGGCTTCTTCTTTGGCCTATAGAGTTTTAGCTGGCAACGGCGAATGGCACGGTGGATTGTGTTCACCGACAATGTTTTCTGGAAGTATTCCTGAGCCCATGTTGTGATTTCCATTACAGTAGCATTCCTGTATGTGATGCCGTGCCGTCTAAGGGCCCGAAGATCACGGGCATCCAGTATGGTTTTCCGGCCTTGACCCTTACGCACAGAGATTGTTCCAGATTCTCTGAATCTTTGGATGATATTATGCACTGTAGATGATGATAACTTCAAACTCTTTGCAGTTTTTCTCTGGGAAACTCCTTTCTGATATTGCTCCACTATTTTTGGCCACAGCATTGGGGGAATTGGTGATCCTCTGCCCATCTTGATTTCTGAGAGACACTGCCACTCTGAGAGGCTCTTTTTATACCCAATCATGTTGCCAATTGACCTAATAAGTTGCCAATTGGTTCTCCAGCTGTTCCTTATATGTACATTTAACTTTTCCGGCCTCTTATTGCTACCTGTCCCAACTTTTTTGGAATGTGTAGCTCTCATGAAATCCAAAACGAGCCAATATTTGGCATGACATTTCAAAATGTCTCACTTTCAACATTTGATATGTTATCTATATTCTATGTGAATAAAATATAATTTTATGAGATTTGTAAATTATTGCATTCCTTTTTTTTATTCACAATTTGTACAGTGTTCCAACTTTTTTGGAATCGGGTTTGTGTACTAATATCAGTGTACTAGTAGTATACTTGTAAGTCTACGATTTCAATACTACTTGGGACTAAATTGTCCCACTTTTTTTACACTTTCAAGTATACTTTAAATGTAACATAGTAAACTTTTTAGTACATAGCTAGTTTTTAAACATATAGGTATACTGATAGTTTACTAGTCAAATTCTTGTAGCACATTTTTTTGTTTTGTTTATGACAGTACCTTTTGAAGTATACTCTCAGTAAACTACTAGTTTAGTAGTTTTATACTGCACGTATACTTGTAAGTTTTCTTTAAGCTAACATAACATCATACTTATAGTTTACTATTTATTTATTATTTTTGTGCTTTCAGTATACTATTATGTTCCTATTTAGGTATCAATTTTTATACTTGAAATAGGGAGATCGGGCACAAACACTTTTTGACTTTCTCAGTTTGTGTAAATCCACTTGGTGTTCAGAGTATTTATTTTTTCCCACATTAAATTTCACACGTCCTAGTACAAATATATGGTTTTGTTTCATTAATACAGTGTATACTTTTTCTTGATTTACCCTGAAAGAATGGAAGTAAATGTGACAACATGCCCCATAGGTGGGGTACACTATAACATGTGAGGGGTACATTGTAACATCACCAAATGACAGCTTAAAATGTTAATGTTATCCGATCTAATAAAAAATATCCAAGACAAACTAAAAACACGTTCCCTACTTATTTTTAGTAGCCTATATCTCGATCCAAAGTTCGAGTACCCAAATATACTTAGACTTTTGTCAGTATGTCAAGTATACTTAATTTGAGTACATTTCTGAGAAGTTTATAACAAGTAGACTGAAAGTATACTCTCTCTCATTTTTAGTTTAAAAAGTTTACTAATAGCACACTTGAATAAATGTATTTTTGTAAGGGTGGCTGTCTAATTTATGCTCGTTGACAACTTTCTAAGCCGAGTAACTATTTTCATGTTATTCTATTTCTATTTTCATACTATTTTCACATATTCTGCCATATAAACAGTATAAAAACCATAAAATAATTAAGAGCACCATTTACTTGCATCAAACAACTCTGTTGATATTCTTATGATTGTTACATTTAATTTATTGCCACACTTTAATATGTGAATTATATCATCAGAAAACTGAACATTTAGCATTGTCAGACTCTTATTTGTGCTTTATAGATAAAACAATGGTGCTCCGCGGTCGGGTTTATGGCTGCTATAAATTTGACATGCCACAAGGCAGTACTGTTTTCGACACTTCTGATGCTTCAGATCTTTTTCCGAAACAATCAGGGGAAAGCCTCAGCGCTTCATGAGGCTTCATTTGCCCATCCCTAACACTTAACAATAACTAGAGAAACAGCACAAGGGCACAACGAACTCACACAATGGCACAATGTATAACGAACTAGCAAAACATGAGGGGAAGAGCACACATTATAAAGGGAGCAGAAAACATGAGGCACAGGTGACAACACTCAGACAGAGAACAGGTGAACACACTCAGACAAATGAGGACTAATCAACGACTAAACAAGAGGGCGTGGTAATTGGAAACAAGGAGGCGGGACAAGAGGAGCACATGGCAAACAAAGACAAAGCCATGTGGTGACACACAACAGAAACATAGAGGCATGAAACAAAGACAAGACTGACAGAACTGACAGAGGAGAACCCTGACAGCGCTCCCCCGAGAAACCTTGAATCCGCTCGCAAACCTCTAGTTCTTTGCGAGTGATCGCAACGTTTCTCTGGGGAACGCAAAGGTTTAGCAAGCAAATGCAAAGATTCTCTGTGGAATGCAAAACGTTTGTGAGATAATGCAATATCATTTAAATATTTTTTTCCCTTCCATATTCTTTCCATCATGTTCCTTTAGGGGCTCCGTAGAATACTGTTAAAAATTAAAGGGGTGGTTGATTATGATTTCACTTTTTTAACTTTAGTTAGTGTGTAATGTTTGAGCATAAACAACATCTGCAAATTTATGACGTTCAAAGTTCAAAGCAAAGGGAGATATTTTCTTTTACAGAAATCGCTTTTTAAGGACTACAACAAACGGCTGGTAGGGACTACAACAAGCTTATTCAGGGTCAGTGACATCACTAACCCTAAGATTTACATGAACCCTGCCCCCAGGAACACGTAACAAAGGGGGTGAGGCCATGTTGAGAAGAGGAAGAGTTGTTGTAGAGCACATTTAGGAGTCTGCTCAAGCTGTCGCATCCGTCTTTTCACATTTGCAGTGCAGTGCGTAACACAAATGCAATAGCATGCCATAAAAGCAAGATGACAACATAAGTTATAACCATAATTAAACTTAACTACACCTGTTCTATCTTCATGTAGCATATTCTCTGGCTCTGAAGGCTTCTTACAACAGTTCCCACATGAGCGATTTATAGATTACAGAATCATGACAGAATATGCTAATCGATGACGTGAAGATTTAAAGTTAAAGAGTTAAAGTAAAAAAATAAAATTAAAAAAAAGTTTAGTTAAAGTTCACCCAAAAATGAAAATTTGATGTTTATCTGCTCACCCCCAGGGCATCCAAGATATAGTTGACTTTGTTTCTTCAGTAGAACACAAATGATACTCTAACCATTGCAGTCTGTCAGTAGTATGATGCATGTGAATGGTAGCAAAATATATCAGAGTAAAAAAAAACATGCACAGACAAAATCATATTAAACCCTGCGGCTCGTGACGACACATTGATGTCTTAAGACATGAAATGATCGTTTTAAGAAACAAAACAGTATATATATATATATATATATATATATATATATATATATATATATATATATATATATATATATATATATATATATATATATATATATATATAATGTTTTTTTATTTTATTTTTACTCTAATACACCACTATGTCCAACAGCATTGAGCGCGAGAGATCACTTCCGGCGCTTACGTAAACTACACCAGATCTTGTACAGACCTCACACACTGGAAGTGACTTTTCAAAAAAGATGGTAGTTATTTAGAAGAAATGTGTAATAGTAACTCTACAGTGCACTCATTACAGGGACAACCCCCCGAACTAAGTAGCCTGTTCAAGCACACAATGATGATTTTCCTGGTGGGGTTTAAAACAGCAAGCTATTACTAGCCAGGAGCGTTAACTGCTACACCAGCACTTATTCATTAATATTTGAAATGAGCATATTACTCAATTTTTCATGATCAAATGTTTCTCATTTCAAGCATGGAATATCCCTTTGTACCTTCTTGGAATAAAACATTGCAGTGCTGACTTGACCAAAACAGGCTAGAATATTTAGGAAGCGAGTTATGTAGATGAGCACTGCAGTCTTCCAATTACCTAGTGGGATCAGCTCTACTAATAGATGCATAAGGTTGGGATCCAGGGACTAGATTTGGTGGATTAAACAGCCTGATTGGATTGGTCACCCCCGGATGGTCTGTTATGAAAAGAGCTGAGGTGTCATGCTCGTATAGATTAGAGTGCAACAAGCCACAGAAAACAGCCAAAACATTCCCTGTGTGGGGGTGAAATGTTTAATCTTTGTTTTTAATGAAGCCAAATCAGATCTTTAGTGTGATACCTATTCTTTTAATGTTTTCTATTTAATTCTGAGGGTACATTTGTCTGACATGATTCCATTTCATTTAATTAGCTGCTGTTTCCCATACAATGAGTCATTGCATGTTTTGTTAGTCTGTTTACAATTTTAAAGTAAAGCCACAGACAAAATGTTTTTGGCAGTATTATGTTTTATGAGATTATTACTCAGTCCATAATTGTGGGATATTTTTACTTAGAAGAAGGGGCTAAAAAGGAGAGAAAATACTTATCTATAACCAAATGCATTTTATTAATTTAATATTTCATTATATTTCAGAAAAGAAATGCAATTCCATTGCCAAATGATGTGTTTATAGAAAACATTTAATCAGTACTTTAAGAGTGTGTATTAGTACCTTAAAGGTACAAATCAGTACTTTAAGAGTGTGTATTAATACCTTAAAGGTACATATCAGTACTTTAAGAGTGCGTATTAGTACCTTAAAGGTACATATCAGTACTTTAAGAGAGCGTATTAGTACCTTAAAGATACATATCAGTACTTTAAGAGTGCATATCAGTACTTTTTAAGAGTGCGTATTAGTACCTTAAAAGTGCATATCAGTACTTTAAGAGTGCGTATTAGTATCTTAAAGGTACATATCAGTAATTTAAGAGAGCGTATTAGTACCTTAAAGGTACATATCAGTACTTTAAGAGAGCGTATTAGTACCTTAAAGATACATATCAGTACTTTAAGAGTGCATATCAGTACTTTAAGAGTGCGTATTAGTACCTTAAAAGTGCATATCAGTACTTTAAGAGTGCGTATCAGTACTTTAAGAGTGCGTATTAGTACCTTAAAAGTGCATATCAGTACTTTAAGAGTGCGTATCAGTACTTTAAGAGTGCGTATTAGTACCTTAAAGATACATATCAGTACTTTAAGAGTGCATATCAGTACTTTAAGAGTGCGATTAGTACCTTAAAAGTGCATATCAGTACTTTAAGAGTGCGTATTAGTATCTTAAAGGTACATATCAGTAATTTAAGAGTGCGTATTAGTATCTTAAAGGTACATATCAGTACTTTAAGAGTGCGTATTAGTACCTTAAAGATACATATCAGTACTTTAAGAGTGCATATCAGTACTTTAAGAGTGCGTATTAGTACCTTAAAAGTGCATATCAGTACTTTAAGAGTGCGTATTAGTATCTTAAAGGTACATATCAGTACTTTAAGAGTGCGTATTAGTATCTTAAAGGTACATATCAGTACTTTAAGAGTGCGTATTAGTATCTTAAAGGTACATATCAGTAATTTAAGAGAGCGTATTAGTACTTTAAAGGTACATATCAGTACTTTAAGAGAGCGTATTAGTACCTTAAAGATACATATCAGTACTTTAAGAGTGCATATCAGTACTTTAAGAGTGCGTATTAGTACCTTAAAAGTGCATATCAGTACTTTAAGAGTGCGATCAGTACCTTAAAGGTACATATCAGTACTTTAAGAGAGCGTATTAGTACCTTAAAGGTACATATCAGTACTTTAAGAGTGCGTATTAGTATCTTAAAGGTACATATCAGTAATTTAAGAGTGCGTATTAATACCTTAAAGGTCCATATCAGTACTTTAAGAGTGCGTATTAGTACCTTAAAGGTCCATATCAGTACTTTAAGAGTGTGTATTAGTACCTTAAAGGTACATATTAGTACCTTTTCGGTTTTGTACCTTAGGGAACCGCCCCAGTGACAGCAATGCACCTTTTTTTTTTTTTTCTGACGGTGTATGAGAGTAATTTCTTCCATAATCTTACTAGACTATTTTACAAAAAAAAAAAAAAAAAAAAAAAAAAAAAACATTTGTAGTAAGAAGTAATTTGACTACACTGGTCTCAGTATTTTTATTACCAAAAAGAACCAGCATTTATAAGTGTGATTCGTTGACAACTTGATACACTGGCCATTAGGGATGCACCGATAGGCCTACCATTTTTTTTCAGAACCGATCTGATCCGATACCAAAAATGCCAGTGCAGTTTTGTTTAAAAATCAATGTAGAATTTATACCTCAGTGAGTTGAACTGATAATAACTCTTTTGTGAGTTAAACACAATCTACTAAATACAGGCAACTTCATTATAAAAGAAAAACAACAAATGAAAAATATATATAAATCACAATCTCTGACAAAAAAACAAAACAAAAAAAAAAATACTACTATAAAATAGAAAAAAATCATGAGTGCACAATAATTGTATAAAATCACAAAAAAATTGTGGGGAACAAATAAAAGTGAATAAGTGTAGCACTAAATCTGGTAAAATTGGGAAATAAGAAATAGGCCCTATATAATTAATAAATTAAAAGACATTTATTTAAAATGTATAGTGCAGCTTTTTTAATGAGGCAGTAACATATTATAGATGGAGCAGAACAAGAAAGGCTATTGATAATCTTTCATAGTGCAAAAGTATTATAATACGAAAGGCTCCAAGAAGCGGAACAAAGCGCGTATGCACATCCCGTGCGCAGGATGATGCGCTTGAAGCAACATGGAGTCACAGCGCAGCGCTCCGTCCGCATTGAAAAGTTCAAAACACGAAGGGAAGAGATATCGACGTGTAGTTTATCCATCTGTGCAATATTTTATTGAGCCTTTTCTTTTAACAGTTTAAAATTCCAGTTATGGTGCGTGTGAAGAACAGTACAATCTCTAGTCCAGTGTTGTGACCTAACAGACACCCGGTAGAAAGTAACACGATTTAGAAACCGCAGTTTACTCCAGCAAGATAAAGTCATATGTGAAACCATAGACCGTTATCTACAGATCAAACATAATAACAGGAACACTGAATCATCTTGGAGAGAGTTTCATCGTGTTACTGTCGTAACCGAACACGACACACAGCGGAGAGGGAAGCGTTCACGTGAACTTGAATTTAATAACTTAAATATTCTTCTATATCTCACATTAAACTATGGAATGACTTCAGAACACTTAATATAGTGCACGAAGAAGAGTTTATGATGCTTTATAATGTTGTTGTGTCGTTTGTGGGGCACTGGGGCTTAACAATAACACAGAATATTATACGCACAATATCGGATCTGGATCGGTCCTGTCTGACGATACCCGATCCGGCAAATAATGGTGGTATCGGCGCTGATACCGATCTGAGTATCGGATCAGTGCATCCCTACTGGTCATGCTGAGTATTTTTAATTCACTAAAAAGAATCAGCTCATAAGAGTCATCCAATTTGGTACTAAAACTACACTGCCCGAATACGCATTCGAGAACCATTAATGATACCGAAGGTCGTTCTTGATTAAGTTTTGATCGCTATTGCATCGCCATTATGTTGTGCTTTTGTGTTTCTTCAGTTACCTCTTGCTTCAGTGAAATGAGTCGCATTGATTAGTTATGTTATTCTGGAAGTGAACAATTGGGTTGATTTGAAAAAATACAGTTGACATTATCTAGTATATGGCCCTGTCCCAAATGGCCCTGCACCCTAAACACTAGTGGTCTTCCTATGGCTGTGTCCGAAAACTGGAAAATGCTGCCTTCGAAGGACACATTAAGGTTTCTGGTCAGTTTGTGTGTAACTGTACGTTTTTGACCAATATTTTCCACTTCTGATGTCATTTCTAGTGAGAAATTACTACTGTAGTAATGCAATATTTGTTTAGTTCTAAACTCATATCTTTTTTTTTGAGATATGAAGGATGCAATACTACTCTGTAGGTACTCAAGATTAACATGAGATTGGCTGAAACTGTGTGTGTTACCCTCCCATAATGGCCACACGCGTACACGGAAGCCATTGTAAGTGCATATGAAGTGTGCCATTTGGGACATGAGGATTCAATTGTAACTTGCAGAGCCAATGAATGAAGCAGTGAACCAAACAGAATGAGTCATTTTTGTGAACAGAATTAAAATGAATCATAGTCACTGGGATGAATCAAAAGCCCTGATTTAGCTGTTAATGCTCATTTGGGATGTGTAGTAATTAGGGAAATTGATTCTAGCCTTGGAAATCAATTCTCGATTAACAACGTTTATTCTTTTGGACTCCCAGGTTTAATAATGTCAATAATAATAAGCCACAATGTCTAATAATATCAAGGTCACTGTCACCTAAAGAACCAATACTAGGACATAACATTAATTTAATTGAACTACATGTTTAATTATCTACATAATAACTTGTTTATAATGTCTGGTTTGTGTCAGTGTAGCTGTATGGCAGGTTTCCAGCATTTCTTTATTTATTTTTTTTATTAAAAAATAGTTACATCATTAAGAAATTACACATATGATCCTAAATGGACATGTTGAGTTTTGATGAAGCATAGATTATATATAAGCGGGTTAATCTTTACTTTCTATCGCAAACACTCTCCATTTCGTCCTAATCATTGTCCTTTGTGTGGATCTCTGGTGAAAGCAGGTGGGATTATTGACATTTACTCATGTAAATTTTGTGAAAGGTAATGTTTTATGCCTGAGTGGTGACATTTCTCAGCATGTTGTGAAATTGCTTTATGAAACAGCAGAGAGAATAGAGGAGTCTTTTCTGTTCTCCAGGTCTGGGACATTTTGACTCCCAGGTCAAAAGTTGGTCGGCGATAACTTAGGAAAGCCTACGGTAAATGTCAAGCCACATAATTAAAAAAAAGGACGTAATTAAGAGAGCTTTACCCAAGTTCAGTGCAAACGGTAAAACAGCTTGGGCTACAAAGCTTGTTCATTGAGTCTAGTTGAGCTGCTAACATTGCAAACAAAAGGGCTTGATCATGGGGAAACACATGACAACAACCAATGATGAAGTGGAACTAATAAACATGAACCAATCAAAAAAGACAAAACTGATAACAAGATAACAAGACAATGAACCAATGAGAACATGACACACATGCTGCATTTGCACCATGTTGTAATTACTGTAAATAAAGCTCCGTATACTTTCGAATCTCTCTTGCGGTATTTCCATGCACACCTGTCAGGTGGTACAGCGGCCACGTGGTACAAGTTGAAAGTTTATACGTCGTAAGTTCTACAAGCATGAGGAGGCTTTTTACAGTTCAGAATCGTTACCGTATCACAACATGGCATAAACGCTTATAAAACAAGGTCACATGATCACATGAGGTCACATGACACATGAACACAAGCTGATACATGACTATGACTAATTTCAAAATAAAAGACATGAAAACGTGAATGTGAAACAAAACCAAAAACAGGTGTGAATGTATTATTAGAACTTAAATAACTGTTGTGATATTGTTGAAGATTTAATCTTAAGCATCATTGCTCTAGTCTTCATTGTCATATGATAATTCAGAAACCATTCTAATATGCTGATTTGATGCTCATTTCTTATTATTATCACAGTTGAAAACAGTAGCTTTTTTTTTTTTTTTTGAGAAATAGTTTTTTCAGGTTTTTTGGTGCATAGAAAGTTCAAAAGAAATGCATTAATTTTAAATAAATTTTTGTAATATTTGTTACATTTACTTTAATTAACTACATTATTAATGAACTACATGTACTTACTATAGAGTTATGGTTAGGGTTTGGTAGGGTTTGCATAATTTACTGTTATTATATAGTAAGTACATGCAGTGTAACTTTGTCACCTTAAAATACCTCGTATGTTTTGTTCCTTTTGTATATAAAGTGTCCAAATACTTTGTGGGGCCACTAAAATTAAGAATTGTTTCCAGCATGTCTGAAATGTCAACCCATTGTTATTGGTTGCAGTCTTCAAATATGATGCCTCATTGTCACAAAGCTAAAAATGACAATTTGTGCTCCCTATAGAATAGGGAATTTTGCTCAGACACATCATCAACACTGATGGAAATATCAGAATTTTACACATTCTTAACAACACAATGACAAAGTGACTGCTTGAATTATATCACCCTCCTCCCACACCGCATGTGTACAGCGTATTATAAACAACAGTGTTTTCCCAGTATGCATTTTGTCATCCGTGGCGGCTGTGAATGAGTGACAACTGTGCTGTCAGTCACTTGTCAGTTTGAAAGGCTTTGGGGGAGAGAGATAGCTGTTGAATTCAAAGCCCCTTGTCTGGGGTATCTATTGAATACTCAAGAACTGTCAAGACTGCGCAGTATGAAGATGAGGAAATACTTGTGCTTATTGGCATTTATATGTTGCACATATTTTACAGATAACATCTTTTGGTATATGCAGTGCATCAAAATGTATTATTAATTGAAGCCAAGTATTACTATTATTTTTGCTTATACTTACGGTTAGAAGCTTATGAAGGAGAGGTGTGCTATTACCATTTTTTTTGCCTGGTGAACATTAAAAATCCAATTTGAAAAAAAGAAAACCTTGATAAAATCTTACTGGAGGGGAGGATTATTATCAATGAAAAACAACTTAAATTCCTGCTCCTCACATAAACCTATTCAGTGGTTTTGCAATGTAGCGCATAAGTTATAAGAATCACCTTTATGGTGCCTTTGCATGCTTTTTGAAGATTGAAAGCTTGCAAATAAAAAGAGGAACCAGATCGATTCTTCTTTTTGTGCGTGTGTGTGTGTGTGTGATGCATTATGGAAGTAAGTAAATGATGATAAATTAAATTTTATGGGTAAAGTATTAATTTAAAAGGTAAAATCAGAAACATATTCACTCTGAGACACTTATATGTCATCAAAAGCAATCGAAAGACGAAATATTGCATATTGAAGCACTAATAAATAAAGTACAGTGCCATTCATTTATTCAGGGTAAGTGAGGGTCTTTCAACGCAACCATATTTATATTATATTATTAATGCATAATGTTTTTGGTTTATTTATGCATATGCATATGTACATGTAAATTGTAATTTATTCCTGTGATCAAAGCTGTATTTTCAGCATCATCACTCCAGTCTTCAGCGTCACATGATCCTTCAGAAATCATTCTGATATGAGGCTCTGCTGCTCAAGAAACATTTATTTTTATTTTATTATTATTATTATTATCATTGTTGATAACTAGTTTTATTATTAGCAATGTTTTTGTTGCTTAATGTTTTTAGAAAACGTGATACACTGTTCAAAAGTTTGTGGGAAGTAAATTTCAAGTAAATGAGTAAATTAAAAATAATAAATTAATCTTCTATTCAGTGCATTAAATTGATCAGAAGTGTTTTACTGTATTACAATACTATAGGAGAAATAATGGTTTTTATTAGTGATAATAATAATAAAAAATGTGTCTTGAGAATGATTTCTGAATTATCATGTTATTACAATTTAATAATGTTGTCAAAATAATGAATTATTAATAAATAATAATACATTATTAATGATTCTGAACAGCTTTGCCTAATTTAAAATATATTACAATAGGAAACAGTTATTTTAAATTGTAATAATATTTCTGTTTTCACTGTATTTTGATTAAATGAATGCAGCCTTGGTGAGCAAAAGAGACTTCTTTCAAAAACATTAAGAAATCTTAATTATTCCAAACTTTTGACCAATAGTTTATATTTTGTAGTATTGTACAGAATATTTAAATTAACTTATTTGCTCATGGATGGTTATGATTACCTTTAACATGATCAAACAATCAATTATCTCATTGCTTAATTGTCTTGAAAATGGCAAAATTGCAAGGTAGAATTCTAATTTAAAATTTCATATTCCAGTGCTCATGCACTCACCACTACTCAGTTCCCTCCATTAAGCATGATCTTTGTTTTAAAAAAAGGCAAAATGACACACAAACCTGATTAGAAATCTCTGTGGATGTTTAACACACACACACACACACAAAAGCATATTCATTTGCCATAATTGGTCAAAAAGGTTGACCCCAATATCATAAATGAATATCTGGTGATGCATTCTAAAGAGCTGTCACAATTTCAGTGAGTGCCCTCGTACACCTTTATATCCATCTACCCTCCTCTAAACGACTCACACTCGCATTTTAATCCATGATTAGCATAAAGCCATAAATCATTGAAGAGGAGGCCAACTAAGCATTATGACACAGTGACCTAGAGATGCTGTGAAGGTAGTGAGCAAGATAGGAGGATGCAGAAATGATGGAAGGTAACGTGGAGATGCCCTTACCTTTACCCTCCCTAACACTTCACATTCTGATTAGATGTCACACACATTTAAAAGTCTGGGAAGGAATGTGATGCGACAGGGTCCAACACGTACCCCTGATGCACAGGAATGCCCTTGAGGAAAGAGAAAGTGGGCATATACAGTGTGTATGTTGCATATGTAATATATCTATTATTTATCACACACACAATATGGGTAAATATTAGATCTGCCAATAAACTAAAACTGAAATTGTCCTGTATCTGAGACTGTGAATAATGCAAATAAAACAGTTATGACTAAACTAATATCTCATTCTATTGTGACATGGCATATCATGACAATTGCACATTTGTATTGATTATTGTAGGGTTTTTTTTTTTTTTTTTTTTTTTTTTCATTATTTTTAAGTGTGATGGTACATTGTGTATGCTATTAAAGAATAGCAATTATTGCTGGAAAATACTATTTATTTCACCACATTTAGGCTCATGCAACAACAATACAGTCTCCATTATTATCTGTGGCAGCACGATAATGAGAATATACAAATAAATGCATGAGTTACAGACCTAATGTGTAATGTTTTGCACTTTGTTTTGTTGGATTAGTGTTAAAAAAAGCTCTTTGTTTATGTCAGGAAGTGAAAATTGCTTAGTGCATCCATTTTATTTAGATGTAAATCACTTTGCACATCACTCTGTGATTACGATTTCCGAATTGATTACATCATGCAGAGTGCTTTATGGGATTGGGCAGTCACTTCTGAACTCTTTTGGTGTGATTCTCGTTTCCATGGTAACAGTTACTTCTCTTTGCCTGAAGCTTTCTTTTTTTTTAGGATTATGGGTAGCATAGTTCTTTACCAATAATTAGGCAATTAAAAGAAAAAAAAAAGAACAAAAGTTGAAATCATTAATCAGATTTCTTAGCTTATATTTTTGTCGTTTAAAATGACTTTTTCTATGTCAAGTCACCTTTATTTATATAGCGCTTTTTACAGTGCTGATTGTTTCAAAGCAGCTTCACAGTGTTAACAGGAAAACAACATAACAGAGTTTGATTTGGCTGTGCAGCCGCTCTGGTGAAAACAGTGATGTTATCAGGCTAATTTCAGTTATCATATAGTGTCAATGCGGGCAGATCGGTAATATAGATGAAATTTAGGTGTCCCCAACTGAGCAAGCCAAAAGCCAGAGGCAACGGTGGCAAGGAACCAAAACTCCTTCAGGGCCAGAATGGAGAAAAAAACCTTGGGAGAAACCAGGCTCAGTCGGGGTGCCAGTTCTCCTCTGGCCGACGAACAAACAGTATCGTCGTGACGGAGACGGGTTTAATGAGGGTCCCTATGGAGGAAATGAATGAGATTTTTACTTCCACATCTTCCACACACACACGTCTGGTTTACTATCTTTGTGGGGACTCTCCATACACTCTAAAAACTTTTAGTATGATTTACTCAATTTTTCTAGTGAAACATTTTTACACTTAAAAATTTGAGTAAATTTTAAAGCAGTGAAATCAATTGCATACACCGTATGAGCTGAGTAAATGTAAGTAAAAAAAAAAAAATAAGTAGATCTGAGTTACTGCATTTGGTACATTAACAAATAAACATTGGGGGAAAAAAAACATTTAAAAAACAATATGTATGAGTAATATTTATTTATGATTATTATTAACTTTAATAGTATAACTTTAATATTAACTTTAATTTCCTCTAAACCTTTAAAATACTCCACAGAACCACGCGTATAACTCGCATGGCCTTTATTTTCGACGAGTAACAGCATATATTACTGTTTTGACTTGTATACAATATTGCCAACATTTAAACTCATGTAACAAACATTTTAGAAGTAAAAATTAAACATTTAAAAGTAATTCAGGTGTAATCAGCCGGTCTGTTATCCATTTCCACCGCATCAGCGCTGGTTCTCAAGCCTGAGATGAACTCACTCTGCAGGTGGACGTTTAACTTCAGACCGCCGTCCTGCGCTTCACTCGTAGCTGAAAGATGGAGGCGCCTGACTCCATAACCTGCCCATAAACAAACAGGTGACTCACCTGTATGTCCCTGTATGTTGTTTTGATTAAATAAAATGATTTTATAGATAAAATAAAACACACAAACCTGAATTTCACAGAGGAAATGCACCAATTCTACGACGCTGGAGGAACTGCTCTGGAGACTGAAGAGAATTCAAACAGCCGTCGAGTCGTCGTCACGTCAGGGGTGGGGAGGGGTGCATTGTTTTAATCGAGTAAACTTCATTTCTTCAGTGTGTGTTAAATATTAATAATCTTGATTTGAATGAAGTAATATTTGTGGTTCTTGAAACAGATCAATTTAATTCTCCATTCTCAAATATTTAGAAATTTCACATATATATTAAGTATATTTTAGATAAATAATTGGTTATTCAAATACTAAATTCTTTTAGTAAAAAAAAAAAAAAACTTAAATATAACTGTAAATTTTAGACAAAATTAACTGTTAGATTTTTAGTGAATTATTTTGGTATGTTCAACTCAAAACATCAAGTAAATGATATTTAGAGATTTTATTAAGTTAATAAAGTTAATTATTACTGTGATATTTACTAAGCCACTGAATTATTTTTAGAGTGTAGGCGTAATGTTCTGTACAAACTGTTTATCCTAACCCCTTACACTAACCCTACCCCTAAACCTATATACCCATCACAGAAAACTGGCAGCTTCTTTTTTTCATTTTTCATAAAACTCATTCTGTATGATTTATAAGCTTTTTTTTTCATTTTCTCAAGGGGACCTCAAAAGATCCCCACAGTGATACGAGTCCCCATGAGTCTGTGTGCATTCAGGTTGAAGTCCCCACCAGGAAAGAAATGCATGTACACACACACACACACACACACACACACCATAATGATACAGAATAAATTTAACAAAATATTCTTTGTTGACCTGGATGACTGAGTGTCTCCACAGACATATTTGTGTTCAGTGTATAACAAAGTAACACAAAGGGACCTAGTGTCTTTTTAGGGGATGTGGATAAGGATGTGTGGTCTCCTGGTGTGTGTGGGGGGTGTCTCTGATTTCCATTACAGCTGCCCCTGTGTGTGCAAATAGCAAGTTCTCCACCAAGACAGGGTTGATGTTTGCTTAGGGACAAAAAGCCAGACTGGTTATTTACTCTGCTCAGCACTGTACTTGGTCTGTTCATGACCGTGCATCTTTTATATATTCCATACTCAGATCAGCCTCTCAGCCCCTTCAGGTTCCTGGAGGTATTTTAATTTTTAATCATATAGTTTTAAAATCAATAGCAGACTTGGTTCAAACAGCTGAGACAAAATTCACCAGATTTTCTGGATATCCAGGTTGTAACATTTTGTTCCAAAATTACTAAGATTGCAAAAAATAAATAAATAAAAATAATAAAATAGCAAAAAAATTGCAAACAAGAATTATTGAAATATATATATACCCTGGACCACAAAACTTAAGTTGCATGGTGTGTATTTGTGGCAATAGCCAATACATTGTATGGGTCAATATTATTGATTTTTCTTTTATGCCAAAAATCATTAGGATATTAAGTAAAGATCATGTTCCATGAAGATATTTGTATTATTGTAATAAAATGTATACTTATAATAAAACGTATTATTAGTAGTGCATTTCTAAGGACTTCATTTGGACAACTTTAAAGGTGATTTCTCCATATTTTGATTTTTTTGCTCATATTCCAAATTTTCAAATAGCTGTATCGTGGCAAATATTGCCTAACAAACCGTGTATCAATAGAAAGCTTATTTATTCAGCTTTCAGATGATGTATAAATGTCAATTAAAAAAAAGCAAATTACCCTTATGACAGGTTTTGTGGTCCAGGGTCGATTTACTCACCTTTGCAAACTACCATTCAAAAGTTTGGGATGTGTAGTATTTTTAATATTTGTCACCAAGGCTGTATTATTTGATTAAATAAATACAGTAAAATAGTAATATTGTGAAATATTATTACAGTTTAAAATAACTATATTCTAATAAATAAATACTTTAATATGTATTCATGTGATACAAAGCTGAATTCTCAGCATTACTCCAGTCTTCAGTGTCACATGATCCTTCTAATATGATGATTTGCTGCTCAAGAATTATTATTATCATTTATTATTATTATTATTATTATCAAGGTTAAAAACAGTTTGCTGCTTAATATTTTGAACGCATCAAACTACGGCTTTGTTTTGAATAGGCGCCCTCTAGCGGACGGAAAAGTTACATAGTCCACCCTTAAACATTCAATTAAGCACTTTATTTCCACTTTTGGAACCTTTTCTTAATTTTTATTGAAAGTAAATTCATCACAATTTTCGATGTGATGGGAAAAGGATAAGAGCGAGATCTGCAAAAGGTGGATTCGAACCTGAGTCGAGATTGCACCACTGAAGATGTTGAAATATGCTCTGTTTTTAACTCTTGTTTGGCCCAACCAGGCATTGTTAGGCAGAGCTAGTGCTATTTGCTGTTATTGTTATCATTGCTGTTAATGTACAACAATACTGAGGTGCAAATAGCATGTTTCTGTCAAAATAAAGTACAAATTGCATGTAATTACTATTTACACATATTGCAAATAACTGCTACTTTTACATGGTGTAAAAAGAATATATCACTATTTCACTTAGTAAATAGCATCTACAGCTATTTGTACTTAGTGTAAATATCATCTATGCTAGAAAATGCTAGACCTGACCAATAAAGAATAGCACTTATCACTCTATTCATTTTCTGTTTGTCTATTTATAAAAATATATATATATATATATATATATATATATATAATAATAAAAAAAAATGTTCTGTGCTGGATAAACTGAGACTTGTTACAGCACTTGCATATTGTTGCCCTTGACTGTTTTTAGTTGCTTCTATTGCTAAATGACTAAATGTAAATGTAAAATGTTATTTTCACTTAGTGTAAATAGAATCTAGTTGCTATTTACTCTTGGTGTAAATAGCATCTATCGCTTAGAAAATATGCTATTTTCACTTAGCGTAAATATAATCTAGTTGCTATTAACACTTATCAATACCTGCAGAAAGAGAAACTAATAAGAATGGCAATATGAGTGCACATGGATAGACAAAACAATTACTTATTTAAATGTCCTATATTGGAAGTGCTAGATGTCAAAGCTTTGTCTTGTTGTCTTGCAAGAGTAAAGCGTACACTTGTTTTGCTTTGATCATCATTTATTTAATTAAAGTTAGCTTATAAAGAAGTTTGAATTCAAAATTATACCAAAATCAAATTGAAAATCTAAAGTCAAAGGTGAAGAAGATCAATCAATAGGATCTGGTTGTCTTTACAAACCTTGCCAATAAATGTGGAGTTCTCTTGACCTGCACCTCTGAGTCTTAAGAGCAGAAAGTGTCAATGAATTACTGGCTTGGATCCATTCTTCCTTGTGTGAATGCCCTGTTCTGTCCTAAATGGAACACTGGACTATATTGATCTGATAGAATGGCACAAAAACCCACAGTGGCCTTCAATTATCAAAGTGCTATTAGAGTTTGCAGAGTGTTTTCACACTGGAGTGTGGACGTGAGAGCGCCTCGTTTGGTGTGAAGGCAGTTCTTATTGAAAAAAATATTAGCAATACTGCTTGCAAAAAATATTTGGTATCGCTTTACAATACGGGTGCACTAATATGCATTAATTCATGCTTAACTAACGCACAGGTAATCATGAGTTAATGTATGACTCATGAAGAACAAAGCCATTTATTAATGATTACTGCATCAGCAACTATTGACGATTCTATATGATTAATAGATTAAGTAATCATTAAATTGTTATTAGTTAAATGTGTCATAATGTATTAATTCCTAATAACATATTATATTAACTAATAATGTAAATGAACGTGTTAATTACCACAACGGGTTGAAGCCATGCATTTCAACTTCCAGTTGTCTGCTTTAATTAACCATTAGCTAAGGATTTGCAAAGGTATCATTATGTTATGACTTTACTTGTTGAGGCACATGACAAAATTAAAAATTATTTCAAAACCCATAACCACAATGACATATTACTTAACAATTAGTTAATAGTGATGTGCCTCAACAAGTAAAGTCATAACATACCTTTGCAAATCATTAGCTAAAGTAAGTGCATATAATGTAAACAACACAAACGTATAGTGAATCGAAAGTTATCCAGGGATAATACCATGATGTATTGTGTGTCCACGAGCTTGGCAAAGAATCGGAAAAGAATTCGGAAAAGAATCGGTACAGCGTCTGCCTTTTATAAATATGATAAAACTAAAGACTCTTCAGAGATATGAAGGATGCAATACTACTCTATAGGTACTCAAGATCCAATGAGATTGGCAGAAACTGTGTGTGTTATGTACCCTTTAACAAAGTGAGATTGAATACATAAAGTATATTTGTGTTATTTAACATTTAATTATTGCAGCTTTGCATTTCACTGTTTTTTTATTAATTTTGAGGAATACTGAATCTGTTTTGGTGCAAGTTTTTACATTTAGTCTAAAACTACAATAACAGGAAAGCGTGCCCATCTTGGAGGATGGAACGCTGCAGAGCCACGTCCTTCAACGGAAGGAGAGGTGACAGAATACACATAGGGACTAGCCTATCAGGGTAATGCTACCTATGGCGGTCTCTGGGGTGGATCCAACCTGATCCCAGGGGGGAAAGAACACCCCAGAGACGACAGAGCGGGCTCTGTCAAGGGAAAGACATGGGGCTAGTCGAGTAGAGTAGCTGGTACCATGGAGAATACACATATGGGGTTGCCATTAGGGAACCGCTACATATGGACACCCAGCCTACACACACGTTCCACAAGCATATGGGTGTAGGCCTGGCATCAGACAGCCGCCACATCTGACACCGAAGGGGTGACGGAGAAGCTCGACAGGGTTCACCATTGCTGGGGAACACAACTGGAGAAGAATAGATGCATGTATCCGGCCCAGGGGCCGGGAGTGGCATTGCAAGCCGACACAAGAACGGGTATTCGTGCTTACCGGCCACTAGGGGTCGTAATTGTAACACTCCTAATTGAGTGCGCTCGCACCCCGAATGGGCAAGGTACGCTAAGACAATAGCATCTACTATCCAGTGGGCTAACCTCTGCTTGGAGACCGCCTTTCCCTTCTGCTGGCCTCCGTAACAGACGAAGAGCTTCTCTGAGGTCCTGAAGCTTTGAGTCCGGTCAATATAAGTGCGCAGGGCACGGACGGGACACAACACACACTAGGGCTGGGTCTGCCTCCGAGGGCAGTGCTTGCAGGTTCACCACCTGGTCCCGGGGTCTCAGGACAACGTGAGAGTTACCCGGGCCGAATTCTAGGCACACTTCGTTGACCGAAAGTGCATGCAGGTCACCTACCCTCTTGATGGAGGTCAATGCAATCAGGAGTGCTGATCTTAATGGACAAGATTTTCAACTCCACTGTCTGCAATGGCTCGAAGGGAGGACTCTGAAGTGCCTTGAGAACAAGAGTTAAGTCCCAAGAGGCTATGGAGTTTGGGCAAGGAGGATTTACCCTCCCTCCGAGCAGACCCTTCCGTCCCTGGGCCGCCCGTTTTGGGCCGCTTGCTCTTGCACCTTCGCAGGGGCGCCTGCTGTGCGAAATTCTCGATGGCATCGCCGAAGAGGCCAGCCTGACAGACAGGGGCATCGAGGAACTCTGACTCAGGCATATCTGCCAGGTTTAGCCACAGATGGCATTCCTGGACCACCAAGTTGGACATCACCCGACCCAGGGAGCGTGCAGGGACTTTCGTCGCTCTGAGGGCGAGGTCCGTCGCCGCACGCAGTTCCTGCATAACCCCTGGGTCGGAACTACCCTCGTGCAGTTCCTTTAGTGCTTTGGCCTGGTAGACCTGCAGGAGCGCCATGGCATGCAAAGACGACACGGCCTCTCTGCAGGCTGTGTAAGCCTTGCCCATCAGTGCAGACAAGAACTTACACGCCTGGGAGAGGAAACGCAGGTTAACCCTGGGACACAGTTGCATCGCCACGGACCGCTCGACTGGGGGAATCCCCGTGTATCCCTTAGCCGCACCACCATCGAGGGTAGTGAGGACGGAGGAGTCAGTCGATCGGTGTCTGGCACTATAGGGTGCCATCCACGGCTTTGTGAGCTCCTGATGCACTTCCGGGAAGAAAGGCACCGGGCCGGGGTGCTGAGAACCAGCGCGAGCCATCCCGAGAAACCAGTCATCCAACTGCGAAGGTTCGGGACACGGTGGAAGGTTCCACTCAAGCCTGACACTTGCGGCGGCTCGAGAAAGCATAGCCTTGAGCTCTGGATCAGACTCGGGCAACGCTACCACACCCGAAGGGGGTTGCCCCTTTCGGTGGTAGCAGCCAGGTCTTCATCTCCAGAGTCCATTAGCTCATCCCCTGATGCAGCTATCGAGATCATGTCCTCAGCCGGAGCCCCGAAAATCACGGCCGGCCGGCCCCCCATGGGAAGGACCGGGCCGCTCTTGGCGCAGTGGAGGGGGGAGGGGCCCAAGGAGCCTGTTGACCCGTCGGGGAAGCCCTCACAGTAACCCTCAGGTCTCCTGCCAAAGTAGCAGCCCTCTGCTTCGCAGCTGGAGGACCACTAGATTGTGGGATGCGCAATGGGACTCCACCCCGTCTGAGATATTTGAGTCTAGACCGTAATACTGCAATGGTCATTTTCCCGCAGTGGGGACATGAGTCATTCACGAACGCCGCCTCAGCATGCTGAACGCCCAAACACGTGAGACAGCAATCGTGACCGTCAACTGGGGACAGAAAACGTCATTTTCCAACGCAGTGGGGACATGAGTCATTCACGAACGCCGCCTCAGCATGCTGAACGCCCAAACACGTGAGACAGCAATCGTGACCGTCAACTGGGGACAGAAAACAACGGCATCCAGAAACACATGGTTTGAATGACATCTTGAAAAAGACGCAGGGTCAAACCGTGTAGCTCTTTTAGAAGGATAATGCTCTTTTAGTAGTGCTAAAGCACTCAGGGAGATGGCCGTGGCTCACCACAGTCCATATAGTGCAAGTCTGTGTGAGCACTCAAAACGGGAAACGCCCAGCGAGCCGACAGTGTTTGAAACGCTCAGCGAACCAACAAGAAAAAGCTCTTTTAATGCAGCCACTCGCTGACTTGTGCCTTCACACCAGCACCAGATACCAGCAGCAACCGTTCTCATACACTTCGAAAACAGCAGCTTCGATCAGCAGCCATTCAGCTCTGAAGTTGAAAGCGAGGATGTGGTATTCCACTTTCGTATTTATACCCGCGCTGCGGGGTGGTGCGTGGACCACATGCCAACGTTATTGGCTCGTTTCTATACACTCGAAGCAGATTGGTCTCTGAAGATGATCCCCAATTCGTCGGTCAGTTCCGACGTACGTCAAACGTGACCGACTGAAAAGGAACTCAGATATTTTGTTGTAAATTTAAAAGTCCATTACTTTACTAGTTATTTGTAATGTATTACCCCTCAACATTAGTAGTTACCATGCAAACAACAAAAACTAAGAAATATATAAATTTTTTGAATCATTCAATTCATTTTTAATAAACACAATTAAAGGGATAGTTCACCCATAAATGAAAATTTGCTGTTAACTTACTTATCCTTAGGCCAAGATGTAGGTGACTTTTTTTTGCAAAAACATTGCCCTTGGTGAATCATAAAATGCATGTCAACGGCTACCGTCACTTGGTGAGAGCCAAAAAAAAATAAAATAAAATACAAATCAAAATTAATACCCGTGGCTCCTGATGATACATTTAGGTCTTATGAAGTGAAACAATCGGTCTGTGCAAGAAATTGCACATTATTCACAGCATTATTACCTGTAATCCTCTGCAAACGGTCCTGAGTGTGTTCATGACAGTCTGGAGCACGGGCTTCCGGTTGCAATATGATGTATGTCTTTGTACAGGATAATAAAGTCATAATGATTTGGATTTGGAACATATTTGGAAGGTGAGTAAATCTGAGTGAAAATCCCTTTAGATTTACTGAAAAACAAATATTTCTGCTTATTGTTTTGCATTCAGCATTTATTTAATCTTGGTAATGCTACACAGAACTAGGCCTTATGTTAAAAGCCTCAATGAGAATTTGAAGAAAAAAAAAAATACACTTGTATTTATAATATTAAGTATACTGTGTATTAAACTTCAATGTACTGTAAATGCATTCCCAACAATGCCCACTGTCAAATAGCTGCTCTGAAGAAGATCATGGCTTACAGAGGGAAATGAGTTTGATCATGCTGAGTCACCATTAAGAATGCATTCTTGATTGTAATGTGAGGGCCTCTAGTGGTTAGGGACTGAACAGGTTAATAGAGTTCAGCTTGACACAGAACTTATGAGGTGTCACATTATATACTGTGACCATCTCATAAAGAGAGGATCAAAATTTAAACACTCAGTAATAATAGTCGGTATTGACAAGTCATGTTTATAGTGACACTAGAGCACTGTAAGTCTGTAATGAATATAATATATATATATATATATATATATATATATATATATATATATATATATATATATATATATATATATATATATATATATATATATTTTAGGGTCATAGTAAACATTCGCTATGAATGGTTTTATTTGAAGTTAGTCTGTATATTAATTTGCCCCATTCAGTTTGTGTGCAAAAAATAAATAAATAAATAAATAAATAAATAAATAAATAAATAAATAAATAAATAAATAAATAAATTTGCTGTGTGTTGCCTTTTGAATTTATCATTCTATTTATCTAAAGCAGAAGTTTCCAAACTGGGATCCAGGGACCCCTGGGGGTTCCAAGGAAAATGTAATAAAGAGAAAAAAGCTAATATTTACAAAATACATTTGGATGTTATCACGGTTTCATTCTGCTGTTTAAACACTAGAAATCATTAAATGAATCAGGGTTATTTTATTGTATAATTGTGTAATATATAATGGTAACACACACAAGAGGATCATCATATTTGGACATCCTTGGCATGAATAGGTTTAAAAGCCCCTGACATAGCAGTGTAAGCAGGTATATATGCAAAGCAGTCGTTGACTGGGCGTGCCTTCGTCTGTTCAAGCGCCTCTTTTGACCATTCATACTTCAGGTAGGCGGTACTTCACGCAAGGAGGGGCGTGTCCTGACGCTCTAACCGAAGTTGCGAGTCCATCGATGTAATGAAATCGTTACAAGTCCTACAATCCGGATAATCAGGCACAATTACTTTAAAAAATCCGAAACCAGCGCAAAAGCAAAACAGTCCAGTCGAGTTTATAGCTACAGGATGTGCTCTGGAACGAAGACGTGAGTGCGCGCGCTGGAGACGCAGACGCTGGACTGTCAATGCCCGGATTCTCTATTGATCATGCTAATGTATGGAGATATAACTTCTTAAAATAAGCAGAAATGTGGCCGGCTCGCTTTCTTCTCCTCTTCTGCCTCGTCTTCATAATTGTGTTGGTTCAGAGGAGCAACGGTCAGTCAGGTGAGTGATAGTACAAGTGCGTAAAGGGTCTTGGCAAGCTGCGCACTTGACCGGTGTGTGCGCTGTTGTTATCGACTACTTTGCTGCACTTAAACGAGAGGAGATTTAAAGACTGTGAAGTGTATGCTTTAGGCACAGTGTATCCCTGCAGTCCATGATGACCAGAGGAATCCATTGGAATCACACATACTTCAGGACAAAGTGCTGCGTATAACATCTCTGTTTGTTTATACATTTCGTCCAGTGTTTATTTTATGATATTAGCAAACCAGTAGTCTAATAGCTGTCATGGCCTGAAATAGATTAAATAGATTGACTATAAATTCTGTATTTGTAAGTAGCTTAAATATACTGTTGTACATTATAGTGACAGGGGTTCCTGGAGGACCCCAGCACTGCACGTTTTGTATGTCTTCCTCATCTAACACACCTGATTCAATTCATTAGTAGAGACTGCACGACCTGAAGTGGGTGTGTCAAATAAGGGAGACATATCAACAGTCAGCTTTGTCACCAAATTCATGAGGTGATGTCAGGACACTATGGCAATGTCTCTCTCACACACACACACACACACACACACACACACACACACACACACACACACACACACACACACACACACAGAGAGAAAAGTTTAGTGACAATACACCAAAGCTTTGCTTTTTACAAACGTGTCACACACGAGAACACTTTGGAATATATGTGTGTGTGTGTGTGTGTGTGTGTGTGTGTGTGTGAGAGAGAGAGAGAGTTCTTTTTTATTCATTTCAAAATGGCTGACACCCAGTATGGCCTAATGGGGCATAAGTTTAGGCTTAACAATTAAAATGTTATAAGCAAAACCAGTAGTTTTAGTTGCCACTGCCTACAAACTGATCAAGCACCAATGCCCATGATATAGACCAAGCTTCGTTTCAAATGGCCAAAGCCTTGCAAAGACAATTTGTCACTTTAACTTCCTGTTTGGCAACCTCGCTACTACATCTGTTGATGTGTTGTGAACGGTTTGATAAATCAGATTGATTTGTATTGAATTTTGACTAGAATAGACTGATGGAGGTCTTGTGTGAATCTCATCTTAACCACATTTTATGACGTGTCAGATAATTGTTGTAGGCAAAGTTTAATAACCATCTCCATTGGTTTAATAGCCCCAACCCCCCAGACCAGTGTTCAAGGGTTAAAAGATAAAACGTAAGTGCCTGTTGGTGGCGCTTGAGAGAATGAGATTAAAACACCAGAATTGCCAGCAGGAATAGTAAGCCCCTTCCCAGTTAGTAGTGCGTTTCATATAGTTCAATGGGCTGTCATAGACTTCCAGTCAGTGGAGAGTCTATTTTAATAAATCGGTGCGCGTTAAGGCACTTGATGGAACGCAGCACGGGAGCGTGCTCGGCGGAACGCGCATTTCCTGCGCGCTTGGCATCGCGCTCCAGACCCCTACGCTCTGTTCAAATATCTGCTCAGCATATTTCAGCATCCCCACTGTGAGACGTGAACTCGGCGTTGGCGGTGCATGAATTAAGTTTTGTTGTGCAGTGTAGGCTATATGAACAAGAAGAAATGTGGATGGAGGTTATCATGACACAAATATCCGTGAGTGTTATGACGCAAAGCGGTGTTCAGCGTGTATCCAGAGAAGCATACTGCTGGTGTATGTGTTTCAGTTATTATAATGACTATAACTTTTGGCTCTCTGGGTGTCCAGATCACACCAACATCGATTGTGATAATATTATCATGGTGATTAAGATTTCCCAGTTTCTCAATAGTCATCTCATCCGTGCATAAAGTAAAAATTAAAGTAAAAGTATTTTTTAAATAAATCTATTGATTTGTGATTAATTTTATTACAATAATATGACTTGATGTGAAAAGTGACCTAGACATGCTTTTTGTGGGTTTGTTGAGATTCACACCAATATATGGCTGACATGTACTGTTGCTGTATTATGATCTTTATTCTTCAGTCTGTATAGTTGAAATAAATAACATGAAATAATTCATTTTAAATGTATTGTTCGAGTCATTTACGGTCACAAATCATTTAAATCGTGGTCAGACTGAGATCCTAAATGATATTTTTCATTCGGGATGATGACATTCTTTGTATAATATGAGATGATAAGATGAGGGTCAATGCGAGTACAAGATGACTGTAATTCCAGAAAATGTTTTCATTCACTGGAGGATTCCACATGAAGAAATCTCTTCACAAATTATTACAAGGTCGTCAGGTTTCATATTTTTGATATGTTCCTATATATCTAACTTCAGCTCACTGCTCTGTTTGCAGATAAATGACACAACTTCTGACCCAGGCTGAGATGTGACATTTAAGTTCTAAAGGATATTGACTCGGGAATGCAGTCAAATTATTACTCAGCGTCAACTTGGATTAAGCTCCATTTGAGAGTCCCAGTGAGTCCCCAGTAATTAAGCTTGTCACTGATATGATGTCTAGACATTAATATATTTTTATGAGCAGGAAATGTTGTTTGCAATTTCAGCCAAGCATAATCCTCTTATTAATAATTTATTTGTCATGGACTCATAACTTTAAATGACACTTGTTGCCCATGAGAGACATTTGTTGAAGTAACGCGGATGTTCAGTGATCAGCAGTACAAACATTAATAATTAAGAACATATTCATAATTATTATTAAACATTATTTTCAGAAATGTAAATGAAAGAATCAAAATATTGTACATTTGAATATCTTAAAATATCACTGAAACGGGTCAAATTTCATCCCAACATTAAAAGAAAAAGAGAAAGAAATTATAGAAGTACAGAAGTAATTATATTCCTTGACAATTAATATTACGGTTTTCAAGTAACTTTTTTTATTAATCGAGGAAGCCCAATTAAATTTATTTGCTTCCAATTTATGTACTTGTTTATTAATTAGTTTATTTAAGAATACAATGTGGCATGGACTTTTTATTTGATTTATATATATATATATATATATATATATATATATATATATATATATATATATATATATATATATATATATATATATATATATGGCTGAACACAAAGGAAGATATTTGGAAGAATGTTTGTAATCAGCAGATCTCGGCAGCCCTTGACTAAAAACAATACTATGGTAGTCAAGGGCTGCCGAGATCTGCTTGGTTACAAACATTCTTCCAAATATCTTCCTTTGTGTTCAGCAGAACAAAGAAATGTGTACAGGTTTGGAACAACTTGAGGGTGAGTAAATTCATTTTTGGGTGAACTATCCCTTTAATGGTCACATATTCAAATTTTAAATGAATATAAAGAGTCCTTTAAACTTTCATTTGAAGATTTACAAAGTAGCTTATTCCTGCTTCAAATGTCTGAAAGCAAACATCATGACTGTGACATTTCTTAAACGTGTGGAGTAAACCAGTAAAGCTAATTATAATCTATGGGATTGTCCTTTGTCGGGGGAATTTAAGAGTAGCCGAAATAATTCTCTTTTTTTCCCTATAGCTTAAGGGTTTGTTTTTTCCACCGCTTGAAATTCTTCCCTGAAAACAAAGGCCTGCTGGTTTCTTTCTGTGGTTGTGGCATGGCTTCTGTCCTTTTGCCTCTAAGACATCACCCCCCCTCCTTCATCCTTCTCTGTCACCTCACTGCTTCTCAGTCTTTCTCCATCCTCTCAGAACAGTTTGGCTCTGTGCCTCTCCGTCAGCTGTGATCCGTTACTTCCCATGCTAATGTGATCATTTATAGAGGCAGACAACATCTGAAACTGAAACAACAAACTGCATAATAAAGACAGCTCAAGTTTTAGCTAGGAATTCGGAAGGTTTCTTGGTAACACTTTAGTTTAGGGTCCAATTCTCACTGAACTATTGCGTATTAGCATGCATTATACTAGGATATTGGCTGTTTATTAGTACTTATAAAGCACATATTAATGCCTCATTCTGCATGACCATATTCTACATCCCTTAATACAATACCTAAACTTTACAACCTTGCTAACTATTAATAAGCAGTAATTAGGAGTTTACTGAGGCAAAAGGCATAGTTAATAGTTAGTTGATAGTCTAGTCTTAACTGAAAAGAGCAGAGAGTTTTATTGTGAGGTTTATTGTGAATTAGCTTGCTGCCGTGCGGGTGGGAAACACTGGCTGCTTTGTCCCTTTAAACTCTAGCTTGTGTGGCAGTGACCTGTAATAAAGCATGTGCTTGGAAATGGCAGCTGTGGTAGTGGATGGGAGAGAGAGGTAAAGATGGATCGAAGAGGGAAAACGGAAGAGAGCGATAAACAATTGTACTCCACAACATCTCTGTGTGTTCTTTGGTCCGTGAAGCCACATGGCCTCACTTTTGTTGCTCTGTTTAGGTGAGATAGAGGGCAGATGTCACATCCCAACCCTATAGAAATATCACTGCAGCTTCTCTCAGTTTAAAGGTCCATAAAACTCCTACTGAGAAGGTGGGGTGATAGTGTGTCACCTTGGATTACTGGATCAAAGAAGACCTTGTGAGAAACTATCATCGTTGCTTTATGTTCGCAGTAGAGAGCTCATCATTTATTTCACTCGGAGCAGTGAAAGTTTTGGCTGAAAGAATATCAGTTGAACAGTGCAGAATGGTGAGGTTTAAAGGGATAGTTCACCCTAAAATGAAAATTTGATGTTTATCTGCTCACCCCCAGGGCATCCAAGATATAGTTGACTTTGTTTCTTCAGTAGAACACAAATGATACTCTAACCATTGCAGTCTGTCAGTCGTATGATGCATGTGAATGGTAGCAAAATATATCAGAGTAAAAAAGCCAAAAAAACATGCACAGACAAATCCATATTAAACCCTGCAGCTTGTGACGACACATTGATGTCTTAAGACACGAAGCGATTGGTTTGTGCGAGAAACCGAACAGCATTTATATAATTTTTTTTACCTCTAATACACCACCTTGTCCAACAGCCCTCTGTGTGCGATCACTTCCACACCACACCATAACATAATTATTATTATTATTATTATTATTAATATTATTTTTATTTGACTGTTATTTTCAGAATTTGTTTAAAACAAGACAGAAATGCAGATTAATTTTAAATAAATGTTTTATAATTTTTTATAATTTATTTTTATTTTTATTTTTTGCAGTGCACAGAAAGTGTGAAAAATGCACTTATTTACTGGCTCATTCTCTTTAAAGTTCCTAAAATAAAAGAGAAAAAAATCTCTTATGCTCTTTCAAATAATTTAGCATTCAGTTGAATACTCATTCAGTCTAATACAGGGTCTACCAGAAAGGTTTACAACCTATATATAGCTGGCCGCTGGTAAGTCTTAGGGTTGGGCAATGAGATATTGGACACCCTCTTACTATTTGAATTCATTTCTTATTTTATCTCTGGGATATCCAGCACTAGGATTGATGAGAATTGCATACCTGTTGGGAATGGGCTGTACATTGCGTGAATGTAATATCACACATGAAAAAATTAATGTTTCACGGAATTGTAATAACCTGACTGAGGGCTGAATATGATTGTACGTACAGCAGTAATGGTATTCATTTTCTTTATAGCACAGTATAAATGTGTTGCATAATGTGAGATTATTTGTTGTGAATTATCTTTTGGTTTGTGTACAAGTTCCAAGTAAAAATTAAGTGCATTTCATTCACTGGATTATCCAAAGGTGTCATGACCACTTATGAAAATGAATCTATACAACAGTTTTAGGTTGAAATACTGTACATTCATGGTAATATTTTGGTCATACCGCTCACCCTAGTCTGAACTTTGTATCCTCACCATGTGGAAAAGAGACTGTAAATATTAACTTAAGCATCTCTGAAGGCATAGAAACAACTTGGCACTCTTTGCATGGTCTTTTATGTGTCAGTAAAGTATAAAAGTATCATCATCATAACTGCATAAACACATCACATCTCAGTGTGTAAGACATACTAAAGCGTTGCCACAAAATGATGTCTCTGATGGCTATCAGTTTGTATGAAAGTTGGCATTTACAGGCTATCATACACTTTTGAAAATGTCACCAAAGTGGTGCACTTATACCGGCGTCTATAGCTGTGCAGAGAGCAAGATGAACTGTATCCTTCTACTGTATTGAGAAATGTTTGAATATGCAGTTCTTGCAGTGTTTTGTTTAACCATAAAATGCATCAGGTCTTTAGTGACCCGGGACGCCGCTCACTACCCTCCTCATTCATTTTTAAAGTTAGACATCAACCTTCTTAGTATACCTCAATTCATTATAAACAATATATCACAATATATATATATATATATATATATATATATATATATATATATATATATATATATAAAAAAATGCATGTTTGTTTTCCCATTCATTTTTGTAAAAATTGTATAGGGTTGCTAACGTCCCAAAGTGTGAAACAGTGTAAGAATATTTTTTTTTCTGCAAAATAATTGAATCTTTTGATGACTGAATAAGTGCAATTCACCTTTATCTGATACACAATGATGTAGTGACGTTGAAAATGATAGTTTTGAGAATATGTTTGAGATGGTGAATATGAGTCAGATGCTGAATGTACTGGGAAATGAGCTCTGACGAGGACAGTGATGATGGTGTAAAACATCTGCTCAAACTGAACCCTTCCCAGCTCCAAAAGGTAACAAAATATGCTTTATTGTATTCTTCTGTAATTGTTATTCTAATATCAGGAGAGTTTTATATTATCGTGACAGGTAGAGATCTGGGTCACTAAAGACCTGAATATGTAATAATATAATTATAATGTATGCATGTTTTATGTGTTACTGTATATACTGTATATGCAAATTTGTGGTCTATCTATCTATCTATCTATCTATCTATCTATCTATCTATCTATCTATCTATCTATCTATCTATCTATCTATCTATCTATCTATCTATCTATCTATCTGTCTGTCTGTCTGTCTGTCTGTCTGTCTGTCTGTCTGTCTGTCTGTCTGTCTGTCTGTCTGTCTGTTCATGTCTATCTATCCATCTATCCAGCTATCCATCTATCCGTCTGTCTGTCTGTCTGTCTGTCTGTCTGTCTCTGTCTGTCTGTCTGTCTATCTATCTATCTATCTATCTATCTATCTATCTATCTGTCTATCTGTCTGTCTGTCTATGTCTGTCTGTGTCTATATCTATCTATCCATCTATCCAGCTATCTATCTATCTATCTGTCTGTCTGTCTGTCTGTCTGTCTGTCTGTCTGTCTATGTCTGTGTCTGTGTCTATATCTATCTATCCATCTATCCAGCTATCCATCTATCCGTCTGTCTGTCTGTCTGTCTGTCTGTCTGTCTGTCTGTCTGTCTATCTATCTATCTATCTATATCTGTCTGTCTGTCTGTCTGTCTGTCTGTCTGTTTGTCTGTCTATCTATCTGTCTGTCTGTCTGTCTATGTCTATGTCTATGTCTATGTCTGTGTCTATGTCTGTGTCTGTGTCTGTGTCTGTGTCTGTGTCTATATCTATCTATCCATCTATCTGTCTATGTGTCTGTCTGTCTGTCTTTCTAGATTTCAGCAAGACTCGCTGAAGTAATAATATACTTTCCCATTAAACAAGTTGTTGGGCTATTTTTAAATTATCCTTAAATTATCCTTTCTCTTTTTTTATTTTATTGCCTTTTTTTTTTTCCTTTTCAACACTTCTGTCTCTTTTGGTTTACTTTTCTTAATTTTGATTACTGCTTCTGTTGGTCTTAACAGAAGGAGAGTGTTAGAAAATGCCTTCTGAAGAACTGCGGGGCTTTTAGGATAGAGAGGAGAGTGTGCGGTTAATAACATCTCTCACACACCATCTGCGAATTGGATCAAGCCTTAAGGACTCTTTAGTGCAGGTTCATGCAGAAGAAGGCAAGACGAGAAAACGAGGTGAACAAAATAGAACTGAGAAGTTCATAAACATTGTATAATTTAAACTCGCAACTTCCTGAGAAGAGTCAGACTTGTTATTTTCTGCTGCTGGATGACAAAATGTCCAACAAATCCTCTAGACTCAAATTGAAGGAGGGACCAAATATTATTAGAGATTCTTTTGGTGGGCTCTTTTGACCATTCAGAACACCTTAGCATAATGGTGGAAAGTTTTGCACAGGCATGCATTTTCTTCTGAAAATGTAAATGTCATAGTACATTATTGTACCCTGTTCACTGGTCAAATTGTAATAGTTTTGGTTACAGTCCAACACGTAGCCAATGCATTTGACAATGATAATAATGATAATGGTGATGATGATAGTCATTATTATGTCCTTTGTGTATGTGCTGTGACTGACGTTTCCAGCTGTTAGAATGGATGTGAGCAGCCCTGAAGGAGGCTGAGGAAGGAAAACAATATTTGGGCTCTAGATGTCATTGTGTGTACTAGCGGTTATTGAGGTATGTTGATGATATTTAATTGATGGAATGAAAGACACATTGTAAGATTTGTGTGATATTATTTCATGGTATTTCAAAGTAAAATGCATTTACTTTTGATATTAATTAAATATATTTGATTATGTAACATCAAATTCCATGACTATTACTAAATGCAATCTTTTTATAAAGTAAATTTTTCACTTTGTCTTTTGGGATATTTTGCCCCAAAATATTACCTCCCACACTCTAAAAATGCTGGGTTAAAAACAACCCAAGTTGGGTTGAAAATGGATCGTTAAATGTTTGCTTAAAACAACCCAATTGCTGGGTTTGCCCATTTTCAACCCAATTTTTCAGAGTGCATGAACTATAGCAATTATATATATATATATATATATATATATATATATATATATATATATATATATATATATATATATATATATATATATATATATATATATATATAATATATATATATATATATATATAACAACTGAGCATATAAAACACATGCAAATATATTATATTTTATTTGAAATTATGAAATATTTATACATCATTGTAGTAGTTGTACTGGTTTAAATTTATACTTTATACTGATTTAATAGAAAAGTATGTGTCTGTTATCATGGAAATAATGGCAATTCAAAATGCTAATGGTCTCAGAGAAAGGCTTGAAAACACTTTATGTTACAGTTTTATTGTTACACGTCACATGTAGTTACTGTAGTAATTACTATAAATTGTGCATAACTACATGCAACTAACCTTAACCACATCATAACCCTAACCCTATAGTAAGTACATGTAGTTAATTATTATTACTCAGTACTTAAATGTACAGTTATACTGTAACACGAACACTTTAAAATAAAGTGTATTGTGTTGCCTGATCTGTCTTTTGGGATATTTTGCCCCAAAATATTAACACTTTAAAATAAAGTGTAACCAAAAGCTTAACTGTCTTTATGAAAAACTGAATTCTTACATTGTATTTTAATTCACATGTGACAAAGATAGCAATATCTGAAATCTTTGACCTTGTGGGGACATTTTTTGGTCCCCACGAGGAAAACAGCTTATAAAGCATACTAAGTGATGTTTTATTTTGAAAATATAAATGCAGAATGTTTTTCTGTTATGGGTAGGTTTAGGTTAGGGGATAGAACATACAGTTTGTACAGTGTAAAAATCATAAAACCCATAAAAAGGTGTGTGTGAGCACTTGGGTTCAATTTACTGCAGTGATATTTATTTAAACATGATATATTATTATTAGAAGGGAGTGTAAACACCCGTACAGAACAGTCCACACTAAAACTGCCTTCCTAATTAGGCGAATTAGCCAGAGATCAAAAAGGAAAATTAGTTGCACAGTGCCACATGTTTTGTGCCGAAGTAGCCTGTGCTCATTTGCATGACAACACATGTTGTCTGCTCATTATGGACAGCCCTGACAATATGTTGCCTGATTGGACAGATTGCTCATCAGGAGAATCCAGATCTTGCTAGCACACCTGGGACCCAGTAGCATTTTAACGATGCCTTTTAGCATTCAGGAAGAAAACACATATGTTCTGTAATCTTAAACACACTCGCACATTCATGCAAATCCTCATAAGTATATGTTTGCAAGGTTGAGAAGACATGCACACAAATATAGAATGACCTTTAATATGTATACCCACACAGAGCTCTTTGTGCTGGCTAGTTGGAGCCTTAAAGGGATACTCCACCGTTTTTTTCAAATTAAACTATGTTATTCCCTTAACTAAGAAGAGTTGATACATACCTCTCTCGTTTCAGTGCGTGTGCACTTAATCGCTCTGACGCGCGGTGACATTTTGATAGCACTTAGCTTAGCCCACTAAGCCCAGTTCATTCATTAGGTACCAAACAGAGATCAAGTTAGAAGCGACCAAACACCTCCACGTTTTCCCTATTTAAATACTGCTACACGAATAGTTGAACGACCAAGTATGGTGACACAAAATAAAACGTGGCACTTTTCTAAACGGGTTATAAAGGATAACTATAATGTATGGCAGAATAGCACTTTTGAGAGTACTTCGACTCGGCACAGTAAAGAGTCACCCCTGAAAAATCCTTTTCGCAGACAAGAGAGGTATGTATCAACTCATCTTAGTTAAGGGAATAACATAGTTTAATATGAAAAAAAACGTGGAGTATCCCTTTAATTAAAAAGAGAATTATAATTTTCTCTATATGGTGCAACAGTAGGGTTCTGAAAGTAAAAATCACATTCATTTTCTCCAAATAAATAATATGTAAATGTATCCTGAGCTCTGATATTAAATGGATAGTTCCCTTTAATGCAAATGGATAGTTCCCTTAAAGGGATACTACACTCTAAAAAATGCTGAGTTAAAAACAACCCATGTTGGGTTGAAAATGGACAAACCCAGCAATTGGGTTATTTTAACCCAGCGGTTGGGTTAAATATTTGCTTAAAACTTAAAGCTGGGTTTGTCCATTTTCAACCAACTTGGGTTGTTTTTAACCCAGCATTTTTTAGAGTGTAGTATCTCTTTAAGCTTATCAATATAGCTTAAAGGGATAATTCACCCAAAAATGAAAATTCTGTCATCATTTGCTCACCCTCGAGTTGTTCCAAACCTGTATGAATTTCTTTCTTCTGCTGAACACAAAAGAAAGTGTTTTGAAGAATGTCTGTAACCAAACAGTTGATGGGCAACCGTTGACTTCCATAATATTGTTTTCCCATACTATGGAGGTCAATGGGGCCCATCAAGTGTTTGGTTGTTGCAGGTCTGGAACAACTTGAGGGTGAGTAAATAAAGACAGAATGTTCATTTTTGGGTGAACTATCCCTTTAAGCGATATTGATAAGCTTCTATAGAAGCCATAAGGCCTGGTATACTTAATTTTTCGTGTCAGTCAAGCTCTCAAGTCAGTCACACATGTGCTGTTGTACGCAAACTGTCCACATGGACAATATGGATCAATGATTTTGATGACGTCACTCTGCACTTCAGCTTCTCATCAGATTTTCTGTCCAATCAAATGCTCTCTAGAAAGTGTCCCACCCCCTACATTATAAATAGACGTTGAAGCTGCTGCTAAAATCGGTCACTTGTTCACACATTTAGTATTTTCTACAATGTGAATGGCACATAGGGGATAGGGAACGATTCAGACAGTGTAAATATGCTTTCCATTGAGGTGAATGAAGTCTGCTTTCACGTTAGTGTCACGTGAACCGCCACAGCGCACACACAGTCTGCTCCAGTCCAGAGACACGATAGCACAGAGCGGATAATCGGCGCAGACCACAAAACGTATCAGAATGCACAGAATGCTATATTTTAAAACGATATGGACGAGATTAGGAGGAGAAACAGGTTGAGATTAGGAGGAAACTGCGGCTTTACCGAGCTCAACGGCTCTGGCCGAGCTGTGATATAAACTAAACGCTATTGGCTATTTTAAAAAAGGAGGAGCTGTTTGATATGTCTGCCCTGCATATATGCATATATATATATATATATATATATATATATATATATATATATATATATATATATAAATCACATCAACACGTTGAATAATACTGTGCGTAAGTTGTGTTAAATGGCCCATAATGGTTTCCAGCTGAAGGACTACATTGCCTATACTGTGGAGAAAATGAATGGGAAAAATACTTCCAGAACAAAGGTCTCTGAAAACACTGTTGTGCTCTATTGTGTCGCGGCAGGCCTGACTTGCCCAGTTTTTCTGTCATCACACACACAGTTCTGAGCCATGGTGCTCTTTTATAGTCCTATATTTTGCAGAGCCAGTCAATTAACATAAAATCCCAATTTTTCAATTAATACTAAAGCGATTAATAGTCTCAAAGGCACGTTGATGCTTACATGCTGGTTTATGCCATATGTGGCCTGTGATCCACCCGCTGTGAGCTCAGTCGAGTCGTACTCTGGCTTGTCTGTCACGTTGGCTGGCAAAAAAGCTGTTCTTTGTGAAATGAAAGTGTCCAGCTGGATGTGATGCTCAATTCATCAGCTCCAGCCCAGGCTGGTTTGATAAATGACATGGATGCTCTCCTCCATTGCATGCGCACACACAATGACACAGTCTTAGCCACGATTCTTCTCCTGTGTCAACCGTGCAATTATGTGAACATGAGACATTTCTAGGGCACAAAGGCATGTAAAAAAACCCATTTAGTTTTAGTTTAATCTTTGTTTTATATATGTATTCAATTTGAAATATGTAAAAATGACCAAATGGAACAATGATAATGCAGACAGATAATAGATGAAGAAAAAGTATTGTTATTGCTATGACAACTTTTTATATTAGCATGTATTTAGTGCAATATGGAGACAGTATCACATACTCTTTCTTACAGCTTTGACATTTAGGAAAAGTTCTCATCTCATGGAGAGACTCTTTTAGAGCAGTTTAATCATTCAACATAAAAGTCTTTCAGCAATTTTGAGTTTCATACCATTCTTGGAGCCATGCATCTTTCTGGGCACTTTGGGAAATCTAACTAAAGTCAGACGTTATGATGTATCTGCCATTCTTTAATAGCATATTCTCAGATATTATCAAAGTTTTTAAAGTCGTCTTTCAGTTGCAAAGAAAAGTTCAGCTGCCATTATCAACACAGAGTAATGTTACTGCACTAGTAAACCATCCATTACCAGTCGGATATTGTCAATCACACAAAATGAGACATTTGAAGGATAATAATTAATAACATTCTTATTATTATAAATTTTGAAACAGTTGCTCTGCTTTATATATATATATATATATATATATATATATATATATATATATATATATATATTTCCTTTCAGTCGGTGACGTCCGACGTACGTCTCTGTTCCCTCCTTCAGGGAACCATACGTAACCGAGACGATATATATATATATATATACATATACATACACACACACATACAAACCCGATTCCAAAAAAGTTGGGACACTGTACAAATTATGAATAAAAACAGAATGCAATAATGTGGAAGTTTCACATTTCAATATTTTATTCAGAATACAACATACACTCACCTAAAGGATTATTAGGAACACCTGTTCAATTTCTCATTAATGCAATTATCTAATCAACCAATCACATAGCAGTTGCTTCGATGCATTTAGGGGTGTGGTCCTGGTCAAGACAATCTCCTGAACTCCAAATTGAATGTCAGAATGGGAAAGAAAGGTGATTTAAGCAATTTTGAGCATGGCATGGTTGTTGGTGCCAGACGGGCATGCGAGTATTTCACAATCTGCTCAGTTACTGTGTTTTTCACGCACAACCATTTCTAGGGTTTACAAAGAATGGTGTGAAAAGGGAAAAACATCCAGTATGCGGCAGTCCTGTGGGAGAAAATGCCTTGTTGATGCTAGAGGTCAGAGGAGAATGGGCCGACTGATTCAAGCTGATAGAAGAGCAACTTTGACTGAAATAACCACTCGTTACAACCGAGGTATGCAGCAAAGCATTTGTGAAGCCACAACACGCACAACCTTGAGGCAGATGGGCTACAACAGCAGAAGACCCCACCGGGTACCACTCATCTCCACTACAAATAGGAAAAAGAGGCTACAATTTGCACAAGCTCACCAAAATTGGACAGTTGAAGACTGGAAAAATGTTGCCTGGTCTGATGAGTCTCGATTTCTGTTGAGACATTCAGATGGTAGAGTCAGAATTTGGCGTAAACAGAATAAGAACATGGATCCATCATGCCTTGTTACCACTGTGCAGGCTGGTGGTGGTGGTGTAATGGTGTGGGGGATGTTTTCTTGGCACACTTTAGGCCCCTTAGTGCCAATTGGGCATCGTTTAAATGCCACAGCCTACCTGAGCATTGTTTCTGACCATGTCCATCCCTTTATGACCACCATGTACCCATTCTCTGATGGCTACTTCCAGCAGGATAATGCACCATGTCACAAAGCTCGAATCATTTCAAATTGGTTTCTTGAACATAACAATGAGTTCACTTTACTAAAATGGCCCCCACAGTCACCAGATCTCAACCCAATAGAGCATCTTTGGGATGTGGTGGAACGGGAGCTTCGTGCCCTGGATGTGCATCCCACAAATCTCCATCAACTGCAGGATGCTATCCTATCAATATGGGCCAACATTTCTAAAGAATGCTTTCAGCACCTTGTTGAATCAATGCCACGTAGAATTAAGGCAGTTCTGAAGGTGAAAGGGGGTCAAACACAGTATTAGTATGGTGTTCCTAATAATCCTTTAGGTGAGTGTAGATGACATATCAAATGTTTAAACTGAGAAAATGTATCATTTTAAGGGAAAAATAAGTTGATTTTAAATTTCATGGCATCAACACATCTCAAAAAAGTTGGGACAAGGCCATGTTTCCCACTGTGTGGCATCCCCTCTTCTTTTTATAACAGTCTGCAAACGTCTGGGGACTGAGGAGACAAGTTGCTCAAGTTTAGGAATAGGAATGTTGTCCCATTCTTGTCTAATACAGGCTTCTAGTTGCTCAACTGTCTTAGGTCTTCTTTTGTCGCATCTTCCTCTTTATGATGCGCCAAATGTTTTCTATGGGTGAAAGATCTGGACTGCAGGCTGGCCATTTCAGTCCCCGGATCCTTCTTCTACGCAGCCATGATGTTGTAATTGATGCAGTATGTGGTCTGGCATTGTCATGTTGGAAAATGCAAGGTCTTCCCTGAAAGAGACGACGTCTGGATGGGAGCATATGTTGTTCTAGAACTTGGATATACCTTTCAGCATTGATGGTGCCTTTCCAGATGTGTAAGCTGCCCATGCCACACGCACTCATGCAACCCCATCCCATCAGAGATGCAGGCTTCTGAACTGAGCGCTGAGAACAACTTGGGTTGTCCTTGTCCTCTTTAGTCCGGATGTTTTCCTAAAAGAACTTCAAATTTTGATTGGTCTGACCACAGAACAGTTTTCCACTTTGCCACAGTCCATTTTAAATGAGCCTTGGCCCAGAGAAAACGCCTGCGCTTCTGGATCATGTTTAGATATGGCTTCTTCTTTGGCCTATAGAGTTTTAGCTGGCAACGGCGAATGGCACGGTGGATTGTGTTCACCGACAATGTTTTCTGGAAGTATTCCTGAGCCCATGTTGTGATTTCCATTACAGTAGCATTCCTGTATGTGATGCAGTGCCGTCTAAGGGCCTGAAGATCACGGGCATCCAGTATGGTTTTCCGGCCTTGACCCTTATACACAGAGATTGTTCCAGATTCTCTGAATCTTTGGATGATATTATGCACTGTAGATGATGATAACTTCAAACTCTTTGCAATTTTTCTCTGAGAAACTCATTTCTGATATTGCTCCAGTATTTTTGGCCGCAGCATTGGGGGAATTGGTGATCCTCTGCCCATCTTGACTTCTGAGAGACACTGCCACTCTGAGAGGCTCTTTTTATACCCAATCATGTTGGCCAATTGACCTAATAAGTTGCAAATTGGTCCTCCAGCTGTTCCTTATGTGTACATTTAACCTTTCCGGCCTCTTATTGCTACCTGTCCCAACTTTTTTGGACTGTGTAGCTCTCATGAAATCCAAAATGAGCCAATATTTGGCATGACATTTCAAAATGTCTCTTTCAACATTTGATATGTTATCTATATTCTATTATGAATAAAATATAAGTTTATGAGATTATTGCATTCCTTTTTTATTCACAATTTGTACAGTGTCCCAACTTTTTTGGAATCAGGTTTGTGTGTGTGTATATATATATATATATATATATATATATATATATTTTTTTTTTTTTTTTTTTTTTTTTCAGGATTCTTTGATGAATATCAAGCTCAAACAAACAGCATTTATTAGATTATTTGTAGCATTGTGAACGTATTTACTGTTTTAATCTATTTAATTCCCTTTGCTGAATAAAAGTATTAAATTATTATATATAAAAAATATTAACCCTGAACTTTTGAATGATGTGAGTAATGTGTTTATCACCTTTATATGCTGTCAGGACCAATCCGATCTCATGGCAATTGCACATATTTTACGAGGTGGCAAATTCATACCAATTCGTAAAATTTTTGCTAAAGCGTATGTATTTGACGAGTTCCCAAATTCATATGAATTTGTCAGAATGACCTCCCTCTAACCCGCCCCTAAACCTACCCGTCACTGGGGTTTAGACAAAACGTACAAATTTGTACGAATTAGCCACCTCGTAAAATACGTACAAACTGGTTGTGAGATAGCGTGGTCAAGACTCACGGAAAGTGTCCATCCACAATATAGATGAACTCATTTTGTGAATTCCATTTTTATGTTTTAATGATAGAACGACAGCCAATTTGCAGAGGTTAATAAAGCACCAAACGGTATTAACTTCATGTTGTGAATTATATTCTGAAGATTGAAATGGTGTGCTTCAAATGGAATCTGTGAGAAGCTAAATTAATATCTTTCTGTTGGCAAGAAACATTCAGTATTGGCAGTATCACAGCGTATTACTTCTGCTATCCATTATAGTTCTCTGACAAGTAACCAGTGCTCCCTACATTTTGTCTTCACCTTGTAATGGCGTTAACCTCAGCTCTCGGTTCTCAGGCAGAGGAGGTTTGTGTGAGGGGAGGCAGACTCTTTAACCATCGCAAAGATAGAAAGTTACCCTTGACCTCTGAACAAACAGACAATGTACTATTTCGGTATCCTTGCCTTTCCACAGGCTTCATAACTTCACTATCTGAAATCACTATCTGAATGCATAAATGCATCATGACTCCAAAGCCAATAACAGCTTTTTTCAATAACACAATGAAGTTATACAGTAAGATATCTTGGCCACTTTTATGATAGTAAAAGTATCAAGTAATTACATAATGTTGCTGTTATTATTATTATTATTATTATTATTATTATTATTATTATTATTAATTTGAAATTATTTAATTTGTATTAATCATGTTCATTTTAATAATAATAATAATAATAATAATAATAATAATAATTATTATTATTATTATTATTATTATTATTATTATTATTATTATTATTAGAAATTATTTAATTTGTATTAATCATGTTCATTTTATTATTATTAATAATAATAATAATAATATACTTTTATTTAATATTATTTTATTGCAATTATTTTTATTAATAATATTATTTTGTTAATAATAACAATAATAACAACAATTTAGATATATTGTCTTCTTCTTATTATTCTTCTTAGTATTATTTTTAGCAGTAGTATTATATCTAAATAGTTTTATTTATTATTAATCATGTTACATTTGTTAATAAGACAAATTTGTTAATATATATTGTTAATATATAATAATAATAATATATGCAACTAATTTGTATAACAATAATAATAACATTATTATAATTGTTGTTGTTGTTTTATTAACCATGCTAATTTTAATAATAATAATAATAATAATAATAATAATAATAATAATAATAATAATATCTAAATTGTTATTATTATTATTAACAAAATAATATGATTGATACAAAATCAAATACATTTCAATAAAATAATATAAAATATAATAATAATAATAATAATAATAATAATCAAAATGAACAAAAATAATAAAAAATAAAATAATTTCAGTATAATATTATAATTATTAATATTACTATCATGATCATTATCAATAATAATCATATTTATTATTATTATTGTTATTAAACAATGAATTGCATAAAAGCTATGAAGTAAATTTTATTTAATTGGTATATAATTGAATTATTTGATTAACATTTCTATTAAACTGACAACCCTATAAATAAATTAAGAGCTTCAAATGGCAAAATTTGGGGTTCTTTAAATGTTCTTCAAACTAAATCTTTGCTTGATTTTCAGTTGTGCTTTCTACTCTTGTATACATTACTGCTGTGTCTGTCCATGTCATTTTACCATTAGCATAAAACACATTGCTGATCTTTCTCAGTGACAAGTTCTCTTTATTAGTTTTTCAAGCTCAATCCTTGAAAATGTTGCTGTTATCATGAAAGCAGCAGCCACACTTTGCGCAGCATTGATAAAGCACTGCGAGTATTATGAGCTCTGTCTGATACAGCATGCACATCTTACAATCAAAACAAACACATTTTTTCCCCGTTTTCCACATTTGAACCGTAAAAGCACAAGTAGCTCATTTATACTTTGATATAGTGTTTTGATCCCTTGTGTTGTTTTGAGTGCAAAATCACAGCCACAAATGTTTTATTTTATATATTTTATTTCACTGCATTACTTAATATGATTCCCTGCTCATATGCATTTCCTGTGAACTGTTTGAACTAGCAAAAAACTCTTTTGATACACATCAGTATTAGTCAGTGATGTTTATAATACAGAAAGAGAGAGCTGTCCATTAGGATTTCCATAAAAATCTATTCAGTCAGAATATTCGGCTACTTTTGAATTGTCGTCAATAGAAAAATAGGTTTTTCTGGTGTAGTTATGACTTTTACCAGCAGGGGCAAAATGTCCAGGCAAACTTTGACCTCTTGATATTAGCATGCATCTAAACACACTTTGAAAGGTGACACAAATAGGACTCATGCTAAAGTACCATCTCTGTCTGTTTGTTAACTCTAATCGAATGTCTACTCGCTGTGCTGAATGCCACAGGCATTAGCTTGAGTTCCTAATTGGCCCAGCGTCAGCTAATTGCACACTCCGCTGGGAGGCAGAGCTGCTTATTTCAATAAGAGTAAACAAGCACTAGCATTCCTCTAACGGTCATGTTTTAATTAGAGGAAAGTCCAGTGCATGTGCTGACAGAGCATGTTAGAGAGGGACTGCAAAACAAAAGGTCCAAAGAACAAGGCTATCTCTGACGACCAGCCCACACGATGCACATTAGTGCATTCTTACTGATGGAGTTAGCATGCAAACATTATGCCAATCACATCACAATTTGCCTGGTTTGTAAACTTGATCAAATTAAATTCCTTTAAGAGGTTCAGCCATGCTTTTCTGGATGATTTACCCTGACAAAATATTACCATAAACATATACCATTGCAAATCTTTGATGCAACCAGTATTTAACAATTTTTAACTGATAAAAACATTTTATTCCACTTGATAAAAAAAAAAAAAAGAAGAGATATTTTACACAATATTTGAAATTAACAACAAATATTTCAGTAGAAATTTTACATTATCCATTGGCAAGGTTTGGACACTTTATTATCAGAACAGTTGTGCTGTGTAATATATATAGATCAGGCATAACATTATGACCACTGACAGGTGAAGTGAATAACATTGGTTATCTCTACATCACAGCACCTGTTAGTGGGTGGGATATATTAGGCCTCTGTCGGCTTCCCTTCTTCCCATAGTGCATCCTGGTGCCATGTGTTTCCCAGGTAAGTGACGCACATGCACCCGGCCATCCAAGTGATTCAAGAAAACATGATTCATCAGAGAAGGCCACCTTCTTCCATTGCTCCGTGGTCCAGTTCTGGTGCCAGATTGGCACTTTTGGCGGTGGACAGGGGTCAGCATGGGCACCCTGACTGGTCTGCGGCTATGCAGCCCCATACTCAACAAACTGATGCACTGTGTATTCTGACACCTTTCTATCAGAACCAGCATTAACTTCTTGAGCAATTTGAGCTACAGTAGCTCGTCTGTTTGATTGAACCACACGGGCCAGCCTTTGCTCCCCACGTGCATCAATGAGCCTTGGCCGCCCATGACCCTGTCGCCGGTTCACCACTGTAATAACTATAAAGTATGCATAATTATAATATATATATATATAATAAATACTGGCACCAAAACTTTTAAATGATATATCAAAGTAATGTGGTTTTACACTCACTTAACCATGGTACCACCACAGTACTTTTTTGTTTTATTCTCACTCTTCATCTTCAGCATGGACTGTAAAGGTACCTGGAGAAACAGATTGAGTGAGACAGAGAGATGCTTTCTTATTATTCTCTGCTAGTTCCTCCCTCCCACCTGGCAGTGGCTGAGTTGCCCATTAACCTGCATGTGGCCCAAGAGCTCTTAAATCTCTCCTCAGCACTTGCTGTGAAATACTTTTAATCTTTCTCTCACTCCATTGTTCAAGAATGATATGATGTAGTAAGCTATGTTTTCTGTTGGCTACATAATTTGCTAGTCAACATTTAAACTGGCTGTTTTCTCAATCTCTTTTTCTCAATTTCTCAGTATTCTAACTGTTAAGACACACCTTTATCTCTGATGTGTTGTGAACACCTTTAAATATTGTAAGAAGCTTATAGAATCTTTAGCATCTTATTTTTTATCATCTTTAATTTGATGATGGTAATGGCTAATACCAAGTTAGTCCTTGATTTTTTTTTTTTTTCCAGAACTACAGCTTAACTATAGGGATGGATCGATGTATAGCAATTATTTTCACTAACACAATTGTTTAAAAACAGCCGATGATCAAGACCGTCAATCAAAAGGTGGTGGAAAAACAGGTCAGACTGCAACTCATACTGTGTGTGAAGAAATTGTCTCTTGTGTAGGGCTGTCTAAGTTAACGAGACAGTAACACATTAATAGTTAAAAAATAGAGATGTTAATTCAGGCTCTATTTGACCCTATGAATCACATCTTGTTCAAGCCAGGGTTGTCAGGTCTGCGGTTTTCCCTACACTAAACATTATTTGTAGCCTGCCTCCCATCCAATAATCGCAAAGAGCTTTGTTAATTCTGATAAGAAACAAGGCTTCAGCTTTCCAATTTGTTTTTATCATGAAAAAAAAAAAAAAAAAGCATTTTGACGCTCTTAAATGTGAAGTGACTGATCGATGTAGCACTTCAATTCAATCAGCAGTGCGGAGCACATGTCATCTTTTCCTCTTTAATACAAGTTATAGCAGAAAAAAAACATGCATGAATCATTTGAATATACTACTGGGTTTCTACTGATACAAAGCTTAATGCTAATCGCTGAAGTAACCCTTTAAATGCAAAAATGTAATGTTTTTTGACACTTAATTGCATGTTAATTGCAATTAAATGAAATGGAAATTTGCCCATAAATTAAAATTCTGTCATTAATTACTCACCCTCATGTTGTTCCAAACCCTTAAGACTTTTGTTCATCTTCAGAACACAAATGAAGATCTTTTTGATGAAAATTTCTGTCCCTCCATTGAGAGCTATGCAACTACCACTTTGACGCTTCAAAAAGTTCATAAAGAGATTGTAAAACTAATCCATATGAATTGAACGGTTTAGTCCCAATTTTCTGAAGAGACATGATTGCTTTATATGATTAACAGATTGAATTTAGGCTTTTATTGACATAAACATTGATCAGTGAACATAAACAGAAGCTCAACCGAACCTGCTTGACGCTCGAGAACAAACCTCATTGGTTCTTGCTGAAGCTCAAACGTGATGTGTAACACGAGAATGAACCTCATTGGTTTGTGAGGAAGCTCAAACATGATGCGTAACACGAGAATGAACCTCATTGGTTCATGAGGAAGCTCAAACTGATGCGTAACATGAGAATGAACCTCATTGGTTCTTGCTGAAGCTCAAACGTGATGCGTAACATGACAATGAACCTCATTGGTTCTTGCGGAAGCTCAAACGTGATGCGTAACATGACAATGAACTTCATTGGTTCTTGCGGAAGCTCAAACCTGCTGCGTAACACGATAATGAACCTCACTGGTTCTTGAAGAAGCTCAAATGTGATGCGTAACACGATAATGAACCTCACTGGTTCTTGCGGAAGCTCAAACGTGCTGTGTAACACGATAATGAACCTCACTGGTTCTTGAAGAAGCTCAAACGTTCTGCGTAACACGACAATGAACCTCACTGGTTCTTGAGGAAGCGCAAATGTGATGCGTAGCACGATAATGAACCTCATTGGTTCTTGAGAAAGCTCAAATGTGCTGCGTAATACGATAATGAACCTCACTGGTTCTTGCGGAAGCTCAAACGTATAATGAACCTCACTGGTTCTTGCGAAAGCTCAAACGTGCTGTGTAACACGATAATGAACCTCACTGGTTCTTGAAGAAGCTCAAACGTTCTGCGTAACACGACAATGAACCTCATTGGTTCTTGAGAAAGCTCAAATGTGCTGCGTAACACGATAATGAACCTCATTGGTTCTTGAGAAAGCTCAAATGTGCTGCGTAACACGATAATGAACCTCATTGGTTCTTGAGGAAGCTCAAACGTGATGCGTAACTCACAAGAATGAACCTCATTGGTTCTTGCACGTCAATCGAACATGCCTGAGCTTCTGTTTACAACTGATGTGTGACATTGATGGATGTTTACATGTGAATTAAAGCCTAAATTCAGTCTGTTCATCATACTGTATAAAGCAATCGCGTGTCTTCAGAAAATTGAGTAAACCGTTCAATTCATATGGATTAGTTTTATGATCTCTTTATTAATTTTTTGAAGTGTCAAAGTTGTAGTTGCATAGATGTCAATGGAGAGACAGAAAGCTCTCAGATTTCATCAAAAGATCTTCATTTGTGTTCTGAAGATGAAAAAGTTTTACTGGTTTGGAACTACATGAGGGTGAGTAATTAATGACAGAATTTAAATTTTTGTTTCATTTTCATAATTACTTATATTGTCTTTGAAATATGGTTAAAATGTACTGCTGAAAACATTTATAGTAAACTAAATGTAAACTAAGTAAACTGTTTCTATTGAAACGTATGCCATGTATTTAAATGCATTTATAATACAAAAGTACTCAAGTGTGTAAAGTGTACTCTCTCTAAATTCACTTGTTAATTATATTATCTGCAAGTTTTAAAATATACTTCTAAGATTGAAAGTACACTACTAGTGCACATTCAATACAATTAAGTATACTTATTTTTCATAAGGGATTGTATGAAGCTTTCAAAATCTTTAGAATTTTGTTTAATTTCTTTCTTTTTTTTATTGTTGTAACAATAAATATCTTCACATATTTTTCCAGAACTATGGCTACAATGGTTCATTTTTCTAACAATCTTGTATACTGTGCTCACCCATCCCCCCACCCCTATTTCCCCCCAAAAAAATAAATCAGTAAATTAAATAAAATAAAAATCTGTTGAAGCATTACCTTTGTTATAAACTCAAACATCTCCCATCACCAACAAAGTTTTGGAAGATGAATGGGCACAATTGCCATGGGTACAAATGCTATATATTAAAAAACATTACTCACAAGCGGTCACATATGTTTGGAGCAATCGTCATAATGCACTGTAAGGTATCACATCATATTTGGAATTTATCGTACAGCTGTGCTCTATAGATGGAATGCTGATATGTGGGTTGGTGTGTGTCCGCGTCCCGTGCTGATGTGTGTGTTTGCCGTGCAGATTGGAATCAGGATTTATGGGTGTAATAATGGAAGCTCAGTGGCTTCATTGAAACACACCAACACGCTTTCTCTGTCATCCTACACATTTATCTGTCTAAGCAGTATCTAATGGCCAAGTGAAGGCTGTTTTTGTGCAAACATGAGCATCGGTGGGTCAAAGATAAAAGCAATGCTGCAATCCACACGCCCCCACCGTGACCTGACCCTTCATCATCAGGGCATCCAAGCACAGTCTAATTTCTTATTTTGGACAACAAAGCCAGCTTACTCCAGTGTTATGAAACGCACCTTGAAGAAATGCATCTTCGCAGATGTCTTTCAAAAACAAGGCTGTCAGATTTCTCTGATGTTTACGTCTTGTTCAGTATAGGTTTTTGTTACACATTTGTTTAGTCTCGAACTGCCGCTACCACTTTTATCTCTGCTCGGCACTGGTTGTATCAGCCCCCGTCTTATTCGTTCCCTATTGTTTTCTCATTCTTTGTCATTTCTGCTTTTCATCTCTTCCCCGTTTCATTCAGCTGGTGATAAACGGTTCCATTCATGCTGCGTTTGTAGTAAACAAGACATTCATTTCTGTTATTCAGCTATCCACCGTTTCCACATCTGCCTTCCTCAACTACATTTCAATGACTTTCTGTGTCTCTCCCACAATTCCTCACTCTTTCTTAACTTCCTCTTCTGTTTTATTTTCCTTCCTTCAATTTAGGGAGAGGAACATTGCTTAGTAAAGCATGTTTCAGTCAATACTAATGCTACTCCTGTTTTTAAAATAGTGTAGACCTTCCAGTAACAAGCTACAAGCTATGCTTGGAAGTCTATTATTTATTGATATTTTTAATTAGCTTTTATTTTCAAATGTTCAGTTTTCATTTTAATTTAAGTTTTAGTAATTGTACGTGCTTTTGTCACTTTTTTTAATATTGTCTATTTCAGTATTAGTAATTGTCTTTAGTTTTAGTTATTACAGCAGTTTTTATTTATGTTTTTTTTTCTCGTAATTTTAGATTAAATTCTAGATATTTTTTTTTTTTTACTTCAGTGAGTTTAAGGCAAAAAAAAAAAAATAAGTTCAGGTTTTCATCTAATATTTATTTCAGCTTTATTTTATTTTACTGCACTTAGCAATAACACTGAGGGCCCTATTTTAACGATCTAAAATAAAAAAAATGAAGCACATGGCGCAGATGCACTTAGGTCCGAACGACAGAAAAAAAAAACGATTGATGCACACGGTCTAAAAGGGTTGCAACTAGTCTCTTAATGAGTCATGAGTGTGTTTTGGGCGTAACGTGCAATCTCCCATTCCCTTTAAAAGCCAGCAGAAAGACTGAATGCTTCTCCAGAGAGGAATCCCTTTATTTTTAATATTTGGCATGTTTGTGTGCTGCTGTGCATCCCTGTGTGTACATGCATTGTGAACCCACCTATAGGTGCATATTACTAACGCGCCCTTTAAATAACACAAAAAATATTGCAGCATTGACTTTAGTCCAGGTTTTTGTTGGTAAATGGTGCAGTCATTTTCAGTTGCCTCAAAATAGCAACGCGCCAACAATGAGCCTGTACACACCTCGTTTTCAGACCAGCACGCCCATGGGCGAACAGATGGGCGCTAGTGCATTTGGTATTTCAACAATGTGATGCTGAACGTGTAAACTAGCTGGATGTCTGGCTGAAACTAGAAAAAAAAACACTTGTGTTGCGTCTGGCGTCGCATTGCGCCGGGTGATAGGGCCATGAGTCTCTGTTCACTGAAGTTTCATGGTCACACCCAAATCGAGATTGCTAAAGTTAAATAAACACTTTTGTGAATTCAATGGACTGATAAATTGAAATGATCTGATTCAAAAGAGCAATTTGTTCATAAATTGGATATAGTTTTTTTCTAAAGGGGTCATGACATGAGACATCAAATTTGCATTGATCTTTTGACATAATAAGAGGTCTTTGTACCATTAAAACTGTGCAATTTGCATAGCTTAAAACATCCTCCTCATTATAAACAAAGCATTTATTTAATCAAGCTTCAAAAATGGCTTGTTTTGATATTGTGATAACACATGGGAAAATACATAATTTGCACATTTTGCATTCAGAGCAAGACATCAACTAATAGTTACACATCATCGTACCATATGCCCCACCCTCTGGCATTCAATAAACATTTTGTATATGAAGCAATGCAAAGAAACTGTTGAAAGATACAGCTAACTGTATTGGATCTGACAGAAGCTGTATTACAAACAGTAAGTAAACAATTTCATAATGCTTTATCTGACGGTTTAACATATGGATAATGTTTTCCAAAAACGTAATTGCATACAATAGTGAGTGGGTGTTGATACTGTCTCCTATGCAATGACGTTAATCAATCTAACAGTGGCTGTTTACTGACAAGCCTTAAAGGAGTTATAAGTGAACCTCAAAAAATAGGAAAAATCCATGTCATGTCCCCTTTAATGAACGTGACTAGACTAAAGGCAGATTTTGTAACTGACCACTTAAGCTGTCAGGCACAGTTATTGACTGATGCTAACAATTTTAAAATAATAAAATATTTGCCAGTAAATCAACCTGGCTGATATATCTTCCTTTCACTACATATGAGGTTGCACTTTATTTTACAGTATGTGCACTTACATGTACGTACTTGGAACAAAGAACTGGGTAATGTAAGGTGGGTACATGGGTTAAGGTTAGGTTTAGGGGGTAGGTTCAGGGTTAGTACTTTACCCAGGTATTGTAATTACTATAATATGTACATGGGGAACACGAACAGGATTGTAAAATAAAGTGCTACCACATGTGATACCATTGCTGTACCATGGTACTATCCCAGTTCTGCATTACCTTTATTAAAGTAAATAGATTTTAAGTGTACTCAGTAGTGTTGAAGAATGTAGTCAATTTAAAACTCATTTATATATTTGTATTTACAGTTAGCATTGTGCACTTGTGCCTCTTTTTTTTCTTAGAAGATTCCTTGACTTAATTGAAAATTTCACGCAAACCTGTTTTATATTTTTTCATTATTCCCGGTTTAGGCATCTTCAAGATTCAAGAGTTTTATTTGTCACATACACAGTTATATACAGAATATACAACCGGCAGTGAAATGTAAACAGGTCCGCTCCATGGACAATGCAAATTCAGTTAAAAACACAAGGAGGAAATTATAATAGAAATAGGATAAAAGTACTAATATATATATATATATATATATATATATATATATATATATATATATATATATATATATATATATATATATATATATATATATATATACAGTGCCTTATGAAAGTATTCTGCCCCCTTGAACTTTATATACCTTTTGCCACATTTCAGGCTTCAAACATAAAGATATAAAACTGTAATTTTTGTGAAGAATCAACAACAAGTGGGACACAATCATGAAGTGGAATGAAATTTATTGGATATTTCAAACTTTTTAACAAATCAAAAACTGAATGTTTGTGAACAGCAGTTTTCAGTTCTTTCCACAGATTCTCGATTGGATTCAGGTCTGGACTTTGACTTGGCCACCTGGATATGTTTATTTTTGAACCATTCCATTGTAGATTTATATTAATACTTTATATTAATACTTTCGCAAGGCACTGTATATGTATATATCTGTAGAATTATAAATAATCAAGTCAAGTAAAAGAAAAAGTAAAAAATAAAAATAAAGAAGTGGAATAAAATAAGTGAAGTAAACTGTGCAGTGAGTAAACTGTAGACTTATAAATATGTGGTTAACAAATGTACAAAGAGTATAATGTGCAAACAGGTTTATAACAGGTTGTTACACAGTAACAACGAGGACAGAAAGTGCAGTGCAATGTCAGTGTATCGATGTTTATCCTGAAGTGAAGTCACGTGGTGTTAAGTGACTGAGTTCAGGAGTCTGATGGCCTGGTGGAAGAAGCTCCTTCTGAGTCTCTCAGGTTTGGCCATCAGGCTTCGGAAGCGCTTACCAGATGGCAGCAGCGTGAAATGAAGGTTTGCAGGGTGATTAGAGTCCTTGATGATCTTAGTAGCTCTACCTTTGCAGCGTTTGGTGTAGATGTCCTGCAGAGACGGGAGAGCTGACCCTGAGATACGCTCGGATAAGCGCACGACTCTTTGCAGGGCTTTGCAGTCATGACTGGTGCTGTTCCCATACCACGCTGTGATGCACTGAGTTAATACACTTTCTATCGCCCCTAAATAGAACGTTTTCAGGATAGCTGGTGAAACCCTGAATTTCCTCAGCTGGTGCAGGTGGTACAGTCTTTGCCTGGCTTTTTTCACCTGTGTCTGAATGTGAGCAGTCCAGGTCAGGTCCTCGGAGATGTTTACACCCAGGTACTTGAAGCTGCTCACTCTCTCTACTGGTGACCCGGTGATCATGAGGGGGGAGTATGTCCGTTGCTGTCTCTTCCTGAAGTCCACAATCATTTCTTTGGTCTTGCCAACATTCAGAGAGAGACAGTTGTCCTGGCACCATGATGTTAGATGCTCCACCTCGTCCAAGTATGCCGTCTCATTGTTGTTGGAAATAAGGCCCAGGACAACAGTATCATCAGCAAATTTGATGATAGAGGTGGAGCTGTGTGTGGACAAACAGTCATGCGTGTAGAGAGAGTAGAGCAGGGGACTCAGGACACAGCCCTGTGGAGCTCCCACACTGGAGCCAACTGGCCTACTCTCACCACCTGAGGCCTGTCAGTGAGGAAGTCTTCAATCCAGTGGCAGAGAGAAGGATTCAGGCCAAGATCCAGGAGTTTGGCGGTTAGCTTAATGGGAACTATGGTGTTAAAGGCTGAGCTATAGTCAATAAATAGCAGCCTTACGTAGTTCCCACTTTTGCTGTCGATGTGAGTGAGGGAGGAGTGGAGGACATGAGAGATGGCATCTTCAGTCGATCTATTGGGACGATAGGCAAACTGAAGAGGGTCCAAAGTGTCAGGAATGAAGGCAAATGGTGCCTTGGTGTTTTTAATGAGTCTCTCAAAGACCTTCATGACTATAGACGTGAGAGCCACTGGACGATAGTCATTTAGGCAAGAGGGTTTACTGTTCTTAGGGACAGGGATGATGGTGGATTTTTTTGAAGGAGGTGGGGACCACAGATGTAGCGAGGGACTCATTAAAGATAGATGTAAACAACCCGGCGAGCTGATCAGCACAGGACCGCAGAACACGGCCTGAAATACCATCTGGCCCAGCAGCTTTCCTGACGTCCACACGCTTGAGTGCCCTCCGAACTTAATCCTCCGAGACAGAGATCACGTGGTTGTTGCTGCTCTGAGTAATTCCCTCTGACGCGCCACTTGGCGGAGTCATGTTGCCGCGGTTACAGTCAAAGCGAGCGTAGAAAGAGTTTAACTCATTCACAAGCAACGGATCAGCGCTCACCTCTGCAGAGGATTTAGATCCAAAAGAGCAGATGGACCTCAGACCCTGCCATATGCGCTGCGAGTCGTTGAGTTGGAAATGAGACTCCACTCGATCCTTATAACGGAGCTTTGCGGCTTTAACTGCGCGTCAGAGAGCATAGCAGGACTTTCTGTATTCAGTCATGTTCCCCGATAGGAGACCGGCGTTGTTAGCGGCAGTGCGTGTGTTCACTGCAACGCGGATTGAATTGTCCACCCACGGTTTCTGATTTGAGAAGGACGTTATTGTTTGCGTGGCTTGCTCTGTAAGCGTGTTGATGAAGCAAAGTGTCACATCCGTGCACTCGCTTACGTCAGCTGAACTCGCTCGGAACATGTCCCAGTCAACATCATCCAGAGCTGCCTGTAGCGCGGTCTCTGAGTGGGGTGACCAGCGCTTAACTTCCCGCCTCACCGGGGGTTCCTGAACGAGCCTTTGTTTGTAATCAGGTGTGAGGAAAATGGTGGCATGATCCGATTTGCCAAAAGCTGGAAGTGACCACGCTTTATAGGCGTTCTTAAACGGAGTGTAGCAATGATCCAGTGTGTTTGCTCCTCGTGTAGGACAGGAGACGTGCTGGTGAAAGTTTGGCAAGACTTTCTTTAGGTTTGCTTTGTTAAAATCGCCCGCGACGATGAACGCCGCGTCGGGGTGTTTGTTTATGACACCGCTGGCAACATCATGAAGGCCAGATAAAGCCAGCCCTGTGTCTGCCTGTGGTGGAATGTAAACAGCGGTCGCGACGACCGCAGAAAACTCCCTCGGCAGATAGAATTGGCGGCAGATGATTGTTAAATGTTCCAGATGAGGCGAGCAGGACCGCGAGAGAATGGTGATGTTCCTGGGGTTGCACCATTTCTTGTTGATCATGAAGCATACTCCACCGCCTTTGGATTTACCGGCCTCAGCTGTTCTGTCCATCCGAAAAACAGAGAAGTTCTCCGACGGCATCACAGCTGTGTCCGGGACCGCGGGCGTGAGCCATGTTTCGGACAAACAAAAGATGTTACAGTCTCTCATGTCCCGTTGAAAACTTATCCTGGCTCTAAGATCGTCCATCTTATTCTCCAAGGATTGGACATTTGCTAGCAGAATGCTCGGGAGAGGAGGGCTGAATGCCCTTTTACTCAGTCTGTTGCGGATCCCCGCATGTTTCCCACGGTGTTTCTTGATTCTTCGCCGTTGACCCGTCTGTCCATTGTTCAACTCGGCGTTCCGAAGAATCTCAGATGGCCACAAAGGATCGGCGAAAGTGTCCTGAAACAGTCCAGTGTAGAGGTAACCAATGTCCAAAAGAGTTTTGCTGTCAAGTTTGTAAACATTGAGAGTAAAAGAAAGTAAAGTAGTAAATAAAAGCACAGTCTTCGCGGAGCGACCTGAACGGCGACCGAACACGGCGGCGCCATTTCGTTTTTTTGTAAAACATGCATCTGCATGTTCCCATGGTGCTTTGGATATTAGTGGATTACAAGCATGGGTGGCCTCCCCACCAGCAAAGCAGTTCTCCAGCTACCGCTATGGTGTTGACTCGCTAATGTGCAAAAGTATCAGTATGAAACATGATGGATTTAGTGTCAGCTGCAATGCAGACAAGTGGTTATGATGGAATAGCAATTGCACCTCGGAGACTGTGGTTGTGGATTAAAGAGGAGAGAGACGTTCACTTACTGTATAGCTTATACACAATGTAAGCAAAAATCTGCCTGATAAAGCGTGAGCAGATGCATTGATGCAGACTCGTGATTTTTCCATTTCACCTTTTGGCAGGGTTAGAGAAATTAAGTAGTGCTGTGTTTTTTTGTTTTACACATTAATTACCTGTGAATATTTATGTGTGCATACTTAGTTATTATGCCTTTTTCTATTTGACAGTGGAACACTAAGCTTTGAATGATGTACACGACTGTTCAAAGGTTTAGGTTTTTTTTAGTTTTTTTTTTTAAATGTATTAATACTTTTATTCAGCAAGGATGCTGTGATTTGATCAAAAGTGACAGTAAAGACTTAAAGAATGTTGTTCTTTTGAACCTATTCATCAAAGAATCTGTATAGGAAAAAAGGTATCATGTTTCCACCAAAATACTGTTTTCAACATTAAACAATGATTTTCAAGGGAGATCAGTGGTTTTAAAGAAACTTTTATAGTTAATTTGTAGATGCAGTTTTTCATCATGTCTTTCGGTGCTACTGAGATTTTTTTAGGATAGAAATATGTTGCTGTTTCTGATTGTGTTCAAGCATGATGAATAAAAATGATATTATTGGTTTTGCTGATCTACAAAATACATGACAGAATAATTATGTCTGATTTAGTTTAGATTTTGATTTAGATTCAGCATAATGCATAATGTCCTAATGCACAATTTACAGAAAGTCTATTAGATTAAAGTGACAATGCAGAAAAGAAATGATTTAAAGTGTAAGAATGATGGAGCTAATGGTACATTTAAATCTCACATACTACATTACACATGTGTGGCCTAAAAGCCAATGCTGAGGAATGGCATTTTGGGTCTTTTATAAGTGCTTGTTTGATCATTTATAAAACAAACTTTTCTGAGATGCATGAGAGTGTTGACATTTGATGTTAGCACACACACATACTGGCAAATAGACACAGAAAGAGAAAGAGCAAGAGTGAAAGAAAAACTCCTTTATGGGATCTAATATTACTGGTTTATGGTCTCATAACACTTATCTGCAGTGAGCAGACCTTACTCAGTGTGATCCAAGCCAACAGAGTCTTTATTAGTACATCCACCTGGTCCCTATAAAACCTCTTAAACAGAAAACATTCTGCCTGATGTCAGAGTTTACAGATACAATATTAATGCTGAGTTTTTTTAATGACCTGCTGACCCTGTTGTCCAAGGGGCTAGCTTCCTTTCAAATCATTCCGACCAAGAGTGCATGTATTTTGTGCTCTTGCATGGTGCATCTGCATCCACACTTTTCACCAATAATCGAATTATTCAGAACACAATTACCAATACATTGCATGTGCTTGTTTATAAACACATCAGCAAATTCGACATACCTGCTAATCATAAAATGGCATGTAGAAATGTAGGTGCTTCTTTTTCATAATCATCTTCTGGGAAAATTTCAACATTTTGAGGAGACCAATGTGTAAATTATTTTGCTAGAGTTGCAGCAGAACTTGACAGCCATTGAATACCATATAATTTTTTAGAGTTATGAATGACATAAGCATATGTGGAAGGTGAGGACTGACCAAATTTAGACTTTGATCTAGATTGAGACGTGAATGTGTGATTTCTTTAGTTTTAGTCACTACAAACATCTTTTTGCGACTTAATGGATGCTGCAGACACTCTAGACATATGGGTTTCCAATGCATTACTTGCCATTTCTTTGTAATTATTTGTGAAATTTACTAGCGATTTTCTGAGTGAAAAATGTTTTAAAGTAAATCTTACACTAAGTCCAGTGTTTGATAGAATCAAGAGAAAATATACTTGGAAAACTTCACATGCACAAACAAACGACTCACTTGTGTGTGAACTCTTACGTGAACTCTGTGCATCCAAAGCCGTGAGCCATGTGATCCAGTTATTCACTGCTCTATCTAAGCATGCTTGGAATTTAGGCATGCACTTTAAATAACATCTTTCAAGTGACTGTAGCGGGGAGAGTCAACACTTGTAATAGTCACTCAATAGTGATTCACTAAGAGGAAATTGATTGCTCTTCAGAAACCCAGAGATTCAAGCTGGGAAGCAAAAACAAAGTAGCAGTTTGAGATTCCTCCTTTTTGTTTATTGATGTTGAATATAAACTATCATGCAAACAATGCCAGATATGTATGGAGTTATAATTGTTGCATATTTCTAGATTAATAGATTTTGAGCCACAAATAAATGTAAAGAGATTCATAAATATTGAACAAATTCACAAACAAATAGAATGAGATCTACAAATATATACAGAAGTTTCACAAAAATGAATTCAATTTAAAAATAAGTTTTCAATAAAAAATAAGTTTTTACATTTGTAGATGGCTTCTTTTGCATTTGTGGATCAGGATTTTGTGGATTTCTTCTTGCACATTTGTGGATCACAGATCGCATAATCTTATTTTAATTCCACGCAGATTTTTGTCATTCTTAATTCAAAATAAAATGTTAATTCATCAATAATATACATTTATGATTATCCCTGTTTTCTATTGTCACAGTTTTGTTTACATATTGAACTCATTGCCATGAGAAAATTGTCTTTCCTTCAACATAGGTTCGTGTGGCCACAACATGAGGATGTCGTCAAAATGATCTCAAGCCGCTCATGACACATTATCACGTTTCCACTAGTTAATATGTTGTGGCAACACCAAAACTAATTGAACCGAACATGTCCCTTCCTGGGGTCTGTTCTTCGTAGTTACTCCATTACCTGGATTTCATTGTTGATGATTTGACATGATCCAGGATTGTTTGGTTCTTCGAAGCTCATCCCGGAGTTGCTGTCATAGCAACAGGTCCCGGGAGCAGGCTTATTTCATGTAAACATGATTAGATGCATGCATCTTTTTTTAAGTGGAGGTGATGCTTAAAGTCTGTCCCAGCCACTGCTACTTTCTTACAGGAGTACCCTAATGAACCAGGGACAATAGTAATAATGATTTTAAAATAAATGTGCACATTTTTGGTTTGATGTAGCGCAGGAGATGCAGATAACTTTGTAAAAAAAAAAAAAAAAAAAAAAGCTGCCTGCTGTGCCATTAGAAAAATGTTCTTGACCTTTAATTAATGTTGTCACATAACAAATCTGTGTCACAGGTAAAAATTAAACAAATTGATAATTAAAAAAATAATTAAATAAAGTCTGTACAAATACTAGAAATCATGAAATAATAGAAACAAACAGTACATTTCATTTAACTATTATTACTTTTATATTGTTTTGGTCAGAATTATTTCTTTCTTTCTTTTGTCAGATGTGTGATGTTTTTTTCTTTTAATATGACGTCATTATGTTGCTGTCTTGGCGCCAGCCAATTGCTGCATTGCTTATCTTTTTAGTCAGATCCGCAAATTTGTTTGAAGAACCAAATTAGCCAGAAAGGAGTTATCACGATAAGAAAATCTGGCATCTGTCAAATCAACTCAGATGTTAAGTGAGGTACGAAGAACGGACCCCTGGTCATAGTAATACAGCGAATTTGGTTAATGATTGGTTGGGTGAGAGCGTGTTATTGGTCAGCGCAATGTTGCTGTTATCTGATTGGCTTAAGTAGACAGTGGGTGGAGTTATCTGTGATTTGTGTGCGTCTTGGCACTAGAAATGTTTCAAAATCCACAAATGCGGTCTGTGATCCACAAATGCACAGGAAGAAATCAGCTAATTTGTGTAGTGATCCACAAATGCTGAGGAAGCCATCCACAAATAATTACCAGGCAAAGTTGTGTTTGTGACATAAAAACATATTTGTAGATAAACTTTATTTGCAAATCTCATTTTATTTATTTGGACATTTTATTTATTTTTATTTATTTATTCATTTTTGTAAAACTTTCTGGATTTTATTCTGTTTGTTTGGGAATTTGTTTAATATTTGTCAATATATCTCAAGCGTAGCATCAGTTCTGGCAGATCACTAGTCAAGCTTGCATCAGCCGACTGTCAGCTGATCACGTCTGCCTATAGGAATATGACGTCTATCACAGCATGTGTATATATAAGCTCCTTCAGTACTATCAGCAGCTATCGCGTTCTTCAGAGCTCATTTACCCTCATCCATCCCCAGCTCCTCCTATTGTCCAATCAAGATTTGGTATTCTGATTCCCATTGAATCAGACTAAATTCCTGAATTATTCTGTACATTAAATATTGACATTAATGATATCTGCAATACATTAAATTGCTGCTCTCCCTGCTCTTATCCATGCTAGGCTGCATGGATGCACAGGGAGTTCTTGCCACTAAAACTATTTAGACGCCAAAATAGTAATCAGAACTCTAAACAATTTACCTTGTGTGTAAAGCGTTTTAAGCATTATTAGAAACCATCTTCCATTCTGTGCAAATTGTCAGTCACAACCCATTTTTTTTTACACGTTGCTATTTTTACATGCAACTATTTTTACGAATTGACTATCTTAGGAAGACAGACAACTGGTGGATTGCGTCTTCACAATTTGGGTTTTGTTTTACTCCAAACACTAGCTAGGCCTATATGGAAGGTCCCAGGACAGGATTATTGACCCGTGAGCCTGGGATTTATGCTCTGGTGGTCAGGCTTGGCAAAGGAGGGGCTCTCGATGTGAGATGTGATTAAGTTTTGTGACTTGTGTATGGCAGAATTGCAGGAATGATGGATCTGGGACATGGGCAGATCTTATTACACCACCTGCCCTTTACATCACAAAGCAACCCCCAACCCCTCCAAGGTCACCCGCAAGGACAGAGGTTAACATCTTAACATCTGGCCTGGAAAATTCCTGCACTGAAAATGGGAGGATACATCTTTATAGGCATGACTGACAGTTTTATAGGCATGCGGGTTATACACATATGATGTAAATATAGCATCAGTGTTTATGCACTTCATTCATCACACTATCATGCTGTGCAGTGGTGCTATGTGAAGAAATCATAAAATTTAACACTCGTTCCCCAAGGGAGTATCCATTGCTCATTTGGTTTAATTTTAGTGAAGAATGCATGCTGTTAGAGTCAAAGGTCAAGCTTCTTGTCCAAGAATGGCAGTAAGTAATGTGACTTATCTGATACATACTTTTGAAATAAATTTGATCTCTTTTTAAATAAATTTGAAATACACTATCCATTCAGAGGTATCCGTTTTACACCTGGTATTAAGTTGCATTTTGGATCACAAGTGGACGAAGCTAGGTATAAACAGGGTCTAAAACGTTAATAGCTGTTCAACCACTTCCAGAGGTAGTCAAAAATGCATTCGACCAGATTGCTTTCATAGTGTAGTTTCAACAACATTTTGTGGTTGAATGTGTTCGAACAGCCACAAAAGACTGCTCACTCGCCACCTAAATGCGTAAATGGGAAGTTATGGGAAGCATGCTTGCCTGATGGGATTTAAACTTTGTCGGCTGAAGACCCAAGTTTGGTTTGAAGATGAAAAACGTACCAAGGACAATGTTCTCTCAACATTCCTGATTTCTAACACACACTGACAGCGTTCACCGTGGTCTTGGTTCCATCAGAGCAGAAACGAAAGCTGCTGCTCTCTGTATGTTTTTTCATAGTCTCCGGCCACGTTCATATGTAAACTGTGCGATCTGAGAAAAAAAAAACAACAACATACATTTACCCGCCCCTAGACCCTCCCCTCGAAATACAGATAGAAGTGGTTGAAAATGGACAAAAGAGATGGATTAAAACACCAGGTGTAAACGGATATGTGTCTGCCTCGTCTACTTGTCATCCGATCATCTTAATACCAGGTATAAACAGGGCTTTGGAAGAAAAATGTTCACTTGTGAAGTAGCTTGAACAGTTAAAAGGACGTTGCTAAAATTATCCAGCACTTGCTATGTTTTATTGTACCGCAAACTGGCACAGTAGAGGTGAAGTCAGAGCTAGACAGAAAATCCTGGAGGCTTTTGTGTTCTCAAATCAAATCGAGTCGCTATGGATCAGAGTTTTAGTTCATGGATACAGGAGTCCTCGCTAATGCAACAAGGATTTTACCTGAACCCCATAACCCACAAAGGCAACCTGTTGCTCCATGACAACTAACACAACACAAACACGCCACTGGATAGTCAGATATGCTGATATCATGGCTGATGAATATATCCAGAATATTCTGCAGAGAAACTACAAGGACAGGTGTAAATGTACGCACATTTTGCCTAGTTAGACGCATTGTTGATCTTGGAACAACATTCCTGTCCGAAAAAGTAGTCCTAACCATATCCCTACCCATAACGTATACCTAAAATCGGAGGGAAATGATAGATTAATAACACTGATGTAGAAGCTCCAAACCCTGATTGGAAGCCTAAACTTGACATAAGCTATACAATTGACCCCCAAATCTGATTTGTTGAATGGAATGTTGTTCAACAAAGGATCAACAAATATGTCAAATGAAATATTTCATATGTGTCTGCAGTGTGTGTGTGTGTGTGTGTTCACTACTCAATGCTTCTAATGTGTGTGCACTAACTTGTATGGGTTAAATTTAGGGGATAAATTCCGAGTATGGGTTGCCATACTTGGCCTTCACACACTTTACTTTATAATGGCATCATTTTAATAATCAAAACCTTTTTATTCCATCGTTTTTAGAAAAACGTCTACTTCATGTACTGCTGCTTTTAAAGAACTAGCTACGAGTGTATTATATATTTTAGTAGTTTTGCTGTAGTGCACTTTGTTATTTAAACATTGTAATGTCATGGCGGCCCAGTTTGCCCATTTAAAGAGCCATTCATGAGAGGTTCCCTTAATATGAATCAACAAAACATTGGTTATGTCACAACTATAGACTAAACAGATTATCTATGTTATGTGTTTCCCATCTCGTATGTTGAAACAGGACAATTTAATGCTCTGGGCATTAATTCCCCACCACTTAACAGTTCAACAACACTGTTACACTCATTATGTAAAGGTTAAGGGTAATTCACTCTGGCTTTCCATCATGATCATGCACAGTAAACATATAGCAAACTTTTCTCATGATAGAAATGACATGGCTCAGAGTTGAGGGAAGCCTCCTGATAGCTGAACATAAATCATGGTAATTGGTATATTTTACTTGCTGGTGACCTCTAAGCTAGCTAAAATATTCATGATACTCATGGCTATGAAGAAAGGATGTCTTTGTCCTCTGGAGTATTAATGACACTCTCTAGCTGTAATGCAAAAAGAATGAATAGTGCCTACTGATAATGTTGGTTATTTGTATGCGCAGTATGTTGTTTTTGCACCTGAGCACTTGCAATTCTGTATCTTTCATTCAATATTTGTATTGACGCTTGGAAAAGTATAGGGTGTGTTAAAAGCGTAAAAGCTTTCTTTCATGGACTGCTAGAGGCCACACACACCTCTGGCTATATCGAAGTCCAGATTAAGGCATTGAAGCCTCTGAGAACAGTGTTTTTCCAGCACTATGGGAGCTTCTTTTTTTCCAGAGCTTATGCACAGTGATGTAGACTCCTCCATATATGCTATGACACAAAAGGCTGCCGGTGACTGAAGCAGCTCATCAAGATACAGTAGCTACTTTAGTGCTGCCTGTCAGCTAAGCAACGTCTTTATCTACCCACTCTTTTCTCACCTACCACCCATTTACAAGGCTTCCTGGGACGTACATTATGTACTCTGACACAATCGACTGGACAGATGAACTGACAAGACCTTTAATATGACTGTAGCAGTGCCTCAGGAAAGAAACTCCTCGACACAGAGAGCTAAACTGAGCTAAAACTCACAGCTAATTGTGGCTGTTTATCTGTCAAAAAAGCTCAGCATGAGAGTTATATTGACATGTTTGCATTATAAACTATAGTTTATCATACTTCAGAGGTGTAAAGAGTGCCTGAAAACCATACTTGAGTAAAAGTACAGATTCCTTATGGCGAGTTAGGCCTCGACACCTGAGAGACATACCAGTGAAAATAGGAAACAATTGATTTGTAAGATGAGAAATCATGTTTATTTTCTAAAATCAAAATAAAACTCAACACCTCAATGTTGCAGTAAATCAAGGTCAAAATGTCAAAGTCTCAGTTAAGCTCAAGTGCACAAAAAGGCCATAAGTAAACCAATATCCTTCAAAAATAAAATTATTAAAATAAATAGTCAAAGCCTTCTTGCACTGGATGTGCTGGTTTCAGCCTCATCACCGGCTGCAGTCATGAACTCATCTCATAAATCAACTACCTGCTAATGCACTCGCATTCATGTAAAGTAGCCCTGTTGACATGTTTGGGTGAGTAAAGGCAAACACACACAAGATATAGCAGCTTCAATGCCCTTAGATGGCAATATCGCTTCTTTATTGCAGAAAAAGTTAGATGCCATGTAATGTGTAATTGCATTACTAAACACAAATGTATTGGAGTAAAAGTACATTTACTTGTGCAAAAATGTAGTCAAGTAGAGAGTAAAAGTTGCTAATATCATTGATACTCAGTACAACTGCAAAGTAGTCAAAAAACATACTTAAGTACAGCAACTAATTACATTTATGAATGTAATAATAATAATAATAAGCTAAATACAAATATATAAAAAAATGTACTGTAGCAAAATTTATAAAACTTAAACTAAAAATAAAACTGAAAAGAAAAAGAATAGCTAATAATTCAGAAGATTAATAAATACTAATAGTATGTAAATAATACTAAAATAACACTGTCCCACACAATCTGCAATCTTTTTTTTTTTTTTTTTTTTTTTTTTTTTTTTTTTTTTCATGTATCATGTGATTTCTATGACTTTACTTGTTTTATATTTCTTCTGACAGCTCTTTATGGCATAAAAATAAATGGTATTGGATGTTAAATATGTACTCTGAACTAGTGATATTTGTAAATTAAGTCCATGCTGTGCTATGTCGGTTTGTGGGTATGTGAAGAAGTAGCAGTCTCAAATTCCCAGGCTGAGGCACAATTTTGGTGAAAAGAGGTAACAGATCCTCATTCGCTAAGCTGTGTCCAGTGGCCATTAGATGTGCACTTCACCACAGCTGTGATTTGTGTCTTGTATGTCGAACATTGAGTCAACCTTCTGCCTCACACTACAAAGCTCCATTAAATGGCCTTACAGCCGTGCTCACTTTTCAGTCAGGGAAGAGGTGTCAGGGCTGTAATTGTTGGTACACCCTGGCCATGGCACCTGGCGTGTAGAAATGAGCTGAAAGGTGCTGAATCTCCATCAGTTGCCATGGTTTTGAAAAGGCAGCAGCAGTAGACTGCCAGTGGAATGAAGTGTTAATGCTTGCTTGCTTTAAAAGCTTGTGCTGATATTTTAGGAAGAATTTGTAGAAACAGTATGCAGGGCTTAAGGCACGTTCACACCATGAACGATAACTATAAATATAACTATATTAGCATCCACACCAGTGGACGATATCGTTCTGTTTACACTGCAGTTTTGTTGTCTTTCTGATTGGAATCCATCCTACTTTAAGCAATTGCAATGAAATAGTTTCTCTGAGCTGTTATAGTTATTGTGGACTTTGCTATTCTTTTCTATTTAGAATGATTTTTAGAACTATATAGTTATTGTTATAGTTATTGTCCTTGATGTGAAAAGGTAGCCTGGATGCCAGCTGAATTTAGCCCCGCCCATAACATTTGAGATCGGGAAGTTTGGTCTGGACTTGATTCGTTGTGGAGCAACTATGCTTGAACCAGAGCTGTTTGGACAATCAACTCTGATTATACAGTACTCCGTGTATCCTTAAGTTCTTTTACAACACCGGCAAAGATCGTTTACACTCATCTTCTTCTTCTACTTCTTCAGCGTGTGCGGTTGAGTTCTGTTGACAACTATGCTCAAGTCAACATACACTTACTCCGTTGCTCTGACTGGTTGTATCTCTATCCAACTGAGTGCAGAGGCATTTTCTTTCCTGGTTTGGTTGAAACACGCCCCATAATCACAGCCCAATGGAGCAGTATCAGACTCATATTGTGAGTAGAATCTGAGTATGACGACGTCAGGCTAGTGAAAAGGCCTTTGCTGTCATATGCTTTTATCAAGCACAGACACGTTTTAAAAGTTATTAAATACAGTATATCTTAATTATTTACCTGAAGTTAGCCACGGTGTTGTTAACTAAAACAGGTTTGTTTGTTTTTTTGGTTTTTTTCAGGTAATTTAAATAATGTTGAAATAAAATAGCAAAATCAGAACCTAAAATGAAAATGAAAATGAAAGTATATATATATATATATATATATATATATATATATATATATATATATATATATAATAAATCTGGATTTCGGATGTACTCACACTATAGGCGCTCTGAATCGTGCCCGGGCACAGTGTGAGCGCTAACCACACCGGAGCACGGAACAGCTGTGTGCTACTGTCATCATTATGACATCAAACACCAAACTATTACTACTTGGATACACTTTTCAATTAATTCAAGTATATTTAGGTTTATAACGGTCCTCGTTCTCACCTAATTGATGAACATGAATTGTATTTTGTGAGTAAAGCTGCAAATTCCTCCATCAAAGTCAGCTGCCTCCGTAATAATCTTCTGATACGTGTAGTGCAGTCAAGTGAAAAATCGCTGCGAGGCATAAATGATAAATCTATTAGGCAGTCTGCGCTTTTCTTCCGGTCTTCTTCAAAACAAAAAGTTGCATCGCTGAATGACGCAAGCATGCTCCGGCCTGGTACGTTAAGTGCGAGGGGGGACAATTGCACTCGGGCACGGGACAAGGCAACCGTGCCTAGTGTGAGTACACCCTAAATTTATAAATTGCTTGTAAATTTCACAAATGATAACAACAAAGAAACAGCAACAGTGGTATTAAAAAGTAGAAAGACTGAAACAGTAAGACACTCCATTAGTTTTTGTTTGATTTACAACTTCGATAAATCATAGGCTAATATATAAATAACGCCTTAAATGACACTGGTTAGCCATTAGCTTACAGTTAGCTTACATGAGGTTGTCAGTTTGAAGCACATTTTGACCCTTTATTTAACAATTTTGATAATATGATATCAATTTCTATAATTTTATGTAATGCAATTTTAACAGGATGAAATATTTTTAGTGAAAAACCCAACATATTATACAAAACATCACTTTCTGGTGTTTATGCTATACTGTTTATGCTTCTGTATGTGTGCATTCGAGTTATCTGTCTGTTTTGGTTGGTCAAACAGCAGTGGTCTCGTCCATTTTTTTTTTTCAGTGGGAGTGTGTTTAATCCCGCTCTCCCAGAATTCCCTCCTGCAGGCTCCTTTGATTTGGCTCTTTCATGGCTCCTCTGAGACCCAGCAGCGATTCTACAGATCTATTGATCTCAGATGGTATTAAGGGCCACACAGTCTGATACACTGAACCATTTACAACCACAGAAATCCCTGTTTCAACCGAGACATTCAATGCATGTTGTCCAGACCTTATTGTTTCTTAGCTTGTGTCTTGTCAGGCAGGCAGCATCCAAATATTGAAAGGCATCAAGGTTTGTTTGACGTCCTTTCTACTGAGATGCATTCTGTGCATGCGATAACACTTAGTGACTGAAAAATATCTTAGTCAGGGGTTGAAAAAGAGTACATTTATGTTCTTTTATTTTTTTAATGGTTTTGAAAGTCTCTTATGCTAACAAAATAAATGTGAAATATTAGTACAATTTAAAATAACTGCTTTGTTTTAAAATGTAATTTATTCTTGTGTTGGCAAAGCAGATTTTTTGCCATTACTCGAATCTTCGGTGTCACTTGATCATTCAGAAATCATTCAATATGCTGATTTGCTGCAAGAAACAGCTGGGATGCCTAGTATTTTTGTGGAAACTGTGGCTAACCCACAAAAGCCATATTCGGACGGGAATTGTTTCTCATGTGGTCTCAACAAAATAAATGCACATGCCACCTCAGTGATAAAACTCGTGCATTCGGGTGGCGATTTATTATCGATGGAGGAGCGAGTTTTGTGATCCTACGAACCTGGGAACGCCCTTCTCACGTGGTCACATGATTGTCTGCTGTAAATAAAATGTCATATGCTTGGAATTCATATTTTATTTAATTATTATTTAATTATTCAAATCCCCTGCTTACATGTTTTTGTTTTTTGCCTTGTATTTTATCTCAAAATGATGGATGTCATTTTAAAAACGTGCAGAAATAAGTTAATACTTTTACAAGAAAAATACTTTCCAGCATTTCAGTAATAAAAGTGTAGGCTAGATCTTTAAAATGCATTCCAATTATCGCGAAGCACAACCGTACGGTGCTCAGCAATGGTCAAAAAGGATATAAACAGTGCATTTTGAAGTGATTTCTTCTTGAAAACACAGAGATGTGGATTAAATTACCACATGACCTTGGTGTTTGTCAAAAAACAGTAGGTAATTCGGCCAGGGATTATTGCACGGGTGGTGGGAGAAAAACACTGACATTCTGGATTCAGACAGCAATAAAATCACAGACTAGCCCCTGTCAATGATGAAAATAATTTACGACACCACGAGAAACAATTAACATCCGAATAGGGCTACAGCAATATCCTAAATCCTTGTCTGTATGGGGACATATTTTGGTTCCCATGAGGAAAACAGCTTATAAATCATACTAAATTAAGTTTTTGAAAATGCAGAAAGTTTTCTGTGATGGGCTGATTTAGGTTTAGAATATACAGTTTGCATAGTGTAAAAAATCATGTCTATGGAAATTCCCCATAAAACATGAAAACCCAATGTGTTTCAGGATTCTTTGATTAGTCAAAAGTCAAAACAACAGCTTTTATTTTTTTATTAACATTATAAACTTTACTTTCACTAAAAGTATTATTTTCTTTTTAATTCTAAAGACTTTTTGACTTGTATTAAGATTATATTGAGATATACATTGATTAATATATATATACACTCACCTAAAGGATTATTAGGAACACTATACTAATACTGTGTTTGACCCCCTTTCACCTTCAGAACTGCCTTAATTCTACGTGGCATTGGTTCAACAAGGTGCTGAAAGCATTCTTTAGAAATGTTGGCCCATATTGATAGGATAGCATCTTGCAGTTGATGGAGATTTGTGGGATGCACATCCAGGGCACGAAGCTCCCGTTCCACCACATCCCAAAGATGCTCTATTGGGTTGAGATCTGGTGACTGTGGGGGCCATTTTAGTACAGTGAACTCATTGTCATGTTCAAGAAACCAATTTGAAATGATTCGAGCTTTGTGACATGGTGCATTATCCTGCTGGAAGTAGCCATCAGAGAATGGGTACATGGTGGTCATAAAGGGATGGACATGGTCAGAAACAATGCTCAGGTAGGCCGTGGCATTTAAACGATGCCCAGTTGGCACTAAGGGGCCTAAAGTGTGCCAAGAAAACATCCCCCACACCATTACACCACCACCACCAGTCTGCACAGTGGTAGCAAGGCATGATGGATTCATGTTCTCATTCTGTTTACGCCAAATTTGGACTCTACCATCTGAATGTCTCAAGAGAAATCGAGACTCGATTGTAGCCTCTTTTTCCTATTTGTAGTGGAGATGAGTGGTACCCGGTGGGGTCTTCTGCTGTTGTAGCCCATCCGCCTCAAGGTTGTGCGTGTTGTGGCTTCACAAATGCTTTGCTGCATACCTCGGTTGTAACGAGTGGTTATTTCAGTCAAAGTTGCTCTTCTATAAGCTTGAATCAGTCGGCCCATTCTCCTCTGACCTCTAGCATCAACAAGGCATTTTCGCCCACAGGACTGCCGCATACTGGATGTTTTTCCCTTTTCACACCACTCTTTGTAAACCCTAGAAATGGTTGTGCATGAAAATCCCAGTAACTCAGCAGATTGTGAAATACTCAGACCGGCCCGTCTGGCACCAACAACCATGCCACGCTCAAAATTGCTTAAATCACCTTTCTTTCCCATTCTGACATTCAGTTTGGAGTTCAGGAGATTGTCTTGACCAGGACCACACCCCTAAATGCATTGACGCAACTGCCATGTGATTGGTTGATTAGATAATTGCATTAATGAGAAATTGAACAGGTGTTCCTAATAATCCTTTAGGTGAGTATATATATATATATATATATATATATATATATATATATGAATGATTACATTGCTATTAACAAAAGTAAATTGTTAATCGGGACTTTGTTTCTGAAGCTCGAATTTTTTCTAGATCATCAATCATGATGCTATAGTTTGTTGGAAGCTGGTCTGAGCCAGAGGGAAGCCTGGTTTGGAGGAAAAGAACCGCTGAACAAGTACGTGTGGTCTGTCACCAAGTATGATGATAAGTTGGAGATAGATATGGCTTGTGATGGCAGCTCCAATCTTGGTGATGGCTGGAGACAGAGGCTCATATCATGGGTGATCGCTGGACATATTGGACTAGTACTTTGACAGAAATACTCCACACATCACAGCTGAGCACATCCATCCATCCAGCAACGAAAAATGAAAAAGAGTGAATTTATAGAAACTTCATTGATCAAACGTCTTTTGTCATAGAAAGTCGATAGAGGTGGTAAATCCATAATGTCTTCAATCAGATGGAGGATTAATCTGTCATTTCACAAAGCTCGATTGATAGAGGGAGGCAAGAAGAATACAGTTGGTGGCTCGATGAGGTCTGGAGTTCAGGGTCAGATATTTTTAGTTTGAGTGCCACATAGCACCTGCTGGACTGTATCAGAAGCACAACCCATGCCCAAAATTACAGGCTATGTTCGGAAAAGCTTTCTACCATACTACTCTTAATATTGATGTACATAGTATGAATACTATAAACAATTTGCTAATGTTTGTATGTATTTTTTTGTAACTAGCAACTGCAGCATAATGGTATGGAAACCATTTCTGCCTCAGAGTAAAAATAAAACATTTAACAATATACAATCATGAATTTTTGGCACCCTTGGTAAATATGAACAAAGAATGTAGAAGTAAAATAATGCCAAATATTTTTGAAACAAAAAAGCTTTTTGAAATGCACTACTTGAAAAAATATGCATTGCATTAACCATGCTTGCATTTTAATACATTGTATTTTTAGGGCTTGCATTTTTATGGGCTGAAATTCAGCATGGTTGTATATTTAAGATGTGAATATTTCAATTCAAAACATTTCACACACATTTTCATTATTAAAAATTAAATAATCCATATTCACCTCTCAGATTTCACTTCCAAAATATTCACTCTGTTTAAAAATACAACCTATAATATTCGACAGGCAATTTTCGGTACATTTTATTTCGTTTTGCAAATTCGCTTCCACAAATTCAGTGGTTCAAATTCGACAGAAAATTCAACAGTTCACATCCGGGAAACAGGAATGCAGGAATAGCAGTAGATTACGATTCATACTCTCCGTCTGCTGTTAGTCGACCTCACTAGCAGGTGGTGCATGCGGCTGTTGACGAAGACCAGAGCAACGGGTAGAGAGAGTCATTCATTCAATCACAGCGAATTTGTAAAGCGAAATAAAATGTACCGAAAATTGCTTGCCGAATATTATTGGTTGTAATTTTAAACAATTAATTTTACATCCATAAAAGAAGCCTATAAAAATAAACCTGCATTGTTAATCCTTTTGATCCTTTATTCAAATAATTCACAAAAATCTAACCTTTTACTGAAGTAAAAGAATTGAAAATGTGGGGAAAATCTCTTTATGAAATAAATGTTTGCTTGTTTTTGTTTCGTTTTTCTCCAAAACACGGCCACAATTATTGGCACCCTTTTATTAAATGCTCTTTGCAACCTCCTTTTTCCAGGATAACAGCTCTGAGTCTTCTCCTATAATGCCTGATGAGTTTGGAGAACACCTGATGAGAGATCAGAGACCATTCCTCCATACAGAATCTCTCCAGATCCTTCAGATTCCCTGATCCATGTTGGTGCTTCTTCTCTTCAGGTCACCCCACTCATCTTCTATAGGGTTCAGATCAGGGAACTGGGACGGCCATGGCAGAAGCTTTATTTTGTGCTTAGTGACACATTTGTGTGTTGATTTTGATGTTTGTTTTGGATCATTGTCTTGATGGAAGATCCAACCACGCCCATTATAAGATTCCCAGCAGAGGCACTTTCAGTTTCAAATTTTTTATCTGTTGGCATCTGCTAGAATCCATGATACCATGTATCTGAACAAGATGTCTAGGACCTCCAGCAAAAAAATAGGCCCACAACATTATAGATCCAGCGGTATAATTAACCCTAGGCATGGGGTACTTTTTATCCCTGTTTGCACCAAAAAGCTCCTTTTGTTTAGTTTCATCTGACCATAGAATCAGGTAACGTTTGAAGTTCCAGTTGTATCTGACAATTGATTATACTGAATAAGTTTGTTTTTGGATGGACAAGGATTTTTCTTGAAACCATTTCAAACAACATGTGGTGATTTAGGGGCTGTTTGAATTTATTTTATTTTTTTTTTTTTGACCCCAATCTCTGCAGTTCTCCATCTGTGATCCTTGGAGAGTCTTTGTCCACTCAAACTCTCCACCTCGCCGTGCATTAGGACGATATAGACACGTGTCCTCTTCCAGGCAGATTTTTAACATCATTAGTTGATTGGCACTTCTTAATTATTGCCCTGATGGTGGAAATGGAAATTGTTAATGCTTTAGCTATTTTCCTACAGCCACTTTCTATTTTGTGAAGCTCAACAATCTTTTGCTGCACATCAGAACTATATTCTTTGGTTTTACTCATTGTGATGAATGATTGTGATGAAGGGAATTTGGCCTTTGTGTTTCCTCATATTTATGCTCCTGTGAAACAAGAAATTATGTTCCTAGTCACCCTGGTGTGCTAAAAAAAAATTTAAAATATGAATGGGAATATGCTTTATAGATATTTAACTCATAAAAAATTCTAGGGGTGATAATAATTGTGGCCAACGTGTTTTGGAGAAAAAACATTTATTATCATAATGTGATTTCCCCCCCACTTTCAATTATTTTACTATAATTGAAAGATCTAAAGGATAAACAATGAAGATTTATTTTTACAGCCATCTTTGATCATATTTTGGCATACCAGGGGTGCCAATAATTCTGGTCATGACTGTATATACAACCCTACGTGCTGTACTTGGAGATAGAGACTCAGTTGAAGTCTACATTTAGATTATCATTTAATATTGTGTTTCTTGCTGTATTGTAAATATACAGTTCTGGGAGTATTTCATGAAATAATTGTACCGTTAAATGGTATTTTGATAAGTAGATCATAAAAAACAGATGAGTAGAACAGATGACCCAACACTGGTACTGTATTATGCTGTTTTAAACTCAGTCACAGAGATGTGAAGAGCTAAAGAAAAAAAGAGGCATGTTTAATGCCTCACAGTTCTCTATTTTCCCATTTCATTAATCCTATTTTGGCTCATATCTTTTAAAATTAAAACTACTAACAGGACAACTTCAAACCTTTTAACTGACAGATGCGGGTTCATTGTTTGGGCATGCCTGAAATGAATCGCCTCATCATGTACCAGAGTCCCAGCCTGTTGGGTGTTTGCTTCCTCTCTCAACCCTGAAGATGTTTTGAACCGTAGCAGACAGCCTTGCAGCGGGAGCTCTGGGACTCTATCAACCTCAAATGGTGGAGAATGAAAAGAAAGCGAAAATAGTTGATGCAAGATGATGTGCAGTGAATCACTAGTGAATTGCATGGACAGAAAATGATTCCTCTTAAAGCCTGGATACATTTTTATGTGGGTAGGGGTGATTGCTGGATAGAAATGATAGGAATCAAAAGGAATTTAATGATTGTGGTTACAATTTTAGTTCCTTACATCAATCAATCAATATTTTGTTTTAAGTTTTTGGTAAGACATTTTAATATAATTTAATATAACCAATTAACAACTAGAATAGCCAATTCCTCATATAGCAATGTGTAGTTAAAGATAGTTAACTGGATTATTAATTTGTGAATCTGGCTAAATTCGCATAATTTATGTTAGATTTGTAATGTGCAGTTTTCATGATAATTAAGGGTATATTTACAGGACAGCGATGTACTAAAAATGTACTTCGCATTTTTCATGTACAGACAACAACTTTGTCAGTATGAGCCCCATTCACGCAGATCCACAAAAATGACTAAAAATGCTGTATTCTGCTGCCAGGCCTAGTTGGCGATATCAATTTGTAAAGAAACACTACGTGCCTGAACAGGTAATATGCATATGCATGACGTCACCGCTTTCACAAATTCAACTTTTTGTAGTTAGGCACGGATACAGTAACAGTATTGTTTTCCCAGTTGTCGTGTAAATGAACAGACAAAACGCATAAAAAGTTTTCAGTTTTTAGTTAAAAACTGTGTTGTGTAAACAGCCCCTTAGTTACAAAATACTGTACATGAGTTGTAAAATATAGATATAGAGATCTAGGACAAGGTATTAGCATCTTCTTTTTTTGGTAAGGCCAGATGGAAAAAAAATGTTGCTATTCTAACCCTTACTAAAGTTAAAGTCATAACTCTCAAAGTTAAAAGCAGACAGACACTCTGGGTATGTGGAGGGGTCAGTATAGGTTGGGCACAGTGTTTGTGAGGGGTTATTAATAGGAGGAACAGCACAGGAGGATAAGGGCAGAAAATCTCTCACTACTGGGTTATGTATATCAGTGACACTCTCGCAGACCACAAGCCCCCTTCACCCACACACCCACCGAGCGCCGGCTGCTGGGGAGCTGTCTCTGCCACTCTGGAACTTTGATACTGGCAAAGCACACAAGCATGTCGGGCAGCTTTGTGTAAGCACAGCTGTGTTCATATGATGATGGGCTAACTGCATGTGGCTGTGTTTTCAAATCAGATAACTGGAAATGCACAGAATTTATTTATTCATTTTATTTTATTTTATTTTATTTTTTTGTCTGGAGTGGGCTTTGGTGTTCTACATCCGTAGCTGTGATGTTTCCTTTCCCTTTTAAACAAATGTTTCATGGGTGAATCTCACAGAAACTGTCAAGGAATTATAGGGTTATATTTCACCCTTAAATCAAAAGAAAGAAGAAAAAAAAATCTATATTTAGTACAAAGACAATAACTCCTATTACAGCAATTTATTTTACATTGTTTTACATTTTCCTTTTAACTTTTCCTGACAAGTAAGTCTCTGTCCAAATGCCACTTACTTTCTAAAATAAAAATAAAAAATAATGTATTGTAAAGTATATTTGTAAAGGCAAATTCTGTTACACTGAATTTAATACTGACATTGATTGAAATATAACTGTGGATGTTTTGATTGTCATGTTATTGCAGAAAAGATAATTAATTGTATGTTTGGGTTTTAGTAATGAGAATGACTTGTTTCTTATTACTGTAATAAGAATTTTGGCACATACACTATATTGCCAAAATTATTGGGACACCCCTCCAAACCATTGAATTCAGGTGTTCCAATCACTTCTATGACTACAGGTGTATTTCACCTAGGCATGCAGACGCTTCTACAAACATTTGTGGGTCGCTCTCAGGAGCTCAGTGAATTCAAGCGTGGTACAGTGATAGGTTGCCACCTGTGCAATAAGTCCGTTCGTGAAATTTCCTCACTACTAAATATTCCATGGTCAACTGTTAGTGGTATTATAACAAAGTGGAAGCAATTGGGAACAACAGCAACTCAGGCACGAAGTGGTAGGCCACGTAAATCACAGAGAGGGTCAGTACATGCTGAGGCACGCAGTGCCTAACACTAAGAGTCAATAGCTACAGACCTCCAAACTTTGTGTGGCCTTCAGATTAGCTCAAGAAAAGTGCGTAGACAGCTTCATGGAATGGGTTCCCATGGTCGACTCTAGATGGGTTTCCTTGGACTCTAGAGCAGTGGAGACGTGTTCTCTGGAGTGACCAATCAAGCTTCTCTGTCTGGCAATCCGATGGACAAGTCTGGGTTTGGCGGTTGCCAGGAGAACGGCACTTGCCTGACTGCATTGTACCAAGTGTAAAGCTTGGTGGAGGGGGGATTATAGTATGGGGTTGTTTTTCAAGGGTTGGCCTTGGCCCTTTAGTTCCAGTGAAAAAAAAAAAAAAACTCTTAATGTTTCAGCATAACAAGACATTTTGGACAATTTCATGCTCCCAACTTTGTGGGAACAGTTTGTGGATGGCCCCTTTCTGTTCCAACATGACTGCACACCAGTGCACAAAGCAAGGTCCATAAAGACCTTTTGACGAGTTTGGTGTGGAGGAACTTGACTGGAGTCCTGACCTCAACCCGATAGAACATCTTTGGGATGAATTAGAGCGGAGACTGTGAGACCAGGCCTTCTCGTTCAACATCAGTGCCTGACCTCACAAATGTGCTTCTAGAAGAATGGTCAAAAATTCCCATAAACACACTCCTAAACCTTGTGGAAAGCCTTTCCAGAAAGTACAGAGAAAAACTAGAACAGTTATGTAAGAAAGTACATTAAAGGGATGTCATTAAAGTTCATGTGCATGTAAAGGCACTGATTTTTATGATCTACTTATCAAACTATTGCTATATATATATATATATATATATATATATATATATATATATATATATATATATATATATATATATATATGAAGAGTTCAGATGCAAAAGCCTCTAAAAGCCACTTTGGTCAAAAGTGAGATAAGGATACTGAGTGAATGCTCTGCACATATAGTATACGCTCATAACATACTTTCACTTCAAACCCACTAAATCCCAGCCTCAGCCCATTCAGAAGTACCAGTTCTTAGGTAGAAACCTATACATGGAAGCCTGACAAAAATGCTTATTTTAAAGAAAAACATCAGACGGATTTAGAGGCTTTTGCATCTGAAGTCTTCATATAAATATATAAATTTGTATTATAATTGTATTCATCTATTTATAGGTGAACTATGTCTTTGTGCCACCCATATTAAGACACTCCACTTTAGAAAACTCTACTTTACCTGGTAAAAACTTTTACCTAGCACACCTACTAATACCTTTTATTATTATTATTATTATTATTATTATTATTATTATTAGCTCATTACCTAAATTAAAAGTAGATGAATGATACATTGTGATATCTGCTGCAAACCTCTATATTTTTGGTTTATTTTTTGTTATAGCTAGCCATACAATATCCAACAAAATATTTCACCAAAAATATTTATTTAAATTTCTATGAAAAAGGCCTCTTCTAGATCCAAAGAAATAATCATTAAAAGATGCGTGTGAGCACCAATTACATGAATGGTAAATAAAGATAATTGTACTATTAATGAGGTACTTCAGCAACATTATTGTGGAGATATGAAACTGGCGGAGGAATGAGGCCTTCGGGACTTGTACTCTGGGAGCCGGAAGATGACTGCCACATCTTCTGAAGATTTATTTACTCACTGAGCGGCTGCCAGCTTCTGTTGCCCTGCCAATAAATATATATATTTTAAACATTTTTTTTTTTTTTTTTTTTTTTTTAAGAGTCCGTTTGACTGGAACTCCTCGTAACTCAAGCTCAGTCTATCAAATCAATAATCACCATGTTTGAATATGATTTAGAGAGGTAATTAGAGCTGTTAATTGTTTTCATTACTCAGACTTAGCTGACGGCTGTCTGAGGAGTTTAGAGAGAGAGCTTTGTGTTTGTCTTCAGAACACTTGCAGGTGTTAGACAGGTATATTTTTGGACAGTTTAAGAGGGTGTTGTTGCTGGTCTTGTTAGTTGGGTGATAGTGATTGGTGTTCTCTTTTCTTGACATCAACCACTCAACAAAACTGATATCAATGCATCCTGTAAAGTGCATCTATCTATGAGCTTCTATTTCCATACGATGAAAGTGTATTATGACCAGAGGCTATCAAGCTCTTGTTTGCTTCTTGTCATAAAGAGTGAAAGGATTTGTTCTCTGAGTCTGACTGTGTTGTATAACCCTGCAGGATCCGTGGAAGTTATGTAGACGGTTTGAGAGTGGCCAACAGTGATCCTCATGGTGACCCTATTCAGTGTGACAAAGCTCTGTAGAAAAGCTTCAGCGGCCACATCACACCCAATGGCATCTTTTCATGCTCTGGTGCCTTGAGTGGGACAAATGAGGGTGACATTGAGCCCAACTAATGCCAAAGCTTCTTTTAGATGAAGTGTCAGTTCTGAATCTCAGCAATTCAAAAACAAGAGTTCATAACTGTTCTAGTTTTTCTCTGATGACCAGTTCACCTCTTAAACCGTTTCCAGTGTTGAGGAAGCTACTTTGAAAATGTAGCTTGACAAGCTTGAAGCTACTCATAATTGAATGTAGGCATGGTCTTTTTGGAGAAAAAAAAAAAAAAAAGTAAAGTGTCTTAGGAAAAGCACTGAACTAAAAAAAACAAATAAAATAAACATAAACTAGGGATGCACTGATATATCGGCCGATAAAAACAATTATTTTCACTATCGGAAGACTGTTTGAAAACAGCCAATGATCAGGACCGATTATATCCTGTCAATCAAAAGGTGGCGGAAAAACGTGTCAGACTGCAGCTCATACTGTGTGTGAAGAAAATGTTGAGTTATGTTAAATTAAGGGCTGTCAAAGTTAACACGACAATTATGAATCAACAGCTAAAAAACTGCAACAATAAAGCAGGCTCTGTCTATTTAACCTCACCGCATAGTTCAAGCCAGGGTTGCCAGGTCTGCATTTTTCCCTACATCAAACATTTGTAGCCCACTTTCCTTCCAATAATATCAAAGCGCTTTGTGCTTTTTTTAACTTAAGAACAAAAGTATCAGCTTTCAAATTCTGTCCATTTTATCATGAAATTCCTTTATTTTAGCACCTCAGTTCAAGCGGCAGTTCAAGTCTTTTCTTTCCCCTTAGTACTAGTTATAGCATGAAAAAAAAATAAAAAACACATGCATCAAACAACATCAAAAGGTATGTTGAAAGATACAGTACAACTTACTGAAATATATCATGTCACATGCAATCGCTCAATCTAACTTTGAACCGCAGAAACACGTCAATAAAACAGCTTGTGAACAATATGTCTGTAATGAACTGCACCGAGACTCAAAGGTTGAGGATACAAACGCAGCTTTATTAAAGGGTAATCCACAGTCGTAGTCAAAACCAGGCAAAAGGTCATACACAGGCAAGCAGTCAAAACAGGCAAACAAGGCAGGAGAGACAAAAGGGAAAAGGGTAATCCACGGAACAGGCAAGTAGGGGAGCGCGGGGCACAACCTAATGCGGGGTTAGTTGTAACATGCATGGTTTCAAACTTTCCACACATGCCAGGATGACGAAACTTAGTGTATTTACTAGTTGCCATATCAACATTATTTAGAGAAAAAATTGCGCCAAAATTAAGAAATCTTTGGAAGATATCGCTGAACATTTATTTAACAGTCGAGATGGTTCTTTAATGCTGATCTAACAGCAGAAGACACGAGCCGTGGTTTAAATCCCAGTTGAGCAGGTGGGGTGTGTTGTAACACTGCGTTACAATGAGCCCCTGTCAGAACTACACTATTATATTCTATACTTTTATGAATTCTTTTGAGAAACCTTGAGAAAAGGGTGAATAATGACTGAGAGTCAATGTTCAGAAATTATTCATTATTATTATGTTTTGAACTCTGCTGTATAACTGTGTTTAGCGATGTGTTTGTTGTCAAACTCAAAAATTAGTTTATTTTTAATTATTAAAAAATGCCATTATTTTATTTTTTTAATTAATAATTGTATTTTATTGACAAAATATTTTAGTTTGTCTTGGATTTTTTTATTATATCAAATAACATTTTAAGCTGTCATTTGGCCATGTTACAATGGACCCCTCACATGTTATAGTGTACCCCACCTATGGGGCATGTTGTCACATTTCACTTCCATTCTTTCAGGGTAAATCAAGAAAAAAAGTATACACTGTATTAATGAAACAAAACCACATATTTCTACTAGACGTGTGAAATTAATGTGGGAAAAAATAAATACTCTGAACCCCAAGTGGATTTACACAAACTGAGAAAGTCAAGAAGCGTTAGGTTGTGCCTGATCTCCCCTAATCCAAGAACAAGTAATGAGAAACAAGGGCGAATGATCAGAAATGCAGTATTACACTTAACAAGACTTTGCAGTGAATGACAAGGTGAACATGGTTTATATAGGTAGAGGAAATTAGGTAAATGAGACACGGGTGTAATCAATGAGTGATGATGAGTCCAGGCAAAGGATTATGGGTAATGTAGTCCTTGATGGAGTGACAGTCCGGGGTGGAGTGCCCTCTGGTTGTAATCAGGTGAATCTCACTGGTGAATCGTGACAATGTCACTTAACGTTACAAGTCAAGTCACCTTTATTTATATAGCGCTTTATACAAGTAAATGTAATTCATTACTGTACTTAAGTATCGTTTTGGCTACTTTGTAGCTTTACTGAGTATCAAATATATTAACAACTTTTTCTCTATAAAGGTAAAGGTACTATACACTCACCTAAAGGATTATTAGGAACACCTGTTCAATTTCTCATTAATGCAATTATCTAATCAACCAATCACATGGCAGTTGCTTCAGTGCATTTAGGGGTGTGGTCCTGGTCAAGACAATCTCCTGAACTCCAAACTGAATGTCAGAATGGGAAAGAAAGGTGATTTAAGCAATTTTGAGCGTGGCATGGTTGTTGGTGCCAGACGGGCCGGTCTGAGTATTTCACAATCTGCTCAGTTACTGGGATTTACGCGCACAACCATTTCTAGGGTTTACAAAGTATGGTGTGAAAAGGAAAAACATCCAGTATGCGGCAGTCCTGTGGGCGAAAAATGCCTTGTTGATGCTAGAGGTCAGAGGAGAATGGGGCGACTGATTCAAGCTGATAGAAGAGCAACTTTGACTGAAATAACCACTCATTACAACCGAGGTATGCAGCAAAGCATTTGTGAAGCCACAACATGCACAACCTTGAGGCGGATGGGCTAACGACAGCAAAGACCCCACCGGGTACCACTCATCTCCACTACAAATAGGAAAAAGAGGCTACAATTTGCACAAGCTCACCAAAATTGGTCACTTGAAGACTGGAAAAATGTTGCCTGGTCGGATGAGTCTCGATTTCTGTTGAGACATTCAGATGGTAGAGTCAGAATTTGGCGTAAGCAGAATGAGAACATGGATCCATCATGCCTTGTTACCACTGTGCAGGCTGGTGGTGGTGTAATGGTGTGGGGGATGTTTTCTTGGCAAACTTTAGGCCTCTTAGTGCCAATTGGGCATCGTTTAAATGCCACGGCCTACCTGAGCATTGTTTCTGACCATGTCCATCCCTTTATGACCACCATGTACCCATTCTCTGATGGCTACTTCCAGCAGGATAATGCACCATGTCACAAAGCTTGAATCATTTCAAATTGGTTTCTTGAACATGACAATGACTTCACTGTACTAAAATGGCCCCCACAGTCACCAGATCTCAACCCTATAGAGCATCTTTGGGATGTGGTGGAACGGGAGCTTCGTGCCCTGGATGTGGATCCCACAAATCTCCATCAACTGCAAGATGCTATCCTATCAATATGGGCCAACATTTCTAAAGAATGCTTTCAGCACCTTGTTGAATCAATGCCACGTAGAATTAAGGCAGTTCTGAAGGTGAAAGCGGGTCAAACACAGTATTAGTATGGTGTTCCTAATAATCCTTTAGGTGAGTGTATATTGTGTGTTTTTGCCCTTGCTCACCCAAACTTGTCAGTTAGGCTTCTTTGTGTGAATGCATTAGCAGGTAGTTGCTGAATCACAGGTGTTTCATATATGAGATGAGGACATGGCTGCAGCCGATACCAGCACATCCAGTGCAAGTACAGTAGGCTTTGACTATTTATCTGTTATATTGAAAAGGTCTTTTTGAAGGATATTGGTTTATGTCCTTTTTGAGCACTTGAGCTTAACTAAGACTTGAGTGTTTGTAGATGTTTAAGAGGCTGTTTTGTCGACCTTGATTTATTGTAATTTTGAGGTGTTCAGTTTTATTTTGATTTTAGAAAATATTTTTTATTGCTCTCCTCACAAATCAGCTGTTTCTTGTTTTTCACTATCATGTATCTAAGGCCTTGAGAACTAGTGCACCTTTGAGCCTACATTCAGTATGAGTACAATACCGTATTGTTCTGAATATAAGACAACCCATATCATAAGATGAACCCTGCTTTTTCAAGATGCACCTTTTGAAAAAGGGCTTTCTGAGGACCAAATATTGTCTTTTGTAAAGAAAATTCTCTTATTTGAAAATAATTTTCGGTCCCACATTATATTAGGTGGCCTTACCTACTATGTACTTACATCAACAAATAAGTACAATGTATTTCAAGGTATTTCAAAACACTTTTGCTGATATTGAGGTGGGATACGGGTAAAGTTAGGGACAGGTGTGGTGGTATGGGTAAGTTTAAGGGTAGGGTTAGGGACAGGTGTGGTGGTGTGGGTAAGTTTAAGGGTAAAGTTAGGGACAGGTGTGGTGGTGTGGGTAAGTTTAAGGGTAAAGTTAGGGACAGGTGTGGTGGTGTGGGTAAGTTTAAGGGGTAAAGTTAGGGACAGGTGTGGTGGTATGGGTAAGTTTAAGGGTAGGGTTAGGGACAGGTGTGGTGGTGTGGGTAAGTTTAAGGGTAAAGTTAGGGACAGGTGTGGTGGTGTGGGTAAGTTTAAGGGTAGGGTTAGGGACAGGTGTGGTGGTGTGGGTAAGTTTAAGGGTAAAGTTAGGGACAGGTGTGGTGGTGTGGGTAAGTTTAAGGGTAGGGTTAGGGACAGGTGTGGTGGTGTGGGTAAGTTTAAGGGTAAAGTTAGGGACAGGTGTGGTGGTGTGGGTCAGTTTAAGGGTAAAGTTAGGGACAGGTGTGGTGGTATGGGTATGTTTAAGGGTAGGGTTAGGTGTAAGGGAAGTGTCAACAGTGTAATTATAAATGTAACTACATAAATTAATTACAGATGTAATTACATGCAGGCCATTTTTAAAATGTAAGTACAATGTAAAAACATGTATGTACACAATAAGTGCATTGTATCAAATTATTAATTTAAATGTTAGTACATAGTAGTTAAGGCCACCTAATAGTTCTGAAACGCAAAACTTAAATCACATGAGCCAACTCTCTACAAATAACGACCGATAACGACACATAATATATGTTTTTAAAAATAGAACCCATTATTTTATTTCAGCATAAACATACATCGTTAGACAGGTAATGAACACAATCTAGCAAACATTTATAATTTATTTATGGCTGAAATGTTATACGTATATGTAACAAGCAAAGTATTTATCATAATATACTTTAAATAACATTACAAGTAATGGCAGAAAGACATCAGCTCTGCTATTATTCATAAATACCAGTAATGCTGTTGCACAATGAGGACGTTGTCACGTTGCCGGAAATAGAGTCATTAGTGTCCCAATGTTACCTTACCAGTGCCCAAATTCATGTACACGATATACTGATTCACTAGCCTGGATGCCAGCTGAACTTAGCCCGCCCACAATATTTGAGGTCGGGAAGTTCGGTCTGGACTTAATCCGTTGGTTCGGACCAATCAAATTGTCAGGGCAGGCTTTATACGATGAAGGACAGATGATCAACAGTAACGGAATCATTCATGTCACCAAAGAGCGCTTGGGTTGAATTCGTTCTAATCCTAAATGGAGAACTTGTTCGTATGCATTCACCTTTACTATTTCTTTACTAGATCGTGTTGGTAAGTACTCCGTGTATCCTTAAGTTCTTTTACAACACTGGCAAAGATCGTTTACACTCATCTTCTTCTTCTACTTCTTCAGCGTGTGCGGTTGAGTTCTGTTGACAACTATGCTCAAGTCAACATACACTTACTCCGTTGCTCTGACTGGTTGTATCTCTATCCAATTGAGTGCAGAGGCATTTTCTTTCCTGGTTCGTTTGAAACACGCCCCATAATCACAGCCCAATGGAGCAGTATCAGACTCATATTGTGACTAGAATCTGAGTATGACGACGTCAGGCTACTGATTCATGAGCACAGGAGCTAGGGAACTGATTGAGACGCACCCTAAGACTTTATGTCGCATTGTAATTAGTGACTTGCTATAACTTGTAATGGAGTCATTTTACTATTAATTATATATGTTTGAATTTTTTTTTTTTAAGTGTTTGTGAAAACTACCTTGTGTACAATGGTCACCGTGATTTTGCCAAGTAAAAAATACTTGACAAAACATACAAATTTTTGTCTTAACCCTGTCCCAACCCCTAAACCTAACCCTACCCATAACTTATCCCTAAAACCAGAGGGAAATGATAGGTGAATAACACTGATGTAGAAGCACTTAAAGTTGACTTAATCTGTAAACTTGTCCCTCAAATCTGATTGGGCAGTTGGAATGATACTTCTTATATCTAAAATATTATATATTTTGTCTTTTGTTTTTTTTCTCCCCTGTCTGCTTCCTTTGATGTCAGGAAGGACATGGGTCTGAACTTGTTGTTTTGGTGCCACTGAATGCATGTGAACTTTCAACCCTAAATGAACACAAAGTCCTGAAATGATTGAAAGCCTAGTCTCAGAACATGCTGTTTTCACTTTGACTAGCTAAAATAGTTCAGTCATATGCACTTTGAGGCTTCCGTCTCTGTTTGCCATTGTTTTGTGAGAAATATTACTAAATCCAGCACAATAATGAGTTTCAGTCCATGTTGCTTTAACTTGTGTTCACACAACTGAAGCTAACATGCACATTTATCTACCAAACTGTCCATTTCATCAAAACACAAACATGCAAACTCTTATTTCGCTTAATCCACTGTTCACTGGCCACGTCCCAATAAAACCCAACCTCGAAATAGCTTGTGTTCAGTTTCAGATAAATTATTCAATTGCATATTTTTCTTCATACCTAAAGACTTCAGCTGTGGAAGTGATTGATGAGGTGTGGTTGAATAATTTAGACTTTTAGGAGTCTTGTGGATCTGCCAACTGGACCAGGGGCTCAAGAGGAGAAAAGACGAGAGGATAGTAGTCTTGAGGCTGCTACAGACAGAAGAAGAAGAAGAAGAAGAAAAAAAAAAAACAGTTCTTACTCCGATGCGAGATGACAGAACAGCAAATGTGTTTTTCGCTGGAAGCACGAATCTCAGCCAGAATTTGTATGTCTGCATGAGAACTAATGTCTGTGAGGATTTTTGTGATACAGCTGTATACAAAATGACTATTTTCACAGGGAACATAAAAAAAAAAAATAATTTTTGAAAAGGATGATCTCATCCACCATATGTGGTTGCAGATGAAAATCTGTAACTAAAGCAGACTATGAAAGCCAGTCTCCTGAATTCTCACATAGACAGATTGTTTCCGGTTTAAACAGAATTACCTTCAACAGCTAACTTAATCAATGATTCTGCTAATTTGTATTTTTAAATAGGCGATTTGTCTTAGGCATGTTAATGTGTGAACAATTATGGTTATTTCAAAACAAATTACTCATTCTTTCATTCAGTTTTGAAAGGAAGGCAAATGTTAACTCATTAATTGGAGAGCCCTTAAAAAAACAATAGTTAATTGCTGCAATTTGCATGTCATTGGTAGTAATGCATGAATAAACATAGACATAGAAACACTCTTCAACTATGATGCATGTGCACACTTTTAACAATTATTGGCTCACATTCCATATTGCAGGCAGGCAAGTTAACAAATCAGCTTGTTTTGAATGCAGTCACACTTTCCATTGTGCCCTAAACTCCATACTGAACTCCATACATCTTTATACATACTGTGACATCGTCCATTCCAATTAATTATTATTATTATATATTATTATATTATATTATATATTCATATACATGCCCACCTGAATAACAAATCAAATCAAATCACCTTTATTTATATAGCGCTTTTAACAAGTCCAATTGTTTCAAAGCAGCTTCACATTGTTAACAGGAAAATAATGCAACAGAATTTGTACAGCCATCTGGTGAAACGGTGATGTTAACACATAACACATATTGATAATAAATAAATATATATTGGTAACACTAATAAATAAATAATAACACAATAATAAAAAATATTGGTAAAACTTCAAAAAATTCACAACATAGTGAAAAAGAAGCCCACCTGAATGAAACATTTATGGTAAGATAATGGCAAATGGTGCAATTTATTTATTTATTTATTTTTATGCTCTCCAAGGCTGCATTTATGTGTTAAAAATACAGTAAAAAACAGGAATATTGTGAAATATTTTTACAATTTAAATTAAATATTTTTATTTTTATTTAATTTAATATATTATAAAATGTAATTTATTCCTGTGATCAAAGCTGAATTTTCAGCATCATAACTCCAGTCTTCAGTCACATGATCCTTCAGAAATCATTCTGATATAATGATTTGCTGCTCAAGAAAACAGTCAATTGGATGCATTAAATTGACAGTCTTTACTGTCAATTGAATGCATCCTTGCTGAATAAAAGTATTGATTTATTGCAACAACAACAACAAAAAAAGCTATTAAAAGCTAGTAAAATTGATACAAATTTGGGACCAAAATGATTCAGACACTTTGACCTGAACATGTTTTGCTGAAGTGTTTTCTCTTTAATTGCTAATGCGACCTTTGACACCACAGACTGAACAAAATGAAGCATTGCTTGGTCATTGGTTGACCTAAATCTAATTGTGTACTTAAATTGAACAGCTGACAGCTGATTGGTTGATTGTAATCCACCACACACCTTTCTATCTATAACTAAAGTTATCTTACATTATCAAGATGAATTTGTTCTGATACAGTTATTATTATATTGTATTACTGTTTTCTAAACTATAGCGGATAAACTGATAATTTGAGAAAATGTTGAAGGTGTCTGAATAAATTGCACCATTTGCCATTATCTTACCTTGAATATTTCATTCAGGTGGTTTTTATGGATGGCTATAAACACATGAAATACCTTGAACTGAGCTTGGATTCCCTTTCTTCATCGTCTTGTTATTTTCTGCTGATTATGGTGACTGAGTCAGCAATAAAACTCACTGTAGAGATCCATATTAATCATGTCTGGAGGGCAGCTTTCCTCACGGTTTCGCTAATCACTCTACTCTGAGGATTCACTCTGGAGTCAGGATAGAAAAGACTTCCTGGTTAAGTTGAGGAAATCCGTGGAAGGATCAGAGGGCAAGGTCACTTCTTTTGGAAGATTTGTCCTGGGAGCTCAAGTTTAATTTCTGCTCTCAACTGAATGCTGTCAGCATAACATTGTTCAGCTAGATTTTTACATTTCCTTAAAGACAATATGAGTGGTGCTTGAATGCAAAACTCATCATAATGCTATAGTTACAAGGTTAAGTCTTTTTAAACAATATATTACATCAAAGTAAGCCTAAAAATACATAGAATAAACAGGCAAAATGTCTGCTATTTAGTTAGTTGAAATATAGCATGTGGCATTCATTCATTAATTTATAATATGAAAACATTACAATAAGGTGCCATTGGTTAATGTTAATGCATTGACTAACAATGCATTAACATTAACATTGTGTGTGTGAGTTTTTTTTTTTTTAAAGTACAATATAGTGTTTGACCATTTATATTTATCATTGTATTTCAGAATATATTCAAAGTACCATTAGTGATATATATCATTAGAGTAATGAAAGAAAATCTCCTGATTATCTGAGATGTGACATCTCACCTTCTCAGTTAATGCATCATGACCTGACATTTCCTCCCGTCTGTTTCCAAAACATTGAATCTCTTAATATGCCCACGCTCATCTCCATCTGTTCAGCGGCATTACGTATGCACTGTCACTGCTGCGGTAAAGGATGCGAGTGCATGCCGCTTTTCTCTGGGTCTGGGGCCTTGCACTTCCATCCACTCTCTTAATGCACAGGCACACCGAGGGCAGGCGTCCTTATCCACTGCTCCTTCAGCTGTTTTTTTTTTTTTTTTTTTTTTTTTTTTCAGTGTCCATAGGGAATAAACGGTTACTAATTGAGGACAAGCTGTCAATGCCCAAATTGAGTTAGTGATATGAAGTAACCCTGATGAAAAGAGCAGCATAGCTGGTCACAAACAAATGTTGTGTTTGGTTAGTTCTTAACTAGCTTAAATGCCAGTATTTTTATTGGTGAACAATTTTTATCATAACACCATGGTGGTTGTTCAACATTTTTTCAACATGTTTTGGTAGTAAATAGCAATGCTGGTCCAGATCAGCACCAAACAAGATGCAACATTAAAAAGCAACATCTCTTAGTGTATTGTCTTTAGTTAGTTTGGTTTTGGACTTTTTTTGGATTCTGGCAGCTGTGTAACACTCACATTTGCATCCATAATTCCCTGGCAGTCTGTTGTGGCACTGTGTGCTGTGGTCCCATTGCATTTCAAACAGATAGCAGATGTAGTCACTCCTGTGTAGTAATTTGCTTGGAAAAGGGAGTTAATTATTGCCTGTGCGTTCGGCTTATAAGGCCTTGGAAATGTTGTTCTCTGTAATATACATTTTTTGAGTATCTGTCAAGAAGTCTGTGTCAAGAACATGTAAAGTGGGGATCAGAAGTACTCAAGAAACTCAAGTCTTGAAATCCAGTGGTATACTTATTTTACTTAATCTTTTTAGCCTTTTATCTATTATGTTTGTCATACAAAACGCACACAGAAAAATAGTAAAATATGAGGAAAGTGTACAGAATGTATAGAAATGCTTATTCCACATACAGGTTTGCAATAAATTATTTTCAGTCTGTGTATATATATATATATATATATATATATATATATATATATATATATATATATATATATATATATATATATATATATATATATATATGTATTAATAAATAAAAAAAAATAAATAATACAGATGTTATATACATTTATGCTGTGTTTTGGGGGATATCTGGTACTTTTTGCCTATTTGCTCCTATCACACCAAAAAAGAATTAAATAAGCAGAATGAAAAGGAGTTAGAGTTAGGGTGTGTGTGTGTGTGTGTGTGTGTGTGTGTGTGTGTGTGTGTGTGTGTGTGTGTGTGTGTGTGTGTGTGTGTGTGTGTGTGTGTGTGTGTGTGTGTGTGAGAGAGAGAGAGAGAGAGAGAGAGAGAGAGAGAGAGAGAGAGAGAGAGCGCATGATTATTCCACATTGTGCTCTAGTACCAGGCCTTCATTTCTGTGAGAAGAATTTAGATTTATGCAGGATTTATTGATTATATTGAAAATTAAATATATAAAAAACTCTTAATTTTTCTTATTCATTTTCAATGTGGGGTCCGTTCGGACCCTGAAGACCCTGAGTGTGACTTTTTTTTACATACCTTCAGAACAACCGAATCAAGCCCAGTTGTTTGTGTGTTTCGACAGATAATGTGACAAAAGTGTGTGACACTGTTCACAGCGGTACTGAAAGGGAGATTGCGCACTTTATAAGAGTTTATCTGAGTTGCTTTACGGATATAAAGTTTACCAGTTTATTAGGCATATAGTACGGTCTGTATATATTTGTTCACTGTTAGTTGTAACAAGTGTTTTCATGTAATTTGCTGTGTTTGCTTATAATGCAAGGGAGAGAGAGTTTATAAAGACTTTAATGCGCACTTCATGTACTGTGTTTTAGGCCCTGTCCACACGAACATGGGTATTTTCAAAACCGCAGCTCTTTTTACACAGTTTAGCTGTTCGTCCACACGCAAATGCAGTATTCGGTTACTGAAACCAGACTTTTGTGAAAACAACGGCCAGGGTGAAGATTTTTAGAAACTCCGGTTGCAGCGTTGTCGTTTAGATGGTGAAACCGGAGATTTCGCCGTTCTCTCCTTTGTTTGACGTCAGATTGTGTGCCGTTATCTCCTTTGTTTACTTGAGTCGAGTCTATGCAATGGCGGACGTAGTTTTTAATAACTCTACTAACAGCGCTTATCACATGTATACAGATACATGCGCAGTTATCTCATTGTATTGCAGAACAGAGGTACCAGAATGCAATAATACAAAATAGTAAGTGTGTGAAGCTATTACAGTCCACTTAGGTCCTCCCCCAGTGTATATACAGCTACCTGTCACTGAGTCCAAAGGAACTTGTAGAAGGGTTTCATCGAGCCCATGGCATCCCTGCCGTGGATGGGACCCATGTGGAAATCAGGCAGCCAATCATAGCGTGTTTTTGTGGACAGAGATTTTTTAAGCCGTGCTTGTATGGATGTGATTGTTTTTAAAAACGGAGGAGGAAAAACTCTGGTTATAAAAATACCCGTGTACGTGTGGACTGATCCTTATTCAGCTCTTACATTGATTTTCTGGAGTGAAAACAGACACTTCATCTTTTGTGTGATGAACAATAAACTTCATAAAATACATCAGTAAAGTTTTGGCCATCATTCGGAGAGGGTCCGCTACAACATGCTTGTACTACTAGTGGATAAAAGCAAGATGGCAACATAAGTTAAAACCAGAATTAAATGAAACTATACCTGTTCTATCTCCATGCAGCATTTATTCTCTGGCTCTGTAGGCATTATTGTCCAAGTCCGGTTCGAACTGAACACTGTTAGTTTCTGACATGTTCTGTTGTTGTTGCAAGATCTATTGAAGCTCCGCACTCTTCTTGAAAGAACAGGCAGGGAGCAGCAGCTCATTTGCATGTAAAGGGACATACATTAAAAAAAATGTTTTTGCTCACCCCAAAAATTTGCCGATTTTAACATGCTATAAAACATGATCTGTGGGGTATTTTCAGCTAAAACTTCACATACACACTCTGGGGACATCAGAGACTTATTTAACATCTTGTAAAAATTAGCATAATATGTCCCCTTTCAGATGTTTTCCTAAAATTCCTCAAGAAAACTCTGACATTGTTGAGGTCTCCTCTAGACATACATGAGATTACTCTGCTTGTTCTCTATTTAGGGTCATTGCTGTCTATTTACGAGATCTATTTTGTTAATTCTCTGTTTATGCTTTATGCACTTTTTTCTTCAATTATATTTAAAGGTAACATTTTGTGTGTGTGTGTGTGTGTGTGTGTGTGTGTGTGTGTGTGTGTGTGTGTGTGTGTGTGTGTGTGTGTGTGCAAAGAAGCTTTCTAAAATGTGTTTTTTCTTCTTTTCTACAATAGGTAAGGTTGCCATTTCATCCTGTCTCCTTGGCCATTTCCACAAGAAAGAGTAGGCCACTGTTTTTCATTACAAAGGTATATACATTTCTAAAGGCCTGTGCACAGTGAAGTAAAATCAATCAAGGACCAGAATTTAAGCATTCAGGAAGGCATCATTCTATGGTGGTGTTTCAGTTAATGGCCTTGTTCAGAATAACTAATACGTCTGACTATTTCTGCACTGTATACAGTAGTACACTGCCATTCAAAGGTTTGAGATCACTAAGATATATTTTCTAATTGTTCAAAAGTGTAAACACATTTATAATGTATTAATTTAATTTTCAGCATCATTCCTCCAGTCTTCAGTGTCACATGATCCTTCAGAAATCATTCTAATATGCCAATTTGCTGCTCAAGAAACATTTCTTATTATTATCAATGTTTAAAATGTTTGAGCTGATTAATATTTTTATTTTTGTGTTAATGTGATCATGTTCTTTTCAGTATTCTTTGATAAAAAGAAAGTTAAAAAGATGAGCTTTATTTGAAATAGAAATATTTTGTAACATTATAAATCTCTTGTCACTTTTGATTAATTTAACATTATCCTTGCTGTTGAATAATAATCATCATAAATCCTTAAAAAAATCTTACTGACCCCAAACTATTTAGGGCCAGATTTACTAACAGCTTGTGCCAACTGGCCAAAAAAATGTCTTAAAAAAATGTCTTAAACCAGACGCTAACTGGTAGATTGGTCATTATGGAAATGATCCGGCTGCGTCTGTGTTCTTTAACTTGTCAGTAGATCACGCGCAGAACTTTTCACTCCCATCAGCGCTTTTTTGGAATTGCGCTCTCACGCTATTCCAAATTTGCCCTGTTTAGTAAATCTGGCCCTTGGTGTACTAAGAAGTGTGCATGAACTAGTAATCTAGTATTCCATTGTAAAAATAGCTGATTGCAAGATGATTACATGGTTGAAAGGGTTATAATAGCATAGTGTCAATGGTAGCATCAGTGGTGTGATCAGTGGTTCTTTTACTTCCCCTGGACAATTTTGTTTTTATTATTATTATTTTTTTATTATTTCAGTGATATTTCAGAATATACATGCTTCAGTTTTATATGGTCAGGGATTCATTAATATTAACTTCGTTTTTTGTATTTTGAAATGAAAAGTTGGTGGTTTAATCTCAAAGATGTTTTTGTGTGCTTGTCTAGATCAGAGTTTTGTGGGATGTTTTGAACAAAAAGCCAGTCTAGCCTTTGAGCCACAAATGATGGTAAATGATACTGTCTGCCTCCTCATGTCAGAGCTTCAGGCACGGTCAGCAGGGCCAAGCCACACTGGCCTGTGGAGAAATCAGCAGAGGTCACCGCCATCCGTAGAGAAGAGTTAGCTGTGAACAGAGCTGATGTTGGTCACAGCAGGGCAAGATCAAAAGCTGCTCAAGTTTTACATTTACTTTTGAATCCAGTGACTTAAACATCCATTTTAAAATCTTAAAATCTTTAAAAGGGGCATACTGTCAGGACCAGTAATAGAGAGAGGATCCAATAGCAGATAAAAAATATTTACTTGCAAATAGCAAAACAGAAAAAACTCCAACCAAAAACTCGTTGGACAAAAATTCAGTCTCAGGTATGAAAATGGAAGAGCCTTTGGCAAAAAACAGATCCAGTGAAGCCAGAGGAAAACTTAGACTGCTGGAGGATCCGATGAACAGGTCAGGCAAACAGAACCAGGACAGAAGACGAGGAAAACTGGAACTCAGGAAAAATAAATCACGCAGGCCTAGTCAGACAGGGGAATGACAGTGCTAAGCAGGAAAAACTGGAATCCTGAAGGCAATCAAAAAAACAAGCCACGAAGCTGAGAACAGACAGCACAAGAACAACACCCGAACAAACTGGCAGAGAACAGCACACAACAGGGGAATTAAATAGGGCAACAGACTAGGAAGGTAACGAGACAACAGGTGAGGTAAATGAACAGATAAAAAGGAAACGAGGGGGGAGGGAAAAGACATTACAACAAGAGTACATGGTAATCAGAAAGAACCCAGCCGATCAGCCCAGAGTCCTGACACATACTGGATTTATCTTGCCTTTTTAAATAAAAGAGCAACTATACTAGCATTCACAACACAAAGCTCCAGATCATTTATGGAATAAATTATATATCCTTACAATTTAATTCTCTCTTATGGCTCTTATGACAAATTATGCAAAAAAAAAAAAAAAAAAAAAAAAAAAAAAAAGAGGGGGTATGAGTTGAAGCATGCTAGAAAATAACCAACTTGATAAAAATTGTGCAGTTATTTGAAAGAATCTTTATTAAACGGATCTCTTACATTTAGATTAAAGGACATTTTTTATCAACATAAGAATGTTCAGAATCCAAACGGAACATTTCAAATATGCAGCAATAGAGAATATTTTACTCTGAAGCGCAGCAACAGAATCATCTTAGATGACAAACATATCATATATTAAAAGACATCAAAACTCCTCAAAGCAAAATCAATGACAAAACCAACAATCTGCAAGTATAGTGCCACTTAAAAACTGAAAAATATGTGCAAACACAGTTCTTCTCAAGTCAGCCCACTCCAGTGGAATTTGGCTTAATCCAATCAAAGACATTATTATATTTTCACAGAATATAACTTCAGCTAGCAATTGAAAATGTAACATTTTGACTTTGATCCCAAAATTCTGTTATTTGCCAGTCACCTCAAGTCAAATGTGTGTTTAAGAATGAAATAAATCATTTAAATCAATTTGTATTACATTGTTGATGCAACCATATATATATATATATATATATATATATATATATATATATATATATATATATATATATATATATATATATATATATATATATATATATATATATATATATATAATTTAATGATTGATTTTTAGGTTGCATTAGAATTCTATAAACAGTTTGAGCATTAGTACATTAAGCGTATTAATTTAGCAGGCGCTTTTATCCAAAGCGACTTACAAATGCGTCTTACAAAGTGATTCATTTTAAAGAAGCAATAAACAAGCGAATTGGTAGTAATACAAATATATGCATTAGTGTCAGGTGACCTCATTACAGAGCAAGTTTAAAGGGGTCATGAATTGAGAAATCCACCTTTCCTTGAGCTTTTGATATAGAAAAGGTCATCGCAATATACGAATATCCTGTAAGTTTCAGAGCTCAAAACTTTCTTGCTAGTAAAATAAAAGCTTTTATTGACAGCTGCCTAATCTAACGTGAGATTTGCTTCCCTGTGTTGTCAGAGAGCAGCGAAACGCTGCCTCAACAGAAGACCAACGTCTAATAATGTAGCCCCGCCCACTGATTCCTGCATGACATGTAAATAACTTAGGCCTACGTGGCGCTAAACCGGATCGAGCTACCAAGCAATAAACATTGCTTTTAACATTGCCAACGTTGAAGATTACAAAATAGTGTGGAGTGCAATGTGTCGCTGCATAAGCTTCCTTTGGATTCCAATCGTTCCAGCTCACGTGGATAAGACATTGTGCGTTTGCTCGTTGTAAACAAGAGACTGGATTTGCAGACCGAATGAGATTAAAAAAACGATGCTGTGGCTATATTGTTTTATATTGCTATACTGTTCTATATTGGATCTGACAGGAATGGTGCAACACACTTATGTGAGTAAAGACAATTTTTTTATATGTGATGGTATTGCATTGTTAAAGATCTTTGATATCTACTGATTATGTGTACATGTCTAACCAGTCACAGAAGGGAATTCTGACTAAAAACTTTTGCTAACATCTTCAGACAAATTTAGAAAAACCTCAAAGATACATTAGAAATAATGTATCTTACCACGCTGTCACAGGCTGGAGTATCCTTTGTGTTTGAGGTGTTGTTGGTTCATTGTCCTGTGATTCGGGATCAGACTCTGGGTCAAACATGTACGGGCGAATCATTCTGGTTACCGTTTTTCCACATTGGAAGTTTTCAAAACAATTCCTCGTTTGTAATGCCAGGGGAGTTGAAACACATTATAATATGCAAAACTGTTATCCAATCATAGCAGTGGGTGTTTACTTCCAAGTCTTCAATGTGGCATGCCCATAAAAACTGACCGTTTCAGGAGCTCGGCTCAAAATTAGGGCAGAAAATAGCTATTACTTATTCATTATGATGTTTATGAATGTAAAAACCACGCAAACGTCATAAGTTGACCTCAGGCAACAGTATAAGTAAGGGATAAGATGCAGCCGTGTAATAAGCGGGATAATGTACACCCAGCCGGAGTCAGAGTGATCTGGAAGGGTTTTGCATCACTCAACTACCCTGGATAACAACTGGCTGGGTGTACATTATCCCGCTTATTACACGGCTACTTGTCTCAAGTAAATTAGACACAAAATATTGTCTTGAGTTTAAATATTTTATTAGTTCTTACGCAAAGCTTCCGCAAAGAAAAAGTTCCAAACTGCTTTAACCCTTTATTGCTGGAAAGATTTGTTTTTTTACCATACATGTTGAAAATAATGCTGAAAGGGTTAGTTCACCCAAAAACGAAAATTAGCCCATGATTTACTCACCCTCAAGTCATCCTAGGTGTATATGGCATTCTTCTTTCAGACGAATACAATCAGAGTTATATTTTTAAAGTCCTGGCTAATCAAAGCTTTATAATGGCAGTAGTTGTAGCTCTGTTTCTTAAGTCCATAAAAAAATGCATCTGTCCATCAAATAACGTTAATAAAGGCCTTCTGAAGTGAACTGATGTAAGAAAAATATCCAGATTTAAAACTTAAACTTATAAAGTAAAGTTTCGACCGATCGTCTTCCATGGAAAAATTGTTGAAAGTGCCTTCTCGCAGATCAAAATGCATACGCAACATCTGACAACCGTAACTTTTGAACTGCAGAGGCACTTTCAACACTTTGAAAGTTTTTTTGAAAGTTTCTGACCAATCAGAATCAAGTATTCCACAGATCAGTGTAAAATATATATATATATATATATAACTTTTTGCAGTTTTCAGATTTTTGATTCTTAAAAAAATGTAAAAAGCCAGTTCATGACCCCTTTAAATTCTCCAAGTGGTGTCCAGTATTTTGCAGATAATACTGGAATGCTAGATGACATTCGTATTAAAATGAGTCAAGACATTTCCAGTGGTAACAGTGATGCCTCTGGATTGGTGGATTCCTTTCCAGTAATATGTTATCACTGTATAATAGAGTATACCATGGTCCTTCAGCTGCTTTTTGTTTGGTCTGTATTGTAACGTGTATATGATAATGTTAAAAGTAATTTCTAAGGTTTTTGGAAAACGAATGGGAAGTTTTACTTCCGGAAATTCAGTTGTGCTCTATGTAGTGGATGTTGGGCATGGAAAACTAAATTGTGATTGATTTTAGTGCTCAAAAACTGCTACAAAAGTGTGCAATAGCAAAGCTGCAGAGAACATCTGTTAGTTTGCATATATTAATTTGTTATGCCACAAGCTAGTATTTATAATCCTTTTTTTGCAAAGGGTGATCCACATTAACACTGAACAATGTTGCTTCTAACTTTGTTTAAACAACTGCAACATCACTTTAGTCATTATTCACGGTCTTTTACTGACTTTTCCCACCATTTTGTGGGGTCTTAACTTCCGTAAGCAAATTACAGTGTTTATGTGTGGCTCATGTCACAGTATTTAAGCTTTAAACACAGCATTTAGTAGTCCTTTTTATCTCATTCAGTGCACGGCTAAGTTGCTTCTTCACAGGAAAATCCCTGTGCGCTGACCTCTCCTTCCCCTTACATTCATATCTGAAATTAATTAGTGGTTGAGGCGCTGTTATCTTGCCTCTCTTTTTACAGCTTAATTGACTAATTATGAAATCACCGAAGTTGCAGTGCAGCAGAGGTGGGTTTTAGTTTGGCTCTTTTTGTAAATTCTCTCTCAAGAAAGCGAACTGTGAGAATGGACATTGGGTAATTAAATTCCTGCTGTTCTAAACTATTAAAGCCATACAAGGGCTCTGACCTGGTACTGAACTTACTCAGATTACTGTCAGTGCCATGCCAGTGCCCAGCACGAAATCAGAGCAGTTAACCTTCCTGACAGGCTCAGATACAAACACACTAAACAAAGTGATGCAAATGAATCCATTGCGCCTCAGGACAAGGTCGCACATTGCAACCATATAGATAAAAAATACGGTGGGGATGCATAGAGAAATATTCCTTTTATCAACAGTTTGGAAGAGTTTTTTGAAGCTTCATGTGCTGTTATCGGATTTTATTGATATTATTTCATGCATGGGTCATTTCAAATGACCATTGAATGAATCTGAATAAATCAATCCCTACCGCTGAATAGATGCATTTCCTCTAGGCTATGAGTTGGAGAGGAATTGACCCCAACCATAGATATGTTTTGACCATGCTTAATGTATCCAGTATCCTTGATTATGTTATCAGATGGCTATTCCGTTTGCATCCAGTTATAAAACTTCATTCCAGTTTTAAATTATTTATTTATTTATTTTTTTGACAAAATAATGTCACAAGCACCACATTTTGGAATAATTAAGCTGTTGTCCAATTGGCTTTTTTTTTTTTCTTTTTTATGTTCAAGAAACATTTCATATTAAACCATGATACACTATGAAAAGTTGGGAGGTAATAGGATTAAGAATAAGAAAGAATAAAAATGTTTACTCCTATTCAGCAAGGATGCATTAAACTGATCAAAACTGACAGTAAAGACATTTAAATATTACAGAAGATTTATGTTTCAAATCAGTGCTGTTCTTTTACACTTCTATTCATCATAGAATGAATACTGAAAAAATGTATCACCGTTTCCAGGAAGAAAATGTTTTTTTTCAACATTGTTAATAAAAAGCACCAATAATAAATTAATAATCATAATTGAGCACTAAATCAGCATATTATAGTGATTTCTGAAAGATCATGTGACACTGGAGTAATAATTATTTTGCCATCACAGGAATACATTACATTTAAAAAAACAGTTATTTTAAATTAAAATTATATTTTATTTAATATTTTAATTGTAAAACAACACTCTAAAAAATGATGGGTTAAAAACAACCCAAGGTGGGTTGAAAATGGACTAACCCAGCGATTGGGTTGTTTTATAACCCAGCATTTTTTTTTTTTTTTTTTTTTTTTTTTCAAATAAATGAAGCCTTGGCAAGCACAAGAAACAAACAAACCAAAAAAATCCATAATTATTAGTATTATAATTAAAGAAGAAACTGGAAACTTGCGATTATGTGTCTGTTTTATTTTTAGAGTACCATGATTACTTTTGAATGGCTGTCAGTATGGCCAAACATTTGTGATCAATTGACTGTCCGCAAATAATCTACGAACTCTCCTGACTGCTTTTTTGAACAAAATGGCGGATTCGACAGATGGCGGATTATGATTGGTCAGTTCAGGCGATCAAACTCCCGGCGAAGGGTGAATTGCAACCAATCGTGCGTTCTCAAATCCTCAAAGGTCACAATGACTTCAGCTGATGCTTTCCCCCTCTGCCTGCACAAAGTCATTTAGTTGAATATTATCACATTTAGAGCTTCTTGTTTGTAGAACCGGTAATGGAATACCATGTGTTCAGGAAGTGAAGGATATAGAATGAAGAAAATGGACATCCAGATGATGAAGTATGGCAGGAAAGTGGGATGAACATGATTTGTGTTGAAATCTTTTACAGCCCTCACATTGTCCTCTAAAGGATGACTTCTCCGGGCTCTGGGATGACTTGTCTAGAATGTTAAATAAGCTTGGAGGAGTTTCACATTGTCACACTGTGTCACTGGAGCATCTGGATGAAGTTAATCTCGAGGGCCATTTGAACAGCATTAGCCTGCTGAACCCTCCAAGCGTAGTGGCTTTCCTTCCCTGAGTTACTTTGCCTATACTGTTTCCATGGCCAGCTAACCATAACAACCTCAAATAAATTTTTTTGTATATATATATATATATATATATATATATATATATATATATATATATATATATATATATATATATATATATATATATATATATATATATATATATATATATATACACACATTTTACTACTAGGTGTACTAAATTTTACTACTTGCCATGTGCACAAGACCTTTGTCTAATTCTGTTTTTCTCCAAGCCAAAGCTTTACACATTTTCCCAACAATTTTTTTTTAGCTTTTCCAACAGTCCATGAGACTAATCTAAATGTACTGTTTAAATATGAATTTTTTCTTTTTCTTTTTTTTTTTTTATCTGTCCTAGTCTCAGTATGTGCGCATTGATTCATCCCTGCTGGCAGAGTGCAAGCAAAACGAGCTTTATGCCTGTTTAAATAAAACATCCCAAATAACGCATGTTAAATCTGGACGTTATCTGGCTTTTTGGGTGACATGCAGAGTGTCAGGATGTTTGGAAAGGATGAATGGCAGGCGGTATGTGCATATGTGTATTTGTGTGCGATGTCGCTGATGGGGTTGGCTGTCAAACTGTTTATGCAGAAGGAAACTGATAGTAATTTATCTGCATCACTCACTCTGTTGCATCTAAATAGCTTGCAGTATTTGACTGCTATCAGCATCTGTTACATGCACCTCGCCATGGGCAGGTGTGTAGCTCAACGCTGGGAGTGGAGATACTTTACAATAGCTGTTTTACAGGCTGATCTGTGCTTGCGTGTGGATATGTTTTAAATGGCAGGTAAATGGAAATAATATATGGTATTTGAGGAAAAAGGCATTAACCAATTCATTGAGTTTCAGTACATGCTACAATGTTAAAAATAAATATAAGCAAAGATATTCATTTTTATACTGAACTGAAAGAATTGCTTATACTATATACTTATATATTTTCAAGTATTGTATCCATTGTAACGTCTTAATAGATTCCTTGGGTCATGCCGAGAACATGGATACTAATTTTGCAAAACATCCTGTCATTTAGATTTTCTTTAAAAACGCACTTCTTCGAACTTCTCCTAGACCGTTTGTAACACAGTTTTTTGTTCGAACATTCAAAGACTTAAATAAATAAACACAAACTGAAAGTAACGCGTGCACACACATAATAAAACATAAACAAAACACACTGTGACATCCAGGCCTGGTCCTTTCTCTTCCTTCATTGTCATCGCTCCTCCTTTTATGCATCCAAGCTCCTCCGTGAGATACGAGACCGGTGCGGCACGCAGCTGGCACTCATTATCAATCACACCACCAGTCTCGTGCCGTTCTCTCATGGTCTCTCGGCCTCGACTACTTGCCACACCGTTTTTCACCAAAATGGAATCGTATCATCTTCAGTTATGGATTTCGTGTCGACTGACGAAACCGTTTTCATGTATCACAGCAACAAATTTGAGGCATGATGCCAAAATGATTCTGAGGCTGTATCGCTGCAGTGCTTTGGCATACTGACACCAAACTTTCATTGTCACCTTATTCTGACCACACCACAGCAGTTTGGTCACAGCGCCACCTATCAGTCAAAAGTGATAGACAATTAAATCATTACTACTGACTGTATTGCATGACTTATTGTGCCTTCTTTGTGCTTGGCCCCATAATGGCTTGCAGCTGTATTAGTTTAATTGTTTTTTATTATATTTAAATTAAATTAAGGGACATTTTACAGTAGCACAAGTTACTCTAAGCATTTTGCACTACAACATTTGTATGCATGTGTAATGAGTTTTTTTATAGGTTTCTTTAATGATTTAAAAAAATATATATATCTGAGATCAGTGGTACAAAATAGTGCTTTTAATGTGTAATATAAACTGCATTCTTTTAGTCACTGTTATAAGCATTAATTATCTTTAATGGTGACTTAATAGTTGTAATAGCTCTCTTGATAATTGCAACATCTCTCTATTAGAGCAATTAGTGCACTGTCTAAACTTTAACAAGAGCGGAGCGCAGCAAATTAGCAGTGTTGTTATGAGGTGTGCGTGTTCTCCTAAACAGTTTGTTCCTGAACGTGGATGCCTGGGAGCAGTAATGAGACAGCAGCTTCTCATAACGTAACTAGCGTTGGCAGAGATGGTAACAAATTAGAAACTCAGTGTGCCTGCAGATGGCCAGGCTTCCAGCAAGAGCCAGGAGTATGTCCACATGGTGTTGAAATGGCACAAAAACGGTATCTGTCTGCAAAATCTGTAATCTGTTCTTGAGCAGAACCTCATATTCCTTTTGTTTGCAAAATATTGATGGGCATATAAGGGTAAAGAATCTCAGTGTACTGTATATTAAAGCAATGTTGAAGGTTCAGTTCAAGTTCAAGTACTCATCCCTCAGTAAAAAGAGTCATTTCTGAACTGCTTGAGATGAATCATCAGTAATCCCAGTGTCTTTCTGCTTGAACCTATATAGGTTTGTAACAAATTTGCATAATGCCAGCCTATGGTCTTCATTGGCTGCCCGTGAACAACATCTACTTTGACCCGCCCTCAAACACTGGAGTTGTAGCTGAGGCCTGGAAGAGTTTGGTTTGTGTTGAGAATATGCTGTTTTCTGTGCTGCAAAAGCAAATCCACTTTACATGCATTTCAAAGATGAGGGACTCAGGCTTGAATTGATACGGTAAAACTGACGTCATTGTTACTCTTAGTATCACTTAGTTTCAGACACTGTGAGAAAAGAGGTGATGCTGGTAATGATTTTAACTTTGAATGCATGCAAACCTATTGTAGGAGACCTCCCAAACTAAATAAGGAACCTTTAAAATAGCGCAATAGGGACACTTTAAAATACTCAAGAGTTTAGCCACAATACATCATTTTGAATAAAACCCAGAATGGTTTAATTGCTTTCTAGTTTTCTGCAGAAAAGTCAGAAAAGGAACTATTTACATGGAGCAAACTCCACTCCCAGGATTTATTTAGTTATAAATTCATCTGTCAAGAAGCCTCAAAACTGATCATTTGACCAATTATCTAGCTCAAACAGCATACATTTTTGAAGGATGAATTCTTCCTGGTGCTGTAATTAAAATAAAAACCCTCCTTTAAAACCCTCAAAGTGTATGGCCTTGTTTACTTCCATAGTAAATGCCTTACTGTAACTGATTTTTTTTTTTTTTTTTTTTTTTTTTCACTTAAAGAAGAAACATAAGAGGGATGAGTAAATATTATTTTCAGTGGTAATCAACATTATGGCACAAATGCTGTCTGTACTGTTCTCTCTACATGTTTGCTACCTATAGATAAACAGCAAGCCAAACTCTGTTCAAAATCCAGGATATGAGCGTCTTGCTCCTTGAAATATTTTAACATGTAGTGCAGTTTATATGGTCAGAAACACCGGCCATTTAACCGAGTAAAACTGTAAATGAAATGAAAGAAATATATAAAACTTATTAACAATCAAAATGACATCATACTTATTAACAATATAACAAGTCAAATATAGACAGATCGCTGAACCAGATTAGAAGCATTATCAATACGTGTTAGCGTCGATCGGCATTCGGCGATAACATACACATCTTTGATTATATCATGTATTAACTCTAGATTATTCAAATAAACTTACAGCCAATGATTTTGACAGGGTTTAGAAGGAGGATTGATTCAGATGAATAACATAAACATATGTTGAGCGTTTGCTGCGCCATGAGCTCGCATCGCTCGTGGAAACACGTCAAAATAAAAGTCCTCACATAGGAACCTATACAATAGCCGCAGGCAAAAACAAACAATCATTAAAATCTAATATTTATAAATACAAACGTCCATCATAAACTACACATGCCTCTAACAGGCAGAACACTGTTGATAGAGCTTGGTTTAACCCGGACTGTTCCTTTAAAGCTGAAGGATCTTGCCACAGGCTGTAGAATGTGGCAGTAAGGTAAGAAATATCAAACAGAGTTTCTTATATGTGAGAGACGTGCCCCCTCCTAGTACTTGATACTTCCTGCAGGATGACACATCTTTATCTTTCTCAACTCTCAAGTATTGCCAAGGGTTCTTTTTCCATGCCAATTTTTAATACTTCCTTTTTGCTCCTCAAAGGGAAACAGAATCACAAAGTGAACTGTCAGTTCGATATGACATTGAAATACAATATACTGTATTGGGTTTTAAAGTCTATTTTACACTACCGCACAGTAAAAACAGCTATATTGTGAAATATTATTGCAATTTAACTGTTTTCTATTTGAAACTGTAATTTATTCCTGTGGTGGCAAAGATGAATTTTCAGCATTATTACTCCAGTCTTCAGTGTCACATGATCCTTCAGACATCTTTCTTGATGCTCAAGAAACATTTCTTATTATTTTCAGTGTTGAAAGCAGTTTTTATTTTTATTTTATGTAATCTGTGATGATGAATAGAAAGTTCAAAAGAACAGCATTTATTTAATTCTTTACTGTCACATTTGATCAATTTATTGTGTCCTGGCTGAATATTAGTATTGATTGTTTTTGTATTTATTTTTGTTTTACAAAAGAATCCATGCAGTAAAAATGTATTTCTAGCCCTAAAAATGTTTGCTGCATGAAATGAGAAGAGAAGATAATGGCTGATGGGATCATTTCCCCAGCAAACCTGTAGCCGGCACAACAGAATTCCTACTGTTTTCCAAACTGCTCCTGCTGGTTTGCCATGGCTGAATGCTAATCTTGAGTCTTTCTATAAACTGTGTGATTCACAGACTGTCATGCATGAGGCACCTTATTAGATTATGTGGACATACTGCGCTTAGAATCACAGGCCTGGGGTCAGGTCTGTCAAACCGTTTTTTTTTTATTTATTTATTTTTATTCAGATTTGGTTAGTGAATGAGAATTTCATAATTCTCTCCCTGAACTTAAGTGTGTACCAGATATCACACCATATATATATATATATATATTATTAATTTTTTTTTTTTTTTTTTTATGGCTTCAGTTATCATTTTTATGAGCAAAACTCTTTCTTTCTTGGCAGGGGACAGATACTAAGAATGGCAGGCTGATATGGAGATATGGCTGATATTGTTGTTGTTTTTTAGCTGTAATGGACAGTTCTGGTTTGTACAGAATGCATTAGATGAACATCTTAAGCTTTACTTGCTGGTAAACATCATGGGACTAGCATGAAAATTAAGCATTAGCTCATTTAGACTTAAGTAGTTTTGCTTAGCATTCACGTATGTAGCCATTTTGTCATTAGAGACTCTTTGGAAAATGATGGTCAACTGTGATGCCAACTCACACTTGTTTTGATATGTCACACCATTTGTCTTTATGGGGATATTTACCAAAAATGTTTCCTATAAAGTAGAAGAATTCATGCCTGGTCACACTGTACAGCAATGACTTAGACATATAGGGCCAGATTTACGAAGCACAGACGGGAGTGGAAAGTTCTGCACATGATCTACTGACGATGTGCAAATTAAAGAAAACAGATGCAGCCGGATCATTTCCATAATGACCAATGCAATCTACCAAGAGCAGCGCATATTACCATCTGGTTTAAGACATGCTTTTTTGGGTGGTAAATAATGGCGCAAATACCAGTAAAGCGACTAGCGCAAACCTTTGTAAATCTCCTTGCATGATTCATTTAAATAGTCCCCTACCATAAATTTTGCATCTGAAATAAATGCATATACAATAATCTCAGACGCAAATATAACCCTGTCCATGCTATTTTTTCACTGCATATCTTTAGTCAATCCTGACAGTAGTTTTCAATACCAAAAGAGGGTTTGCGCTGGCGCAAGCTGTTAGTACGTCTGGCCCTTAATATTTAATTTGGCGTGATAGACAAGGTAATGCTAAAAAAAGAAGAGAAATCATGCAACTAGAGCCCAACATTTATTTATATTCTAAGATACAGTCTACATGAAAAGCTTCATCTAGTGTGTGTCCACCCTTTCTTTTGGGCAACTGAAAGTATGTAGTGCATTCAGGGCTGAAGGTAACATTAGTAATGCGGTTTATATCAGTGATGTGCTAATCATGAGCTGTGGTGATTGGCTAGCACAGAGTAGTCCTGCTATCTTTTTGCCTTAAGCTCTGTGCTAATCAGAGATTGGTACGGCATTCATAGTGCTATGCAACTGGAGAAGAATTTAAAATTTTACAGAACGAAAGAAGCCTGAAAGTAAAACAAGGTGATAATCTCACCAGTTCTCCAACAGCATCGTCCCACTGACAGAAGTGAAAGCAGACTTTGGATAACTAGTTTTATTAAAATATTTTTAAATATTGCTTGCTGAACATACCAGCATATGGTTTGTTTTAGACACTTTTGGCCAGTGCATCTCTCTGCATCACGCAAGATTCCAAACCATTGCAACTAAAGAACGCTGTCAGTGGTAACTGTCTTCTTCCGATTTGCTTGCATGGCTTATATCAATTCTATCCCTACATAGTTATAATGTGATAAAGTGATTGTATTCCATAGCTATTTTTCTGTTGTATATTCAAGTATATATTTAAATTTATATTAGATATGCAACTTGTATTTGGAATAAATGGATGGATAGATGGATGGATGGATGGATGGATGATGATAGAAGGAAGAATGGATGAATGGATGGATGGATGGAAAGATGGAATGGATTGATGGAATATATGGATGGATGGATGGATGGATGGATGGATGGATGGATGGATGGATGGATGGATGGATGGAAAAATGGAATGGATGGATGATAGAAGGAAGGATGGATGGATGGATGATAGAAGGAAGGATGGATGGATGGATGGATGGATGGAATGATTGGATGGATGGATAGTGGAAAAATGGAATGATTGGATGGATGGATGGATGGATGGATGGATGGATGGATGGATGGATGGATGGATGGATGGATGGATGGATGGATGGATGGATGGATGGATGGATGGATGGATGGATGGATGGATGGATGGATGGATGGATGGATGGATGGATGACTCAGATATTCTCTGGCCGGATTGCCGTTGTCTTCACTCAATGTTTAAGGTGTTACTGACACTGTCAGGCACTTTTTTTTTTACACTGGTGCTCATATACACTATGGACTTTTAATGATGTAATTAGAAGCAAAACATCATCAGACTACTGATGCAGGGATAAAGACTCTTTGACCGCTTTGTCCCTTTTGGTGTAATGCTGGCTGGTTTTGCACATACATAGTTAGCATGACTGCGAAGGATGTTCAAGAACGTTTCACTTTGATTGCCTCTGGGTTTCTCTCATGTACTTGCACAATAATAGTATTAGCTCTTCTTTTTCCATTAGGGTAATCACTGTGCTTAGCTTCTCATTCACCATGCTGTTCTCTTGAGGAGACTGCAGAGGTTTCGGTTGTTACGTTAATGTTGTAATTACATTGGGAGGAATTTGGTTGATTGCTGTCATAAAGACATTGTTTGCCTCGAAGCACAAACTTAAAGACAGTTTACATTAAATGTCCTTTAATAATATAAAGAAAGGCTGGGCTGTTTTAGACACAAAAGGAAGCATCTCAAGGTCATATTGATGCTCTCACCTCTCCACCCACTAGAATGGGGTGTGTTAATCTGATTTATGCTGACAGGTGCGTTCAGATGGACACAGAAAATACAACCAAACACTTGTAATTTCAAATGTTTGCTTATGGCACACTTATATTTTTGGTTACACTTTATGTTAAGGTGACGTACAAACCCGATTCTAAAAAAGTTGGGACACTGTACAAATTGTCAATAAAAACAGAATGCAATGATGTGGAATTTTCAAATTTCAATATTCTATTCAGAATACAACATAGATGACATATCGAATGTTTAAACTGAGAAAATGTATAATTTAATATTTAAATAAGTTGATTTTAAATTTCATGGCATCAACACATTTCAAAAAAGTTGGGACAAGGCCATGTTTCCCACTGTGTGGCATCCCCTCTTCTTTTTATAACAGTCTGCAAACGTCTGGGGACTGAGGAGACAAGTTGCTCAAGTTTAGGAATAGGAATGTTGTCCCATTCTTGTCTAATACAGGCTTCTTTGTGGCATCAAACCATAAGAAAAATGGAATGGATGGATGGATGGATGGATGGATGGATGGATGGATGGATGGATGGATGGATGGATGGATGGATGGATGGATGGATGGATGGATGGATGGATGGATGGATGGATGGATGGATGGATGGATGGATGGATGGAATTTAATGGATGGATGGAATGATTGGCCATACAAACCAGAAAACATTTGGCGCATCATAAAGAGGAAGATGCCACAAAGAAGACCTAAGACAGTTGAGCAACTAGAAGCCTGTATTAGACAAGAATGGGACAACATTCCTATTCCTAAACTTGAGCAACTTGTCTCCTCAGTCCCCAGACGTTTGCAGACTGTTAGAAAAAGAAGAGGGGATGCCACACAGTGGGAAACATGGCCTTGTCCCAACTTTTTTGAGATGTGTTGATGCCATGAAATTTAAAATCAACTTATTTTTCCCTTAAAATGATACATTTTCTCAGTTTAAACATTTGATATGTCATCTATGTTGTATTCTGAATAAAATAATGAAATTTGAAACTTCCACATCATTGCATTCTGATTTTATTCACAATTTGTACAGTCCCAACTTTTTTGGAATCGGCTTTGTATATAATTACATATATTTAATTAAAAATGACAAAATTACTAAAGCTAAAGTGAAAAGAGAAAATATTAAAAGAAATCTAGTTAAATAAATATTATCAAAAACTATAATAGTATATCAATGATGCTAAAATAACACAAATAATAGTTATAAAAATTTAATTTTGCTTGAATAGTTTATCAATAGTTTGTTCAAACTTTTTGGCAAAATATAAAAATAAACAAATATAAACAAATAATGTAAATATAATACAGTAGGAGCTACAGGGTTAAAGACACAATAAAATGTTTAAAACTATAGTCTGTGTTTTAAAATTGCAATGATTTTGGTATTTATTTATGTATAGTCATAGAAATGATTTACTTTTTTTTTTTTTTTTTTTGATAAATGAAACATACAGTAAATCATTGAGAGATCCACTGCGGGATGTTTTTGTATGAGAGTCTTTCTCTTTAATGTGGACAGTGTGTTGCAACAGTACACATTGCGGAAATCGGCTTTGTTTTTATCATTCCTAATGAATGTTATATGTTCCTATATTGTGTAAATGTCACATTCCTATACGCCAATAAGGTTTTAAATACTAAACTATATACGCTGCTTCCTATAGGGGCCTTATCAGCAGATTCCACTCATCGTCATGTGTATACAGTATCTGTGTTAGAGGAAAGATTTGTGTTTCCTCCCATGTTTGTTGCTCTTGTAGGCAGGCACAGCTTGTTCTAGATAGTTGCTCAGTATCAAGCCTCGATCTTGTTTATTTAGTATGCTGTCAGAGATAGTATGAGGATTGATAGTATGAGGATGAGGTTTGGTTGACAGGGACTGTACTTTAACATCAGCCTCTAGCTGATATTAAATTATCCAGCGTACTTCTTCCACTGGTAGCTTTTCAAATGAGCTGTAATGGCCTTTGAAGCACCCATCCAAATAAGTATTATCTTCTTTGTAAGCTTGAATATTTGGCCTGAAAAGGGCTGTGTATGTGAGTACATATCTCTCTCTCTCTCTCTCTCTCTCTCTCTCTCTCTCTCTCTCTCTCTCTCTCTCTCTCTCTCTCTCTCTCTCTCTCTCTCTCTCTCTCTGGTAAACCATATGGACAAAATGTCCTCACAAAGCAATATCCACAATCTTTGATCTTTTGGGGACATTTTTGCTTCTCATGAGGAAAACAACTTATAAATCATGCTAAGTGATGTTTTTTTGAAAATCTACAAATGCAGAAAGTTTTCTATGATGGTAGGTTTAGGGTTATGGGATCAGTTTTTACAGTATACAAATCATTATGTCTATCGAATCCAACATTCAATGCATTTAATATATCATTAATAAAATACAATATTAATTCAATTATTCATGGCCCTGACATTGAATCTAAAGAAAATCATATTGAACAATTAAGGCTGTGTAAATGAATTAGTATTACTATAAATGATGTGGTTTCTGTTAAAGATTTATTGTTTTGCTATTTGCTTATTCCTATTTTTTGTTGATTTTGTTATTTTTAGTAGTTATGTAGAGATATAAAGAACTGCATATTTTTAATATTTCTTTATGGTCACTGTTATTGAGGTTCTGGGGTTAAGTATGAGGTGCATGTTCAATCATATTACATTCTAATTTGAAAACAAAGTGATATTATTGAAAATGTAAAAATGAATGAATGAAGGAATGAATGAATTAATTAATGAAAAGGGCTTATTAAATTAATAGTTTATCTAAATTAATTGATTTTACTCAAATATATAATTGAACATTTACTGAGTCACTAAACTACAAAAACTACATTAATCTACATTAAACTAAATTAGATTATAGGATACCACTTTTTCAGTGCATGAAATTATTTTATGTTTATTTATAATATTTTTATATATTTATAAAAACAAAATTGAGGGAGTGTGTGACTCTGAAGACTGAAGTAATGATGCTGAGAATTCAACTTTACATCACAGGAAGAAATTACATTGTAAATACAGAAAGTAGTTTATTTTTAATTTTTTTAATTGTAACAATATTTCACAATATTGTGTTTTACTCTATTGTTTGATCAAACAAATACCGCCTTGTTGAGCATTAAGACACTTCTAAAACACTACTTTAAAACAATCTGTATTGTATAAAGCACTGTATAAATAAAGGTGGCTCGACTTGACTTGGCTCAGTAAACACTTGCTGGTATTGTTATGGTTAAGGGTACTGTAGACATTTGAGTTTATTCCTATAAAGAAATATCATGTTTAAAAAAAAATAAATAAAAAAAAAACCTTGGGCATTCTCTCAGGTTAGTGTCAACAGTCCCCAAGCTATGCTGAGATTTCCAAGGTCAGAGGCAGAGCCGTGTTCTCCAGGGAGTCATTACCGCAGCCTGTCTGCTGTGGGGGCAAGATGAATGGAGCTGTGCTCAGTGTACTCAGCCTCGGCTTCATCAAGGCCTTCTCTATCAGCGCTCATCTGTGTTTCTCAACACATATCTCGCTGCTCTTTAAACTCCCCATCCCACCGTTTACCTCACCGCAAACGTGCACTGCGTTCCCGGTTCTGCACCTGTTTTCGTTCTATGTGTGTGCGGTCTTTAAAGCATTTTCGGTTTTATTCCTTGGCAGTTTTGATTGAGGCTGTTGGTATTTCATTTTCTAGGAAAACCACGGGGAAACAATGAGATAAATCTACTCACCATCACCTGCAGCAAAATGTTTTGCATCCTTGACTTTACTGCAGGGAATAGCATCAAATATGCACAAGTAAAAGCGTTGGAGGGAGAGAGTGATAGGAAAAATAAAATCTTTAAGTGAGCTGTTACATATCTTTAAGGTGTGAAGTGACTGTTTCTTTTGAAAGCCACCCCCATGTTCTCCTTCATCCTTGAAAAAGGGAGGGATACGGAGAAAAACAGACATGAGGTGAGCAGGAATGGCTGCCCCCTTTGAACAGGACACTTGCTTGACAGGTTTGAGTGGGCGAACGGGAGGTTAGACGATTCTTTTCACTATTTTCAGCCCTGGAGAACTGATTTACCTTTCTCACATCTGTACTGCCACTGTACTGTACTTTTTTGAGTGCTTAATGTCATAAAGGGTCCTTTTACATTACTGGATTTCTGCTTTTGAAAGCAGCAGGTAGGCCTGCCTCACGTTGCTGCAGAGACGAAAGGTTGAAGCACAAGGTTAAATTGTGTGTGTTCGTTGGCAAACTTTGTATTTTTAAGATTTTAAGGCTGTAAAAAGTATTCTTAAATAGTATTAAAATATTTGGGGTAACTTTATTTTAGGGTTCAATCCTCACTATTAATTAGTTGCTTATTGGCATGCATATTACTAGGGTATTTGCTGTTTATTAGTACTTATAGCACATATTAATGCCTCTTTCTGCATGACCTTATTCTACATCCCTTAAAGGGGACATATCATGAAAATCTGACTTCTGAAAATCTGAAGTGCTATAATCAAGTCCCCGGTACATCTACCTACCCAGAGAACATGAAAAAGGACAACCAAGTAACTTTGTTTCGGTAAGCCTTTCTCTACAAGTATGTGAAAAAACGAGCCGCTCAGATTTTGCTGACCTAGTGACGTAGGAAGGGGATCTTATTATAATATTATCACCCCTTAATCTGCATGTTTCCACCCACAGAGCCGCCATTCTGTTTTTGCAAGCGACAACGGTGTACCAGTTCTAAGCCCATGGCAAAAGTAGACTAGAGCAGCTAGTCATAAAATGTCTCATATATTTAAACATTATAATGTTCTGTTTTTCCTTATAAATTCCCGACCACTGAGAATGCAGTGGATTAATTTAATCTGTGAAAGGAATGTGCCCAAGAAATTAGCTAAATCTGTATATTTTTGTGTGAATCATTGTACACTGGACTGCTTTGCAAACAAGGGTCAGTAAATGCAGGATTTGCACAAAGGTTGCTTCTCAAAGATGGATCAAATCCAACTCTTCTGAATGTGCTAATGTGGCTAAAGCTATCATTGTCTCTTACTGTATTCACAGAGACCAGAGCATGTTATTTTTAACCCGAAATTGCTCACCACCTGTACAATTCAGAAGCGCATTTGTATTACTTCTTAAAAATAAAACTAATGATATAGCTCTGATCTCTGTGAATACAGACAATGGTAACTTTAGCCGCTGTGTATTGTCCTAACCAGCATATTCACAACATCGATTTGCGTACATTCACAAAATATAACGTGCGGTACTTTCATGTTCTGAAAATTAGGTTAGTCAAACAGTTGGAATTTATCCATCTTTGCGAATGCAACTCGCTGTGTGAGGTTCTCCACACTCCAGTTGTTGTCTTTCCAAACTAGGGTGAGCTGTAAAGGCTCCGCCCTATTCTGAAAAGGGGGCAGGGAGCAGCTCATTTGCATTTAAAGAGACACACACAAAAACAGCGTGTTTTGCTGCCTCCCAAATAGGGACTTTTAAAACATCCTATTATAAATATTCTATGGTGTATTTTTTGCTGAAACTTAAGACACATTCTGGGGACATCTGATAATTATATTACATCTTGTAAAAGGGAATTATAGGACCCATTTAATCATTCCCAATACCTAAATTTAAAAGCTACAAAACTACCTTACTAACTATTAATAAGCAGTGAATTAGGAGTTTATTGAGGCAAAAGTAGTAGTTAATAGTGAAGATGTATTCCCCATACCCTTGTTACAGTGTAATTATACATTTAAGTACTGTGTAATATTAATACAAAATGTTATTAATGTTATTATCATAGTACTATACATGTAACACTGTGAAATAAAGTGTTACCAAATAATTGTACCATTTTAATATCATTTTACTTGTGATGGAGCAAAGAGTGCTCATGGATGTCATCATATGGCATTTTACATTCACTTATAGACAATCCAATCAATTCCCACCCTACATTTTTTCTTCTTTGAGAAGCATTTCAGCATTTATATGTCACAATAGAGAAGACAAGATGATCGCAACCTCCATTTCATGCCGACTTTAAGTGCACCTTTAAGAGGATACTAACTTTTGTATTAATATATTTCATATAGCATGTTCATAGAAGAGGGTGTTTTGTGTTGTGTAAGGGGAATGTGCAAGGGCAGTCAGTGTGGTGTCAGCTCCCCTGGAGCAATTTGAATCAAACCTTCCTCTCATGGATATTATGACAATGGGTTGAGGAGCTCTGGGGGTAGCAGGTAATGATATCTGAACCAGTAGTCCCCTGCTGCATACTATAGTCAACAACAAAAACACCAGGGGTTTAATCCAGCAGTCCACTGAGTCCTCATGTCATCCAAATCTTTAGGAAGATTCGTTGAATTTGTTATATTTTGTATCAAACTTTTCTTGGTCTTTCCGTTCCATGGGAGACAACAGCACAAGCTGATTGTGTCAAACTATTTGGCCTTGTTGAACAACAAGCAAAAGAACATTAGAAAGTCAAAAGTAGATCTAAGAGCAGTCTGAGAGGTCCGTCCAGTAATGGTGATGCCTGACTAACAGGACACATTGGGGTCTGCTGTAAATCTACAGTCATAAGTATTGAGGATTCTGTCAGTATTGGTCATAAATTGATTCACACTCCTCACCTGCTTTATGAACGAGAAATCAGTCCATTAAATGAGCGAAAGAGAAACGGCTCCTCGAGAGTGATCACTCATCACTGTGAAATGACAAAGGACAAAAGAGCCGCAATAAACTATGAATCAGACAAACAAAGTGTTTAATGACATACCAGAATATTTCCATGCTGATATAAGTGAGTATGTCTCAGTAGAATCACAAATGAAATGATTTTAATGTCTTATATAATTGGTTTAGGTCAACTGGAGAGCACATGTAGACTTTTGCTTTGCTCAAGAAACATTTCTTAATGTTATGTTAAATGTTGAAAATGGTTGTGCTGCATATTTTGTGCATCAAAAGAAATGCATTTATTTAAAATATAATAAATGTTAAAAAAATTATATATATATAACTTTTTTTTTTTTTTTTTGTCCCAAACTTTTGAGCAATATTGTGTGTTTTTATGTATAATATGTAAGCCTAGATAAATATTGTAAATGTGATTTATTTGTATATATTGTAACGTACACCAATTTAATTATGTTTAACTTTTGATCTGAATTGCAGGACAGATTATGGAGATTATTTTGAGGGTTGGCCTTTTTGTGGTGGGGGGTCCAGTAGATATCTCGTCTCAGAGCCCCTTGTACACAGCCCCCCTTCTCAATCTATGCATTTTGAATAAAAAAAAATGTGCAGATGGTAATATTCAAATGTCCTACTAATATTATTTATATTTAGTTGACTACATCTTTGCATTTTTAATTAGATATGTTTCTTGCAGACTTTCACACAGCTCATTTTATGGTAGAGCAGGGTGTTTAGCTCCAACCCTGATTAAACACACCTGAAAAAGCTAACCAAAGTCTTCAGAAAATTATAAGTTGGATCATAACTTACATTATATGATTGACTGGGGATGGAGCTAAACCCTGCAGGACAGTGGACCTCAAGGGCTAGAGTTTCCCACACCTGAGGTTGAAGACAAAACAGTTCAGCAGTGAAAAGATTATAAGAAATGTATGCCTCAATTTGAGACATGTCATACATGCAGTATATTTTGCTTGTTACATCAAATAAGTCACAAAAACATTGCCTTTTTATACCCTAATAGGGAACTTATCCTGATACGACTCATAAAATATCAAATATTTCAACAGTTTTACTGAAGATATAAAAAATGACATGAAATAATTTTCCACTCTTGTTTTAGGATTAAGTAATTTTAGGAGAAACATCTGAAACAAAGTTGAATCTAGGGATGTGCCCGAAGCCGAATTCTGGAAGGCACGGAAAATGAATAACACATTCTACGGAGCCCCTAAAGGGACATGGTTAGGCTTCCTGTGGTAGATTACGGTGTTACATTGTAGTACATCAGATTTCACTTATCACATGACAAGAATACGGAGAGATGACTGGCAGGAAACTGTCAGAGGATTTGGTGCTCAACAGATCCTGAGTGTCATTGACAAATATCTTGTAAAATGTGTGGCCAGTACTGCCACTCCTTATACACAGAGTTTCGTGAATTTTAAAGCAAGTTCAAGATTCAAGAGTTTTATTTGTCACATACACAGTTATATACAGAATATACAACCGGCAGTGAAATGTAAACAGGTCCGCTCCATGGACAGTGCAAATTCACAGTTAAAAACACAAGGAGGAAATTATAATAGAAATAGGATAAAAAGTACTATATATATATCTGTAGAATTATAAATAATCAAGTCAAGTAGAAGAAAAAAAAGTAAAAAATAAGAATAAAGTGGAATAAAATAATTGAAGTAGACTGTGCAGTGAGTAAACTGTAGACTTATAAATATGTGGTTAACAAATGTATAAAGAGTATAATGTGCAAACAGGTTTATAGCAGGTTGTTACACAGTAACAACGAGAACAGAAAGTGCAGTGCAATGTCAGTATGTCGATGTTTATCCTGAAGTGAAGTCACGTGATGTTAAGTGACTGAGTTCAGGAGTCTGATGGCCTGGTGGAAGAAGCTCCTCCTGAGTCTCTCAGTTTTGGCCATCAGGCTTCGGAAGCGCTTACCAGATGGTAGCAGCGTGAAATGAGGGTTTGCAGGGTGATTAGAGTCCTTGATGATTTTAGTAGCTCTGCCTTTGCAGCGTTTGGTCTAGATGTCCTGCAGAGACGGGAGAGCTGACCCTGAGATACGCTCGGATAAGCGCACAACTCTTTGCAGGGCTTTGCGGTCATGACTGGTGCTGTTCCCATACCACGCTGTGATGCACTTTCTATCGCCCCTAAATAGAAAGTTTTCAGGATAGCTGGTGAAACCCTGAATTTCCTCAGCTGGTGCAGGTGGTACAGTCTTTGCCTGGCTTTTTTCACCTGTGTCTGAATGTGAGCAGTCCAGGTCAGGTCCTCGGAGATGTTTACACCCAGGTACTTGAAGCTGCTCACTCTCTACTGGTGACCCGCTGATCATGAGGGGGGAGTATGTCCATTGCTGTCTCTTCCTGAAGTCCACAATCATTTCTTTTGTCTTGCCAACATTCAGAGAGAGACAGTTGTCCTGGCACCATGATGTTAGATGCTCCACCTCGTCCAAGTATGCCGTCTCATTGTTGTTGGAAATGAGGCCCAGGACAACAGTATCATCAGCAAATTTGATGATAGAGGTGGAGCTGTGTGTGGACAAACAGTCATGCGTGTAGAGAGAGTAGAGCAGGGGACTCAGGACACAGCCCTGTGGAGCTCCCACACTCAGGGTGATGGAGGTGGAGGTGAACTGGTCTATTCTCACCACCTGAGGCCTGCCAGTGAGGAAGTCCTCAATCCAGTGGCAGAGAGAAGGATTCAGGCCGAGATCCAGGAGTTTGGAGGTTAGCTTGATGGGAACTATGGTGTTAAAGGCTGAGCTATAGTCAATAAATAGCAGCCTTGCGTAGTTCCCACTTTTGCTGTCGATGTGAGTGAGGGAGGAGTGGAGGACATGAGAGATGGCATCTTCAGTCGATCTATTGGGACGATAGGCAAACTGAAGAGGGTCCAAAGTGTCAGGAATGTAGGCGCAAATGGTGTTTTTAATGTGTTTCTCAAAGACCTTCATGACTATAGACGTGAGAGCCACTGGACGATAGTCATTTAGGCAAGAGGGTTTACTGTTCTTAGGGACAGGGATGATGGTGGATTTTTTGAAGGAGGTGGGGACCACAGATGTAGCAAGGGACTCATTAAAGATAGATGTAAACAACCCGGCGAGCTGATCAGCACAGGACCGCAGAACACAACCTGAAATACCATCCAGCCCGGCAGCTTTCCTGACGTCCACACGCTTGAGTGCTCTCCGAACTTCATCCTCCGAGACAGAGATCACGTGATTGTTGCTGCTCTGAGTAATTTCCTCTAACGCGCCACTTGGCGGAGTCGCGTTGCCGCGGTTACAGTCAAAGCGCACGTAGAAAGAGTTTAACTCATTCACAAGCGACGGATCAGCGCTGAATGGAGACCGGCGTTGTAAGCGGCAGTGCGTGCGTTCACTGCCGCGCGGATTGAATTGTCCACCCACGGTTTCTGATTTGAGAAGGACGTTATTGTTATTGTTTGCTCCTCGTGTAGGACAGGAGACGTGCTGGTGAAAATTGAGAGTAAAAGAAAGTAAAATAGTAAATAAAAGCACAGTCTTCGCGGAGCGACCTGAACGGCGACCGAACACGGCGGTGCCATTTTGAAAGTGTGGATTTAAAAGCGTTTTCAATACCCCACATATTGATAGCAGCTCCCTGATGCCCACAATTTAATAATAAATTCAAATGTATTTTTTACCCTCCCAGCTCATATTTTTTTCCTTCACCATGTCCCTTAAGGGGCTCCATAGAATCTGTTATCTCCTTTCTAAATTCGGAATTCGGCTTCAGGCACATCCCTTGACACTTTTTAAATAAGCCTCCTGAGCTAAAAAGCAACTCCTGGGCATTGTTTTCTGAGCTAGACTATGTGTGTGTGTGTGTGTGTGTGTGTGTGTGTGTGTGTGTGTGTGTGTGTGTGTGTGTGTGTGTGTGTGTGTGTGTGTGTGTGTGTGTGTGCACGCAGCAGTTGGCTTGGGTGTAATGAATTGAATCCTGTTCTTCAATTGATTAGCAACAGTCGACCTGCGGAACTAAAGCATCAGCAGGACTAGAGTCCATAATCCTCTGTCCTGCACTGCAGTAATTGAGGTATTACACCTACGCAAGAGTGAGAGTGGAGAATAAGATTACTCTTTATCACTTATGCTCTAGCACCTCCTCTGCAAGTGGTTTTGGCTAAAAGCATTTTATTTGAACTCAAACCAAAAAAGTACATATAAAAAGACCATGCTTCATTCCTGATTATTGATGTACAAATTCATCAGACAACATCATTGCTTAGTATTTTCTTCTTCAAACAGCTGTGTTCTCAAAAACACGGTTTTAAATCTCACTAACATGTAACCAATCCCATCAGTGTTCGGGGGCGGGGCTTTTCCACAGTGAGCACAAAAACACATTTAAGAAGGGATAGGAAAAAACACGTCCATATGGCAATATAGCTGGTGAATAATGTATATATATATTACAATGTTATGATGCTAGATGCTTTTCTCCACTGACGTTCTACGTTGTTTAAAGCATTTCTAAGGATGATGATTTTTAAAAAGCAGCTGTCTGATTTGGGACAGGAACATGGTTTGTGTAACATTGACAACACATTATTAGCTGTTTGATAACGTAGTCAAGCCAAAGGCTAACTCATATCAATTACCTGTGTCTGACATTATAGAGAGTGCTACGTAAAACACATAACCATTCTGATACATCGACTTGTCACTTTTAATAAAATTAAACTACCTTGGTTAAACTTCAGCATTTGAAACTAACTTTTCATCTTGCCATGATAGCTTACTGTGGGTGTTATTATTTCCCATTTGTGATTTGTGAACAGTTGTTGTGTCCAAAAGCTGAAGAATTCTGCATTTGCAGGCAGCATACGGAGGTCGGAAAGCATCAAGGCACTTCCGAATCCAATGCTAGTATCCACCATATTTTTACTGTAAGAGCCGATGCGACCATTTGTAAATTGAATATGTCTAGCTTCCGGATTCATTCGCTTCCAGTTATTTTTTGGTGTCCAAACAGCTCATTAAGCTGCTTGAAATTGCAAATTTACATTTCTTACCATATTATTTTAATGTATTGTTGAATTATAAACATGCTGGTTTCTAGTGCAAAGAGTTTTACTGTTTACGGCACTTAGTTATTCTTCTAGTTATTTACCTATAGCGCCTAATAAATTGGAAGCGTTGCCTATTCACAGAAAATAGCTTACTTCCGCAATGCAAAAAAAAAGGTGGATAACATCCCGTCTACTGAGAAACCTTCATCTATTAGATTTTTGACTGCAGCTTACATGTATTCTTCGCTACCACAATCATGTGCATTCCATTCCAGTTGAGCTGAAAATAAAGATGGTGTTCAAAAGTTGCAGATGGTGGTTAGTTTGTGTGCAAATGTATGGTATTTGAACTTTTTCCACTTTTGATTACATTTCTAGGGAGAAATTTGTATTGTTGTAGTTTAATATTTGCTTAGTTATCACCAAAGCTCTCACTATTTCTTTTACAGTTCTAGGCTTGATGTTCGCAATAGCGCTTGCTTGTTGAATTTTAAAACGCGTTTTAAGACATATCTTTTTACAAGCTTTTTTATAATATGTTTTTTTGAGTCTTTACTGCACTTTATCTGTATATGCGTAAAATGCATTATTATTAATTTGTTGTAGATGATAAAACCGTAATGCTGCCTCAAATGTCTGTCCGAAATTTGTTTTGTGAGGTACCTTCATGTGCAAATGCTGCCTGTAGTCATTGGCTGGGAGGGCAGCAAGGCAACAAGTCAGCTTTCAGAGGCTGGTAAATACTAAGATTAAAGTCCACCTTTGTCGAGTCCAAGACCAGGACTGGTCGAGACCCGAGTCAAGACCAAAGAGTCCAAAGAGGTTCGAGTCAAAGTCTAGATCGAGTCCAAATGAGAAAGTCAAGACAGACAGAAAAAAAAATCCTCTTGACTATTGATCATTTATGTTATGCGAGAGATAGCATATCTTCTATTCTAAGATAATAATTTTATTAATTTCATTTTATTTGTAATGATCAAAAAGCATGTGCAGAGTAACAACACTGTAGGATCAAATAATGCCATTTTATTTACTTTAGGTATAGGAGTTTCACTAAAGTCACATAAAGTTGAAGTCCAACTTCACATTTTCAGTCTTTTTATCGTAGTGCAACAATCACATTCTGGGCTGCCAATGGAAAATGTAACAAATAACAAACAACACAGGTGTCACAAAAAAATAAAAATAAATATGCCAGGAATATGACACAGCCAGGTGTCCAATGTCAATGCCCGTTCTAGATGGATTGTGAAATAAACCAATAACATTACACATTTTCTGAACAAGCGTGCTACATCAATGGTTTTGTTTTGAAGGAGAAAAAAAGCATATATTGCTGGACTCAGTCGAGACCAACTAGAACATTTGGCGTGACCAATGACCAAGTCTGAGACAAGTCCGAGTGCAAATACCAGTGAGTCCAAGACAAGTCCGAGACGATAGAAAAACCGGACTCAAGTACTACAGCTGAAATGACTATCAAAGTATGACCCATGAGAAAAAACAGGTTATGATTTACAGGATTGGAGTGCAGGATTTAATCTAGGAAGACATTTTTAAGATAGATTTTTAAGGTTTGATTGATGTGATTTTAGCTTGTTATTCTCTGTATTTAAAACCTAATGCATTTGTGAACACAGTGACGTTTCGTGAAGTAGCAAAATGGTCCCATCAGTCTTGCATGATTTTATAATAAATCTTCATGCTTTTGCAGTTCATAGTTGAGCACTGCCAAATAATTATTATACACATGTGGCACAGAGAGTTGCACACACATCAAGCACATAGAAACACTCACAGGACTCGTGGGAAAGCAGACAAATAATGAGACGACACCTCTGGCAGCTTAATTACTGCACACATCTGTCAGCATCACATATGGAGCAGGTGCCATCGCCTGAGACAAAGTTCCTTTCAGTGCTTCTGATATTAAAGAAAACAGGAAAGAGTGTCCCTGCTTGACTTTGAGAGACTTTGTCCTTTCGGTGAGCTATGAGCTAATTGAGATGTATGAAAGTGGACAGAGCTGAATTGTATTTGAGTGCTTTTGCTTTCTAACATGTGCAGAACTTTTCTTTTAAACTCTTGTTCTCACTCGATTATCTAAATGGAAACATCTAAATTATTAATATTGCTTTGACATTGTTTTAGCTTTACATGCAATCATGTTTTTGCCAGTGTAATTTGAAGGCCATTTAAAGTTAAGCTTGCTCATCATAAGCCATTGATGTTTTTATATATACATTTATTGGTAACACTTTAAAATAAGGTTACAGTTGTTAACAATAACTGCATTAGTTAACATGAACTAACAATCACTAACACTAACAAAGATTAATAAATACTGTACTAAATGTATTGCTCATTGTTAGTTAATGTTATTTATTGCATTAACTAATGTTAACCAATAGGACCTTATTATAAAGTGTTAACCATTTATTTATATATTGTATGTCTATATATTATTGTGTGTGTGTGTGTGTGTGTGTGTGTGTGTGTGTGTGTGTGTGTGTGTGTGTGTGTGTGTGTGTGTGTGTGTGTGTGTGTGTGTGTGTGTGGTCCTGGTAAACCCATTATGGTGACAAAATGTCCCCACAAGGATGGCAATATCTGAAATGCTTGTCCAAATGTTTTGGTCAGCTTATAAACCATACTAAGTGATGTAAAAATGCAGAAAGTTTTCTGTGAAGGCTAGGTTTAGGGGTAGTCGTACAGTAAAAATCAATGTCTATGGAAAGTCCCCAAAAAACATGACGTGTGTATGTACAGGTTTATATTATATTGTGGGGATCAAATGACCCCACAAGAATAGTACAACTTGAGATCACCTACACTGTCGGGACCAGCCAGCGTTCCCCATGAGGGACATGGATTAATAAACATATTAAATTATGTTTTTTGAAAATGTAAAATGCAGAAAGTTTTATTTGATTTGACTAGTTTAGGGGTAGGGTAAGCGTAAGGGGATAGAATATACAGTTTGTACAGTATAACAATCATTATGTCTATTGAGAGTTCCCACAAAGATAGCAAAACCGTGTGTGTGTGTGTGTGTGTGTGTGTGTGTGTGTGTGTGTGTGTGTGTGTGTGTTTGTGTGTGTGTGTTTTCCTATGGGTTTTGACCATAGACTGTAAAAAAGTATGGACGACGCAACTTCATTCTCTTCCGCTGAAGAGAAGTGAAGCCTCCGGAGATCCAAATATGGCACTGACATCTTAGAGTAGAAGTAGAAGTAGAGTAGAGGCGTGGTAGAGGCGCGATATCAAAGTAGAGGTGCGATATCAAAAGCCCGCCCACATTCTCGCAGATGCAGAACAATTCATTATGTATGTATTGAAATGTAGAAATTAAAGCTAAAGCTCCAATCTCCTCCCAAAATTCCCCCAAAAAGTCTGTTAGTGCCTCAGTGACAACTTCACTCAGAAGAAGCTGTCAATCTCAGCTGTCAATCATGACGTCACACCCCACGTTTTTATAGCATCAAATAACTAACTAAAACTAAACTTACGATCACTTGAAATGAAATCGCAGTGATAAAAACTGACAGAAAATGACAGAAACCAACTTTGGGAAAAAATTATTTGAAGTGTAATTTGATTGTTTATTTTGTCTCGCGTTTATTAGAATACACGGAAGGGCGGGGGTTGTGACCTATACTGGGACCAACCACCTGGGGGTGATCGAGGCACATAGGCTTCACTTTTTAAAGTCCTCATGAAATCAAAATTCCTAGACTTTTGACCCTAAAAAGACCCTATTTACTTTGTTAGCACATATAAAAGGTCTTAGGGTGAACAACTAATCCGTGCAAGTTAATACACAGAAAAAAATTGTTTGTCGCGGTAATCTTTAATCAAAATCTGAAAAGTAACTTCCGGTCTGGAAACGGTGTTCCTTCTCAGATGATGTCAGTTTGACGGCTTAGGTTTGACAATGCATAACCACTCCCCTCCAACCGTCCCCATCCAAGCGAGAGATGGAGAGGAGGAGCGCTGAAGTAAAACCCTGCCCTCTGTTCAATATTTCACTTGGAAATACATCACAGCACTGAAGAAAACTCACGTGCTACTTCCAGTTCACTGGGACTTTAACTAGAGTGCTGCAGGCTTGATTTTGACAGACATGACCTAATATTATTTGAAACTGGGAAGAAAGGGAATATTATATCTTGATATTAACTAATATTGCTCTCAATTCTCTCAAGATTAGTTTATTTGAGCTATGCTATTCACATTAATTGTATTGAACTGTCAACAATTATTCCATTTATATCTATTTTTATTTGACCTCAGACATTTGGAGAAATATCTGAGACAAAGCTCATCAATGAAACATAACTGTAAGCTCCAGTAATTTTTTTGTCCTCTTGAGGATGTAGGCTTTTATAAGGCACTCTTTTACACATTTTGAATATATATTTAAAAATCCTAACCCTTGCTGCTCCTACATCAGCCAAGCTCAATGAGCAGAATAAAAATGATTTAAAACCGTTCATTCACACAGTCCTCTGATGTGACCTTGCTTTCGTCTTGTGCCCTTCAGCGCTAACTCTTTTAATGTTGTACAACGGCACTGCTTTAACCACAAAGAGTGCATGGCGACAAAGGTGACGCAATCCATGCGACATCCTTCAATCTCCATGCATTATGCATACAACACTGTCAAAAATGGTGAGCAGTACAATGCAGAAAATAAACCAGAAAATACAATAGCGCACAAAGGTGGTGTTTTATAAGATCCATCTTTTATTCCACAGAGAATATGAAAGCTTTCATTTTTTGTGGTTCTTGTATAAAATTGACGGATTTAGAGAAATAAAATGGATGCTATTGTAGTCTCGCAGATGTGTTAAATAGGTCCATGACCTCGTTCTAACATCTTCCTTTGACACACTTCACCCTAAAGCATTAAGTGCTCCAAATCCGGACAATAGGGAAGTTGGTGACCAAGGTTAATGTGGATCCGTGATATCCTGCGATTTTCTCACAAGGCACTGGCTATAGACAGATGTCAGGGATTTAATCATTTGTCAAAGAACGCACACACATAAAAAACGACCCAGACATTCACAAATCACATTCATCTCTTGGAGTCCAAACTCTCAGTGCAATTATTCTCCCATGCTGACTTGTTTCTTTCTTGCCATTCAAGGTAAAAATTAGGGAAGTGTGGGAGTTTGCATGTAATGAGATAACCTCATAACATTTATATATTTATTTAGTTTGGGGTTAGTTGGATTGGATTAAATTAGAAAAATAGAAACATTTACGCTATTTGTTTTGGACCCCACTGTATATATATATATATCACAAGTTTATGCACTAACAAATACATTGTGAATAGCATGATGTAACCATCCTACAACAAAAAGGATGCCAAAATTGTTGTAAAGGTTTATGACTGTAAAAATATTATAGGATGCATCAGGGAACTTTGGTTGAAGGTTAGGATTTACTTGTTATTGAATGGCTATGAAAACTGTTTATGCAAAGCCAACATCAACCTTGACGATTGCCATAAAAGGAAAATTCATCTACGGCCATCTCATAAATATTTCAGGTATTTTCTCAAGGTCCGGAGCAATGCAGTGAAAATTGTCTTATTTACAAACTGATGCACAAAATGTCCTTACTTGACTTTTTTTTTTTTTTTTTGTTTGTACTGCTTTTAAACTTGTCCTGGTCTTTGATATAGAGTATAATATGGTGACCATAAGTACTCTCCACTGTTTTATAGCCTCTCCAGGTTTTCAGTTGATTTTAGATGGGTCCATGAGTAAAAGAATGAATAATGCTTACATTTCTGTCCTTTCCTCATAAAAGCCACAGGTTGCAGTGGAAACTGTAAGTGCTTCAAAGTTACTTTCATAGCTAAGGAGACTGGAGTTTTGGACGTTTCTTCTTTCATGTTAATCTCTTCTGTTTTTACATTTAGATTATTTGCCATTATCTAACACTCAATGATAATCTTTAAAGACACAAAACATAATTTAATAATGCTATTAAAGGGTTAATTCACCCAAAAATAAACATTTTGTCATTGATTACTCATTCTATTCCAAATATCATTCCAAACAATTTGTTTAGAACATAAAATAAACATAACTAAGCATAAATCAAAATATTGCAAATATAGTTAAAGCTCAATTTACCACATTTGAGTGTTTTATGTATGTTTATATGTGAATTAGGGGTTGAACGAACAGATTTTTTGAAGTCGACATTTATGTGATGAAAGTCTAGTCACTGATGATGTCATTAATGAACAAATAAACCTGAACCTCGAGCTGAGTGCACAGTTATGGCATATGACAGAGCGCTGCCCACAAGGCTATTGCTCCTACATAACAGCTTATTTCAGTTCTTTTGTCTTTGGGTCATTATATTTCTCACAGATTTCTGCTCATTCTAAATCAGATACAGATAAATTAGCACAGTAAAGATTACATTTATATGAATGCATTAGTGAGAGAGCGATTGCGTGTGAATTAATTCTACCTGGCAGTGTCTTGAAGCTGTGGGTTTTACTAAGAAATACACTATATTGACAAAAGTATTGGGACACCCCTCCAAATCATTGAATTCAAGTGTTCCAATCACTTCCATGACTACATGTGTATTAACTCAAGCGCCTAGGCATGCAGACGCTTCTACAGACATTTGTGAAAGAATGGGTCTCTCTCAGGAGCTCAGTGAATTCAAGCGTGGTACTGTGATAGGTTGCCACCTGTGCAATAAGTCTGTTCGTGAAACTTCCACACTACTAAATTTTCCACGGTCAGCTGTTAGTGGTATTATAACAAAGTGGAAGCAACTGGGAACAACAGCAACTCAGCCACGAAGTGGTAGGCCACGTAAAATCACAGAGCAGGATCAGTGCTTGCTGAGGTGCAAGTCGACAAATTTCTGCAATAACTATAGACCTCCAAACTGTGTGGCCTTCAGATTAGCTCAAGAATAGTGTGTAGAGAGCTTCATGGAATGGGTTTCGATGGCTGAGCAGCTGAATCCAAGCCTTACATCACCAAGTGTAATGCAAAGCATCGGATGCAGTGGTTTTAAGCGCACCGCCACTGGACTCTAGAAATGGAGACTTGTTCTCTGGAGTGACGAATCACGCTTCTCTGTCTCGCAAAATGATGGACAAGTCTGGGTTTGGCAGTTGCCAGGAGAACGGTACTTGCCTGACTGCATTGTACCAAGTGTAAAGTTTGGTGGAGGGGGGATTATGGTGTGGGGTTGTTTTTCAGGGGTTGGGCTTGGCCCCTTAGTTTCAGTGAAAGGAACTCTTAATGTTTCAGCATATCAAGACATGTTGGACAATTTCATACTCCCGACTTTGTGGGAACAGTTTGGGGATGGCCCTTTGTTCCAACATGACTGCGCATCAGTGCACAAAGCAAGGTCCATAAAGACATGGATGAGCGAGTTTGGTGTAGAGGAACTTAACTGGCCTGGACAGAGTCTTCAACCCAACAGAGCACATTTGGGATGAATAAGAGCGGTGACTTATCCTATTGCACCCTCTATAAGCCATGATCAGCGACTAGTTGACGTCAAGCTTAAAGCATCGTGGCAAAGCATAAAAGTCGATCAGTCGACTAGTCTGTGGAACCCCAAATGTTTAAATTAAATCTGCTCATCATATAAAGCGATCGTGTGTCTTCAGAAGACTTGAAGACTTATTTTACGATCTCTTTACAGATGTTTTGGGTGGAGGGACAAAAAGATTTTATAAAAAATATCTTCATTTGTGTTTCCAAGTTGAACGAAGGACATTACATTAAAGTGAGTTATTGATGACAGAATTTAAAAAAAGATTTGGGTGAACTATTCCGTTAAATGTAATCTTTAACAGTTCTAAACATGAATATTCATTTTTTGTTCATGATGTTGTGATGCCTAAATTCACTTGTAGCATTTAAAAATTATTGGTATTACTTTTTGTGTTTTTACTTTTAAAGTATAGGCCAAAGTTTGAATCAGGCCATATAAAAAGAGAATTGGTAAAACTCTTGAAAGTCAACTAAAGTCAAAAGAAAATATTAATTACAGGTCTTAAATACCACTTCCATAATTTCTTATAGGTTTCATGGTTCACACTGCTCGCTGACTCACACAGCAGCTTTCAACTCGCTGCTCACTAGTCAGAGTCAGAGTCAGGCCCCTTGGGCTCGGCCCTCAACCGATAAGGCTGTAGTAGCTGGCTGATAAATGGCACATGCTCCGTGTTGGTCTGTATCTGTTTTGACAGCAGCCTCCCACTTTCCCCAGGCTTTGTGAATGTGTGGAGATTGTCACAACATACACCAATGAATTTTAATCTACCTGTCTCCAGCGCTCCCCTAATGAGAGGCAGGCTCCTGTATAAGCAGCTAGAATATTAACTGTTTGGGAAAATAGTACACGGTCACACTCGTCTGTGCTCAGAGGAACTCTTTTGGCTTTCACACATCAGGATTTCATGAATAATATGAGTTATACACTATTATGTTCTAAGGCAGAAAGGATGCTTTTTCATATGCGTTTATGAACAACATACAGTAAATGTCAAAAGTCATTGTATAGATGTTTCACTTATGCTCATATGTTTAGGCCACATTTGTGGTGTTTGTGGCTCGGGGACTGGATTCACAAAATATTTTTAAGAAAAATAAATTGAATCTTTGCATTAAACTATCCAAAAACCACTAGAACAATGTTATATATTTTGTTGACTTGTGTATCTCAAATGTTTTCAACAATGTTTAAACCAAGAAAATCCACATTTTTAAACGGTGACATGGTCTGTATCATTGCGTGACCTGTCAACTGCGTCATAACCATGGAAACACAGTGCGCTTCATGAAAAAAAGCACAGAAGTAATATAGTAGTTGAAGTGCCAAAGTGACGATCTCTGGTAGTGTCTAGCAAGCCACAAGTTCAGTTTTGCACATGCGTGATGGACCACATTTATTCATTATCGTTTTCTGCATGTTCTTGTTGCCAAAGATAGGTGAAAAAGGCTGTGGAGGTAAACATGACAACCATGATTCCACAATTCATCAAGCTACATCTTTGTTATTGTTTTGAATTAGCGACTTCTAGCAGTGAAACATATTGCACCTTTAAGCATGTTATCTTTATTTCCTAAGACAAATAATAATACAAAATACATTGTAAATAGCCTCTTAAAGTTATAATTTGACACTTGTCTTATCATGTATTTTTACATTTGATGTTTCAGATATTACTTGTTGTTGTTTCTTTTCTTTTCCTTCCTGTCTGGTTACCAATTTATGGCATTACCCCTGATCTCACAGACAAGGCTTAAGTTAGTCCTAGACTAAAATGCTTGTTTGAGCTGTTTTAACTGCAATAATCTTGCACTGACAAATCTTAAAATATGTCAGTGGCATTGTTTTGTCTTGAGATGCACACCAGTATTTGTATTTATTTTTTTCCTAGGGAACGTTTATAAAAGTTATTTAAATGCCCTAATTGAACTAAGGCCTAATCCTGGCTTAGTCTAAGCCCTGTCTGTGAAACCGGGCCTTAATGTTAACTAACACATCTCATGCACTTTACATTCGATATACAATAGATTAATATATTGATACTTTTATCATTCGGTTTTAACAGTATTTAAAGTCGACATTAAACAGAAGCTGAGAGTCTTTTCTTCCCTATTGTGACATATCTGAGTGAAACAGCTTCTCAACGAAGAAAAAATGTAGGTTGGGGCTTGATTTTGTCCATGGGAAATTGATTGGATGGTTGTGGTTTGCTATTGGTCGTGTGAGTCCATGTGAATCCATGAGTCTCATGTGAGTGACAGGTTGTCCCGCCCTCACGCCAGTAAACATGTCAGAAGAGAAGGGAAGAGATGCAAGAAGGAGGGAAAGTTATTTTGATTAAAATTATTAAAAGTGGTTGGTCTTGTCCCAAATGGCCCACGTACTTGATGTTGTGGAAAAAAGTGCACCACCTGAATAGAGCTGTAATATTGTTATGGATAGCATAGCTCAGACCATTTAGTCTTGTGAGAATTTGATGAGAAATCTTTGAGTTTCTCTGAGATTCGATTGCAGACTTTGGTATTTTAGCAAATCTGAGTTTGTTGAGATCTCTTCTCTGAAACTTGACAGGCCTTCTCTCATGAGAAGCTGGAGATTTAAGCAAAAGTCTGCTTTGAGGAAAAACAGTTTAGACTTTAAATGATCCCATTTGTGATTTTTCTATTCTGTGGAGATACAAGTCTAGATAATATCCGTGTTTTCTTCTTTTTACATTTTCCTGAGGTCTAAAGAAAGCGAACTGAACTAATCTGTCTGGATTTGTGATCACCTCTTTCTTAAACACTTTTTTTCTTGTCCTCTTTATCATAGCTTTCTTATTCTCCCCATCTAAATGTATGTGAATACACATACTCTTTGCGAATACACGGTCTTTGTTGTGATTAGTAGGCAGGGGACTCAACTACATTTGCAAACCAACTCAATGAAATTCCCTTTCAATCTAGCAGAGGTCACTGCAACATATGGATGTTGAGAATCTATCCGTCTCTCACATTTATGATTTGAATACATTATTTCTGTAAGGTGACATCTCATTAGTTAACTGCAAGAGCTCAGCGTATTTATAGGGCACAAATTGAGGATTTTTCCTTCTATTGTAGATTTTGGGTGGATTGAAAGTTGAATGCATTCAATTGCAGTGTGTATGCATTTTATCCATTATCCTGTTTCATATTGCAGTGTCAAACCTGGTTAAATCTGTGGTGCTTCTACTGATTGATTTTTAATGAATACAAACTGTTGGACAACTGCACAACCCCCCGACCCCCCCTTTGATTAGAACAAGTAGTTGGAGTTTTCATCTCACCCAGGTGTGCTGATTATTAATCATAAATTACAGCAGTCTCAGATGAGCTCTGATAGGCTGATTTGTAGACATGTTCCTGTTATTGAAATCCAATCACCCGATAGTGTCCTGCAAAGTGGACTTCACAAAGTATTTGTATATATCTTATATAATTATTTATATTAGTAACCCCCAGTTTCACAGACAAGTCCCAGACTAAAATGCATGTTTGAGCTGTTTTAACTGAAAGCAACTTACACTGACATCTTAAATGTCAGTGCCATTGTTTTGTCTCAAGATGCACACCAGACATGTTTATAAAAGCTACTTAAATGTCCTAATTGAACTAAGGCCTAATCCTGGCTTAATCTAAACCCTGTTTGCGAAACTAGGCCTATGTATTTATATTTTATTTACATGATCATACAATCTTCTACCTGTAACAAATTTTTACAAATGAGTAATTTAAAGGATTGATTCATAGGTGTTCATAGTGTCCTGTGACAAACTTTGTTTTACTCTCTCCCCACTCTAATGTGCTGAACTTGTGGTAATAGAAATGAAGGCAGTGTCAAAGTTTTAATGTCAGTCAATGAGTGATAGTAAAAAGAGTCATTACTCTCAGTCCATTGAGTTCATTATTGCCTCTCGCTGTAATAACCATATATCAGAGAGTTCCGCCACTCATTCGCTCCATTCTGTATTTATTGATTCACAGTTTAAGGTCAGCAGGTCAAGGCATAAAGATCGTAATGTTTTATTAGTATGAAACCTCGCACACAGAGTAGAAAATCTCTTTATTCAATGAACTTAAATCCATGATTAAAACAGAAATCACCAATGGTCACCAATGTCTGATCAAAATCCCTTTGTAGAAATTCATAGTACAATCAGAAATATGCAATGTCGTATGTAATAGCTTTATAATGTCATATTTAATAGTCTTGATAAAATAGTAGTGTGAATTCTTACAGCACAAAATTTGTTGTTATTGTTAACTAAAACTTAAAAAAAAAAAAAAAATTGATATATATATATATATATATATATATAGATCAATATTAGATCAACTTAGATCTTAGAGTTTAAGTATAAATAAATACTAAAACTGAAATAAAAAATATAGAAATATAGAGAAAATAATAAATAAAACCACTAAACTAAAATTTACTCAAACTAAAAATGGAATTAAACTAATATTAAAATTTAAATATGAAAACAAATTAAACCTAAATTTAAATTTTTCAAATTAAATTAAGCTAACCCAAAATATTCATAAATAATATAAATACTAAAATAACACTGGTTTGAGTATGATATAGTACAAGGCTAATGATTTATGTTGCTATTATAGTGATTAATATAGTAACTGATTTTAGTTTAAGTTATATAAAGTGAAATCTGAAACATACAGAGCTCCACAGTCATGGAAAAACAATTGGAGATGGGAAGAAAAATTGTCAATTTTGTATTCCCCAGAGAAACTTTGCATTTGCTCACAAAATGTTTGCCTTCACCTTTTGCTTAAATATATAAGAAGGTATAAGATATAGAAGAAGGTATATATATATATATATATATATATATATATATATACTCACCTAAAGGATTATTAGGAACACCTGTTCAATTTCTCATTAATGCAATTATCTAATCAACCAATCACATGGCAGTTGATTCAATGCATTTAGGGGTGTGGTCCTGGTCAAGACAATCTCCTGAACTCCAAACTGAATGTCAGAATGGGAAAGAAAGGTGATTTAAGCAATTTTGAGCGTGGCATGGCATGGTTGTTGGTGCCAGACAGGCCGGTCTGAGTATTTCACAATCTGCTCAGTTACTGGGATTTTCACGCACAACCATTTCTAGGGTTTACAAAGAATGATGTGAAAAGGGAAAACATCCAGCATGCGGCAGTCCTGTGGGCGAAAATGCCTTGTTGATGCTAGAGGTCAGAGGAGAATGGGCCGACTGATTCAAGCTGATAGAAGAGCAACTTTGACTGAAATAACCACTCGTTACAACCGAGGTATGCAGCAAAGCATTTGTGAAGCCACAACACGCACAACCTTGAGGCGGATGGGCTACAACAGCAGAAGACCCCACCGGGTACCACTCATCTCCACTACAAATAGGAAAAAGAGGCTACAATTTGCACGAGCTCACCAAAATTGGACAGTTGAAGACTGGAAAAATGTTGCCTGGTCTGATGAGTCTCGATTTCTGTTGAGACATTCAGATGGTAGAGTCAGAATTTGGCGTAAACAGAATGAGAACATGGATCCATCATGCCTTGTTACCACTGTGCAGGCTGGTGGTGGTGGTGGTGTAATGGTGTGGGGGATGTTTTCTTGGCACACTTTAGGCCCCTTAGTGCCAATTGGGCATCGTTTAAATGCCACGGCCTATCTGAGCATTGTTTCTGACCGTGTCCATCCCTTTATGACCACCATGTACCCATTCTCTGATGGCTACTTCCAGCAGGATAATGCACCATGTCACAAAGCTCGAATCATTTCAAATTGGTTTCTTGAACATGACAATGAGTTCACTGTACTAAAATGGCCCCCACAGTCACCAGATCTCAACCCAATAGAGCATCTTTGGGATGTGGTGGAACGGGAGCTTCGTGCCCTGGATGTGCATCCCACAAATCTCCATCAACTGCAAGATGCTATCCTATCAATATGGGCCAACATTTCTAAAGAATACTTTCAGCACCTTGTTGAATCAATGCCACGTAGAATTAAGGCAGTTCTGAAGGTGAAAGGGGGTCAAACACAGTATTAGTATGGTGTTCCTAATAATCCTTTAGGTGAGTGTATATACCTTCAACATTTTCTCACATTATCACAGTTTATTCGCTATAGTTTAGAAAAGGGTAATAAAACAGCTTTCCTGTAGCTCAAACAATAAGAGTGTGGCGCTAGCAACGCCAAGGTCATGGGTTCGATTCCCAGGGAAAGCAAGAACTGACAAAATTGTTAAAAAAAAAAAAAAATTGTATCTTGAATGCAATGTAAGTTGCTTTGGATAAAAGCGTCTGCCAAATGCATACATGTAAATGTAAACATGACAAGAACTCAGAGTTAAGCTGTGTCAGAACAAATTCATCTTGATAATGTCGGATAACTTTGATAGAAAGGTATGTAATGGATTATAATCAACCAATCAGCTGTCAGCTGTTCAATTTAAGTACACAATTAGATTTAGGTCAACCAATGACCAAGCAATGCTTCATTTTGTTCAGTCTGTGGTGTCAAAGGTCGCATTAGTAATTAAAGAAAAAACACTTCAGCAAAACATGTTCAGGTCAAAGTGTCTGAATCATTTTGGTCCCAAATTTGTATCAATTTTACTGGTAGACACTGTATGTAGAATTTTTGGGTATAATATGTCACAGTTTTTACTTTATTTTGCTATGCTCACTTAGATAAATTAACTATAGTGTCTTGCACCCACTAAAAAAATGATATCCGGTGTCTGAATAATTTTTGGTTTGACTCTATATATATAAACACACACACACACACACACACACACACACACACACACACACACACACACACACACACACACACACACACACACACACACACACACACACACACACACATATATTAAGGGATAAGACTACATAGTCAAACAGACCATTTTAGGATTTCTATTCAGGAATAGAGATTACTCCCAGAAAGTGATTTCAGCTAACTGAATCATTGAGGCTTAGATTTTCCCCAACACTGAATATTATTATCTGCAGTTATTGGTATGAATCTTGCCTATATACATTTTTGTTCTGAATATTATAGTACTGTTGGTGGACAGCCTGGTAAGATATGCCACTCTGAACTGTTGACCTTCAGACAGAAGACTGGGATTAGTGGACTGTTTAATGTGACCGGTAGGGTAGCACAGAATCGGCACTGCAAGGCAGGAATCAGCTTCATGCTTTCTGTTGTGGGGATTTTTTAGGATGGCATTGAGAGATCAGAGGCAAAGAGCAGCAGCTGACTGACTCTTAGAACATTTTCTACAAGATCCACAAGATTTGAAAGGCTCTGAATACATTGAGCTGCATAATGTGTAACTCTTTTCACTGGACTGTATCACCACATGATTATATCAGTTCATATTCCTATAAAGTCCACACTTTTTAATGGCATCACATTGTGCAATTGTGTTATCCCGTGATGATAGCTATGGGATATTTTGTAGTAAACTTAAAATGTGTGATCTAGTCTATCTGAAAGGCAACAGCCATGTAAGTAAAGCATTACGGTCACTGCTTTGTTTTCATCTTATACTCTCAATGGCCTTAATCTTCTACTAAATGACATGATGGATTTGGAAATCAAAGCAGGAGCCTGATGTTCAAAGGATTATCTAAAAGTGCTTTATACCACCTCTCAGTAATCAGATGTGCAGGTATCTGGACTGTTTTCGGTGAGAGGAAAGATCAGTTCTCAGAAATATTCCACTATAGAAGAAAACTTCCACAATGATGAGATTACCTCATTTTTTTAATGACCTATCCAAGCTTATATTCTTAACTCCAAAGGGAGTTATTCTCTATATCAGTGTGCACTGTCTCTGAACTCTCTGAAACCCCTTGATTGTAGTCTTTTTTTCCTTCCAGGAATACAGATGCCACAATATCTCTCATTTAGATAATTTCTGCCCAAGGCATTCACAAAATATGCCTGGTTGAGTTGTGTTAGTAGTGTGTTGAAGCTTGTGGTTATGGTAAGGGGAGTGACATTTCCAAAACAAGCTCAAAGTGGTTGACCAATCACAACACACTGGTCCAGCCGACCAATCAGAGTACATTGCACTTTTCGGAAGGCGGGGCTTCAAAGAGACAGGAACTAAACAGAGCGTTACTGACATACTGGTATGGCAATAATGTCAAATGTGAAAATAATGTTGTTGTTTTCTGAGCATTCAAGCATGAAAACCTATTCTAGTAGAGCCTAAAAATAAAATAAAGACTTTGAAAAAGGGCATAATATGTCACCTTTAAATAGGCAAACATTAGCATGATAAACATTGTTTCTTCTCTTCTTGCCTTCTCTAGAGCTGTTTTTTTTAGCTTAATTGAATTTGTTTCATAATTGATGAGCATCTACACTTTTTCTGAACTGAACTGAATCAACAATGAACTGACTTGAGCTGAGTGATAATAATCTCTTTTGTTGAGCTGATTTAGCTGAATAGAAGTTGTTTCATGATTATTGAATTTTTACAGCAGCTTTAATACAAGTGTTCATTTTTCTGCACTGACAGATTTAAAAGTTAAAAAGAAGTGACACAAATCTTCTGGTGCAGTAAGACAAAATACACTTCCATTCAAATGTAAAACAAGTCTTGCTATATTATGCAGCTGCTTAAGTAAATGTATCCTGATTTAAGGATTTAACATCATTTGTTTACAGCATAGTGTCTTTACTTATGCGTATCAGTGTCATATATGGTTGGCCATATTTAGTACAAAAAATAAAATAAAATATGTATGAGGGTGCATTGGAAAACCATGCACATAGTATTCCTTTATAGAGATGACTGACATGGAATGAATGATAATTTCAATGACTGCGAGGCATCACAGCTTGTGTTCTGCGAACATCTGTGTCTGATTTCTGAACAGAGTCAATGCAAAGGCTCAGAGATGCTGTTCATTAAAAGTTATTACACTCAAAATTCACCAAAACCACACAGAAGCTGAGTGTTTATCAAGAATCAGAATATCCTCTACTTACTATTATGCTCCTCACAATAGCACTTCTGCTGTAAGATGTTTTGTGACTAACTAATTAATAGTGCGGTTTCATCTCACAGCTGTATAATTTGAAACTACATACCTTTAAATGGCAAATCTCAGTTTATTCCTTTAAATAGTGTATAGTGACTATAGCATTGCTTGTAACTCCTCTATGATACATACTATTTCCAATAGTGGTTGTCAGATAAAATTTCACATACTCAGTGCATGCATCAGCATTCGTCAATCGTCAGCATTCGTGTCAGCATATGTTCTGTCAAGCTGTTTATCAGTATCCTGTCTACAGGATCAGGCGACATGAGCTATTCTTGCTACATTAAGTGCAAAACTCTTTTCAGGGTTATAGGGAGAGAATGGTGGCAGAAAATTGGCTGGGACGAGTCATTAAATCCTCTGTCTGCTTAATACAAATCACTTCCACCTGTGTCTCACCAGCAGGTGATGCCTCGCTGCCCACTGAGAAATCAAAAAGAACCGGCTAATCAATCTGATGAAAAGGGATTTTTATTAGAGAGATGATAGGGATTCACAACAGCTCAGAAAACATTTGTGTCACTGTACATTGTGGAAATGATGACACATATGTGGGCCTGTTATATTTTATATGACTAAAATATATTGTTATACTGTACATTCTAGTCCATTAGAAGGGATGGGGGTGTTTTAACAAGAAAGGAAATTACATTTAGACATTTGATTAACCAAAATGTTACTCTTACAAAACAATTACTATGGTAATACTGTGTTTTGAGTGAAGAGAAATAAATATTTAGAATTTTCGATTCTTTTTAGACCTGGAAAATTGAAATTGTCAATGGAAAGAAATTAAGAAATTTACATTTTTATTCATCATGGATACATTGAATTGATCAAAAGCAACAGTAAAAATATAAAATATTACAAAGGATTTCTATTTAAAATAAATGCTGTTCTTTTGAACTTCCTTTCAGATTCCTGAAAAAAATATATATATTATTACGGTTTTCCACAAAAATATTAAGCAGCACAACCTTTCAATAATAATAATAATAATAATAATAATAATAATGATAATAATAATAATAATAATAATAATAATAATAATAATAATAATAATAATAAATGTTTCTTGAGCGGCAAATCATAATATTAGAATGATTTCTGAAGGATCATGTGATACTGAAGACTGGAGTAATGATGCTGAAAATCCATCAGGAATAAATTACATTTTTAAATAGATTAAAATTGATTATTATTATTATTATTATTATTATTATTATTATCAAATAAATGCAGCCTTGGTGAGCATTCTTTCAAAGACATTAACACATCCTACGACCCAAAAATGTCCTTTAATTTTTTTTTACCATATTTTATGAATACCAAGTACCGTATTCCATTTTACATCATCACTGTACCATGGTGATGCCATAGTACTTATTTACACATTTCTAATACCAGATCTTAAGTAAAAGTAAAAATGACCTTATTGTGATCAAATCACTAAATATGTGTATATGCCTTAATTGATCATATAGCTTAGTAGTTCCCAAACTCGGGGAGTGCACCCCTTAGGGGGGCCCGCAGTTATAAAAAGGGGGGCGCTGCAAGGCTATGGGATAGTGTACAGTCAGCAGATTGTTATGCAAAAGAAACCTCTTCAGGGTGATACAAGACCTCACTGTGAAATGATCCCAGTTGTTGTATCGGTTGTTGTCGTGGAATAACTGTTAGATGATTTTTGTTAGACATTTGTGAGGTGCTTCAGTAAAGGCTTGCCATTGGTGAGGAAAAAGAGATTTTTTTTTATTATTTATTTATTTTGTATCATCAAGATGGTGTAGATGGTGAGGGGCATTATAATGAAATCAGCAATAATGTCACCCCATCAATCCTGGCATGATGCTCAGTTGGCTTTATAATGATGTCATACTCATCCTTACAGATCTCAGGGATTTCTGAATGTGTCTCGCATTTTTGATGGTATGCAGTGCTAAAAGTTATGATAAAAGGGAAGAAAGAACCAGTTTTTGGATTCCAGTTTTTAACAGCTAAATCTTTTGGTAACAACCAAACAAAAACTTTTTAGGACTTATTTCTGAACATAGTTTGGAGTAAAGAAACAAAACAACCATTAAAAGTGTCTGCAGGTGCTGCCCACCACAAGACAAGAAAAACTTTTTGATTGTCAACTTGATGGATGAAAAAGTAGTATTTTCATCTCACCCTGGGTATATCCTTATATGCCATTCGTGTTCATATTAAGATGGATTCACCAGAACGTAGTGTTTTTCCACCCTGTGGTCCTGATCTCCGTGGTCCAACAATGCCATTACTGAAATGATGAAAAAATAAATAAAGAAAGAAAAAGGTGTCCTCATTTGCCTGCCAATCTGCTTCCTGTGAAGTAAATTAGTCCTGCCATGAATGAGGCCCCATGTGTAGCACAGCAGTAGGCTGTATTAATTTTGTTTCTCTTGGCAGCAGTTCCATACAGGAATTCCAGGAGTCAATGGGACAGACATGCCCACAACATTAAGTACAATAGGCAAAGGCTCCTTGCACACAGTGGGGAATGACTCTCTCTCTCTCTCTCTCTCTCTCTCTCTCTCTCTCTCTCTCTCTCTCTCTCTCTCTCTCTCTCTCTCTCTCTCTCTCTCTCTCTCTCTCTCTCTCTGTGTGTGTGTGTGTACAGGTATATGTGGTTTATGAGGATAATGACATGAGTATAATAATGTAAACATGGCTTAAAAACCAAAATGAAATTCCAAAACTGGCAAAGGTTTTGTGTGATGGGTAGGTTTAGGGGTAGGGTTAGTGTAGGGGGATAGAATATACAGTTTTTACAGTATAAAAACCATTACGCCTATGGAGAGTCCCCGTAAACCACACATTCAAGTGTGTGTGTGAGTGTGCATGTGTGCGTCAAAATGGTAGTTCACCAAAAACTATTCCATAATTTACTCACCCTTAAGCCATCCTAGGTGTATATGACATGCTTCTTTCAGACGAATACAATCAGAGTTATATTAAATATGTCCTGGCTCTTCCAAGCTTCAAAATTTGAAGCCCAAAAAAATGCATCCATCCATTATAAAAGTAATCCATACATCTCCAGGGGGGTTAATAAAAGCCTTCTGAAGTGAATCTATGGGTTTGTGTAAGACAAATATCCATATTTAAAACTTTATAAAGTAAAATATCTAGCTTCCGGCGGACTGCCTTCCATATTCCACTTATGAAGAAAGTGAAACGCCTCTCGCAGTTCAAAACGCTTACGCTACGTCCAACGTCAGTTACACTTGCGCCAGTTACACTTGGATTACTTTTATAATGGATATCCACAACACTTACATTATAAAGTCTGGATTAGCCAGGGCATTTTTAATATAACTCTGATTGTATTCGTCTGAAAGAAGAAAGTCATATACACCTAGGATGGCTTGAGGGTGAGGGTAATTTTCATTTTTCTGTGAACTAACCCTTTAACTTTACAAAATGACATGACTATAATTGTTACTCTCTGATAATCTAAAATAAGTGACAACTGCCATGAATGGATTTGTTATCATCCGGTTGTTCTTCTTTTTCTTTTTTTTTTTCTCATGACATCTTAATGCTGCGAATGATCCATTGTGGAGTGACTTAAAATAGCAGGGTCTATTTTTGTTCCATTTATTTACCACTTGCTCATCTAAAGTTCCCCTCCAGGGTTCAATTACTCCTTATTACTATTTCCTTCACTTACAGCATCAGCACCTGCCCAGTGGCCAGTAGTTATTGATCAGCCTCTAAAGTATTTTTTATTTTTTTATTTTTCATTTGAGCACATTTTTGAGCAAGTACCCTACCTGACTTGCATCGAATTGATCTTTGTTATTGCAATCAACATAATTAATCTTGTATTTTTCATTTAATGTTACTTTATTTTTTTAATGTATTTGTTAATTATTATATTAATAAATTCATATTAAATAGTATATATAAATTATTACATTATTTGATAAACTTTGTTATAAACTTTATAATTATAATAATAATGTATTATTATTATTACTACTACAGTAAAATAAGATTGAATATTATACATATTGTATATGTGTATTCTTTATAACAACCCGAAAAACAAGAAATATAAAGAGACTCGCTTTGGTATTCATGAACACTGATGCAAAAGTGACATAGTAAGTAGTTCCTGCCAAAGGAAACTAATGGCCATGTGTTTCATACAGGAATGCAAGCAGTTTCACACGAATCATTGGATATGTACTTTCTACTCGCACACATTTACAATAATCCTCTTTGTGGTGCTCCGCAGGCATGGGCCAGCTGATGTAGCAGATGGTTCAGGCTGGACCCAGGAAGGTGTTTGATGGGTGGAAATAGGTGTATTTAATTGCATGTCAAGTCTGACACCACTGCCAGGGTTAAAGGGGCCTGTCTGTTCCTGTGCCTGTTAGCCCTCACAGCTCCTTCAGTCAAGGCTCATCACTGTCCCTGGAAATCATCGCTAATAGCACACACACACACACACACAAAAACAATAGTTCTCCACTGGTTCTCCACAGGGTTTATAAACATCTCAAAACAGTAGCTACTACAGTTAACATACAAAAGTAAACAACGATGTTTCTGGCTTCATTTTGCCAAGTGACAGATTTTGTGCAACCCTGCATACAGTTTGATATCAACAGCAGAATATATTTGGAAAGCATTTTCACATCCCCTTTAAAGGAGTCCTGTTATGCTTTTTTATATTTTCAACTATCTATAGTGTGTAACATTACTGTTTGCATGGAAAATGTCTGCAAAGTTACAAAGCACACAAAGTCCCTCCAAAGGAGGTTATCGCTATAGTCACTATATCAGTGTGTGCTGTTTCTGAACTCCCTGAAACGCCTCAATTGTAGTCCTGAGTTTTCTTCCATGAACGTACATATCACAATATACTTGATTTACATAATTACCGCCCAGCGCATACGCAAGTTAAAGGGGGCGAGGCCTGGTTGAGTTGTGTTAGTAGTGCGTTAAAACTCGCCGTAATGGTGAGGGGCGTGACATTTCCAAAACACACTTGAAGCGGTTGACCAATCACAACACACTGGTTAAGCCGACCAATCAGAGCACATTACACTTTTCGGAAGGAGGGACTTCATAGAGACAGAAACTAAACATTGGCTGCGTCCGAAAACCTAGGCAGCTGACTCGTTGCCTCGCTGCCTTATCAGACAATGACTTGTAAGGCAGCGTTTGTGCATGAAGGCACCTCACGAAACTAATTTAAGGCAGCGTATCAGTTTAATGATCTACAGCAAAATAGAAAGAGCTTTGGTGAGAACTAAACAAATATTTAATTACTACATTAGTCATTTCTTTAGAAATGACATCAGAAGTGGAAAATGCAGGTCAAAAACTTACATTTACACACAAACTGACCAGCAAACTCAACTCTCAGACGCCATATTTTTTATCCAGCTCAACTGTCATAGAATGGAATGCACAGGATTGTGGGATATCGAAGGTAGCGAAGGATAAATATACAGTTGCAAGAAAAAGTATGTGAACCGCTTGCAGAATCTGTGAAAATGTGAATCATTTCAACAAAATAAGAGAGATCATACAAAATGCATTATTTTTTATTTAGTAAAAAATGTGTCCTGAATAATATATTTTTTTTTACATATATTATGTTTTTACATACATATATCTTTTGTCCATAAGACAAAAAAAAAAAAAAAAAAAACATTTATTAAAAAATGACCCGTTCAAAAGTTTATGAACGCTTGATTCTTAATACTGTGTGTCGTTCCCTGGATGATCCACGGCTGTTTTTTTGTTGTGTGATGGTTGTTCTTGAGTCTCTTGATTGTCCTGCAGTTAAACTGACCAAAAATCCTCCCTGACCTGCACATTCTTCAGTTTTCCAGCATCTTTTGTATATTTGAACCCTCTCCAGCAGTGACTGTATGATTTTAAGATCAATGTTTTCACACTGAGGACACCTGAGGGACTCAAACACAACTATTAAAAAGGTTCAAACATTCACTGATGCTCCAGAAGGAAACACAACACATTAAGAGCCGGGTGAAAACTTATTAAACAGGAGGATGATATATATGGATATATATATATATGGAGGATGAAATATATCCAAATTTATATATATATATATATATATATATATATATATATATATATATATATATATATATATATATATATATATATATATATATATATATATATATATATATATATATATATATATTATTTTTTTTTTTTTTTTTTTTTTTTTTTTTTTTAGTACTGCCCTTTGGAAGCAATAGAAGATACTGACATGTTTCCTGGAAGACCAGTTAAGTACAATTTACCTTGATTTTAAAATTCAATAAGTTTTCACCCTGGCTCTTAATGTGTTGTGTTTCCTTCTGGAGCATCAGTGAATGTTTGATTTTTTTGTTGTAATTTTAATAAATTCATATATATATATATATATATATATATATATATATATATATATATATATATATATATATATATATATATATATATATATATTATTATTATTATTATTATTTTTTTTTTTTTTTTTGTCTTATGGACTATATGTGAAAAAAAAATTCATGTAAAATATCTTATTCAGGACAGTACTGAATAGAAAATCTCTCTTATTTAGTTAAAATTATTCACATTTTCAGATTCTGCAAGCGGTTCACATACTTTTTCTTGCAACTGTATGCAGCCTTCAAAACTCGATCAGATGAAGGTATCTCAGGAGACAGGAAGTAAAGCTAACATTGGATTTGGACGTGCCTTGATGGATGCCTTCCTACCTTGAAATGTGTCCTCCGAAGGCAGCATTTTCCAGGTTTCGGATGCAGCCCTAGAGTGGGAAAAATAATGCTGCATAATGTAAAATATGTAAAAAAAAATATATATATCTTTTTTGAACATTCAAGCATGAAAGCGTGTTCTAGTAGGATATTAGTATATTAGGTTCCCTTTAAAAGTTGATGAGCCTGTTTATTTTGCCATCCTATGCATAGCATTTTATTTTCACATTTATCATTGTTTATTTCCTGATGTCCAACAGAGCTTGGGTTGCACACATTACATTTATAAAATCTATTCCATTCAAAAATAATTTTGAAAACAAAATTTAACCAAAATTGAAATCAAAATGCCCTTAGTCTAACTGTGCCAACTTCATTAGTGTGTGTTACTCTAAAGAAAATGTTAGCTGTTTTGATATTTCATTAAATTGGATATTTTCACAATACAATTACTGTACTACAAGTCATGGAATTTTATTTTCCAATGTATAATCTGCTTTACTTGGGAATCCCTTGTTATGAAAGTTAAATCATGTGTGAATATCGTTTCAAGTTTGTCTTTAGATGTTACGTTTTATAATACACTAATCCCATTGCCTCAGTTAACAAATAATGGCACAAATAGCCACACTATTCACATGACAATATCTTTTTGCATCATCCAAAGCATGCAAAGTCTTTTGTATCATGCATTGTTACACTGCAGTACATTAGATTGATGGGTCACTCCTGAAAAAACTGAAACAAAGCCTGAGGAGTTATTGATATGCCTGGATGGAGCCTGGCATCTTTGAGATTCCACGCAAGGATTAGTCTCTGGGATCAGTGAAACAGTCACTCATCAAATACTTCATTAAAACCTGCCGAACAGCCCTCAGTGCTCATTTGGGCAAAAATGAAAAGAGAAGCTGATGTTAAGACTGTTGCCAGGCACACAGGCTTTTTTTATTTAAAAAGCATAAAATGCCTCTTTTATCTGGTTGTTGTGGATGGCAGATGTTTAGCGTTGCAAAAGCAGGTCAGTGGAAGCGCAAACGTACATGAACCTTCGCTCACTAATTTAGCTAATTACTTTCTTAAAGTAATGACCCGTGTCATTTCACACAATATGTGCAATGCTGGATCGCCCATATGGAGAAAAAGATTTATGATTGTGTGAGGACACTGCACACATTGTTTAGAGAAGCTTTTTTTTACTTTGAACTCACCCACTTAATTTGTATTGTCTTTCATAGCTGCAGTTATTCAAAGCTGCAGACTATTCACTAGAACCTTTGATCCATCTCTTAATTTTCCTCTCTCTCTCTCTCTCTCTCTCTCTCTCTCTCTCTCTCTCTCTCTCTCTCTCTCTCTCTCTCTCTCTCTCTCTCTCTCTCTCTCTCTCTCTCTCTCTCTCTCTCTCTCTCTCTCTCTCTCTCTTTCTTTTTCTCCTCTACAGTGTGTCCTGGCACTGATAACAAGCTCAGCACGCTGTCTGATTTGGACCAGCAGTATAAAACTCTTCGCAAGTTCTACGAGAACTGTGAGGTGGTCATGGGTAATCTGGAGATCACCAGTATTGAACGGAGCCGCAACCTGTCTTTCCTCAAGGTGAGATTATCATTAACTGCATTCTATGGATGTCATTATAGGCACAGTTGAGGAAGGGCTTTATGCAGGGCTCCTCCAATGGGTAAATTATAGCTTTTTATCAGAGTAAATGGCATATTTAATTTGATGCAAATGATAATGGGGCTGTAGGGTTAGTTGTGCTTTCTGTGCAATATGTAAAGGCATTCAGTCATGTGTCATTTTCACAACCCATGTTTTTTTAGAAAAACTGTGGAAAATCTCATTTTTTATATTTTGTCCATCAATACAACAAAAGTTCACAAAGGATGCGTTAATAGAAACCTAAAGGCCCCAATATACTCACAGCAAAGTTATTTTTCATTCTTCGGGGTAAAAAGGGAGTTCAAAATATGTTTGCAGTTATATGCTGTTAACACCTGCACTGCTGGGTTGATTAGAATTAGAACTTCATTAGCCGTGTTTCCACTGTCGGGCCAAAAGTGGGCGTGCTAGTGCGTGCCAGGGCCAGTCACGTTTCCACTGTCACTTCTGGGGCTTGATCAGGCCTCGTTGGGGCATTCTTGAGGCCAATGGCCAGGGTTTTTTGTCCTGCCGAATACCTTGGTCCAAAGCGGCTTGAGGAGTGGTTACGAACAAAGGCAGAGTTTTCAAATATCAGCATTAATGACTTTTAAAACCATTTTAGCGCAAAACTCACTTTCAGACAGCAGCAAGTGTTTTAAATAACTTCTTTTTGTGATCCGATGTGGATTCTGATTACTGTATAAGGTAGAAATAGTGACACAAAAGACTATTTGCGCTAACCATTACCATAGTAAACATGGTAAATACGACTGCTTGAAGAAATCAGACATTACATATAGGCTATCACAATCATGTATTTATTTTATCTCTCAGGAGGTCTCATAGAAATTATTGTTCTTTCTAAATGTAATGTAATAGGCGACAGTGGAAACGCAGAGTGGTTTTGGGCTCAGTGCTACAGGTCCGAGGCTATTAGCCCAGCCCGTCCCATTGAAAGCCCTGGCTCGCACTGACCCAACAGTGGAAACGCAGCGTGGTTTTGGGCTCAGTGCTACAGGTCCGAGGCTATTAGCCCAGCCCGTCCCATTGAAAGCCCTGGCTCGCACTGACCCGACAGTGGAAACGCAGCGTGGTTTTGGGCTCAGTGCTACAGGTCCGAGGCTATTAGCCCAGCCCGGCCCATTGAAAGCCCTGGTTCGCACTGACCCGACAGTGGAAATGCAGTGTGGTTTTGGGCTCTGCGCTACAGGTCCGAGGCTATTAGCCCAGCCCGGCCCATTGAAAGCACTGGTTCACACTGACCCGACAGTGGAAACGCAGCATGGTTTTGGGCTCAGTGCTACAGGTCCGAGGCTATTAGCCCAGCCCGGCCCATTGAAAGCCCTGGTTCACACTGACCTGACAGTGGAAATGCAGCGTGGTATGGGAACAGCACCAGTCATGACTGCAAAGCCCTGCAAAGAGTCGTGCGCTTATCCGAGCGCATCTCAGGGTCAGCTCTCCTGTCTCTGCAGGACGTCTACACCAAACGCTGCAAAGGTAGAGCTACTAAAATCATCAAGGACTCTAATCACCCTGCAAACCCTCACTTCACGCTGCTGCCATCTGGTAAGCGCTTCCGAAGCCTGATGGCCAAAACTGAGAGACTCAGGAGGAGCTTCTTCCCCCAGGCCATCAGACTCCTGAACTCAGTCACTTAACACCACGTGACTTCACTTCAGGATAAACATCGATACACTGTCATTGCACTGCACTTTCTGTTCTCGTTGTTACTGTGTAACAACCTGTTATAAACCTGTTTGCACATTATACTTCTTTGTACATTTCTGTTAACCACATATTTATAAGTCTACAGTTTACTCACTGCACAGTTTACTTCACTTATTTTATTCCACTTCTTTATTTATTTTTTTTCTACTTGATTTATTTATAATTCTACAGATATATATATATATATATATATATATATAGTACTTTTTTTATCCTATTTCTATTATAATTTCCTCCTTGTGTTTTTAACTGTGAATTTGCACTGTCCATGGAGCGGACCTGTTTACATTTCACTGCCGGTTGTATATTCTGTATATAACTGTGTATGTGACAAATAAAACTCTTGAATCTTGAATCTTGAATCTTGAAAGCACTGGTTCACACTGACCCGACAGTGGAAACGCAGCGTGGTTTTGGGCTCTGCGCTACAGGTCCGAGGCTATTAGCCCAGCCCGGCCCATTGAAAGCCCTGGTTCGCACTGACCCGACAGTGGAAACACGGCTATTTTGTACTTATAAATCAGCTGTCCAGTGTGCTCATGTTTCTTGCGGCTGTCCAACCTCAACGGACTGAACAGAAGACATAAACGGGAGAAGATTTTGTTATGTCCATGTTACAGTGTAGTTATGCATTTAAGTACTGAGTACTAACGTTTAACAAGGACACTTTAAAAGAGAGTGATACCGAAGATTTTCACGACAAAGACAGAGCCTCGGGCGCCACGGGCCGAAGGTGTTTACAAGCTAGAGTGAACTTTTCCAGTAAAATTTAATAACATTTATGTTTCAGCTCTTTACTTAAAAAGCATGACTATCTTATTTTAAGTACTATTTTTCTAAAATAAACAATTTTCTTTATTGTCTCTGCTGAAAACTCAGGATGACTCAAAATTATTTTATTTAATAAGTTATTATTAATATATTAAAATAATCTAAATTAAAATAAAAAAGACCCACTGGTCTAGGCTGTTGTTTTTTAGTAGACATACTAAATATAATCTGTGTTCTCTTCTCATGTTGCTCTTACATATCAGGGTAATTTAGGGATCTGCAGAGAATAGGGGCTCGAGTCTGCGTTTCCTTTGATTATCTGAGTAATGTAGTGTGGTGATCAGGGATGGTGGAAATGAATCAGAACCCTCTCAAGTTTCTGTATCTTTATGAATAAATTCCAAATCAGTGAAAAGACAAAGTGTAAAGTATTAAGGAAGTTGGGTAAAATCTTGGTTTCTGCCAAGTAGTTTTGAGAATAGTGTAATAGTATATCTCGATGCAGTCTAACACACAATCTTTATCAAAAGTTAAACAATATGTAATATTAATGTACTTTTTCAAATATTTCCTCAAGCTGGGGCCACACTAAAAGACTTTTAAAATCATATAAGATTTTCAAAATGTGAGAGACCACAAACATGACGATAAGAAATCATAGATTTTGTTTGCAATGTGATCAGGAAAGCACACCACACACAAACAGATTCCATTCACAAATTACAGAGTTCCGCCTGTGAACACGGGAAATCTCGCAAAATCTCTCGCTGCAAACGTGACTTTAAAGTAAACAAACATGGCAGAAGAAGAAGAAATGGCGCTTACAGTGTATGGACTGCTTCTTAGAGAAAATTTGCAAGGGGGGAAAAAAGGAAAATGTTTAGATGAAGTTGCGGAGACAGTGTGAAGATGGACTTTGATTTCATGTGATAATCTCCAGAGCGCGCTCTCGTTTATCCTCAGGGTATGGATTTTCAACATGAATATTTGCGATTCGAGATCGGGGCGCCTTCGACGTTCTTCCGAGCAGATTCAGTCACCCTTAACACACCTCATACCACAGGAAATTCTGATAAAATAATCTGTAGAACCATCAAGATAATTGAGACTTTACTAGGATTGTTGGAAGGGGAGAAATTGGCCCAAAATCGCCCCGATTATCTTATGGTCTGTACCCAGCATTATAGTTTGTATAATATGCTGTTGTTAAGATGCGTCTTGCTTTACTGGTGGCCTTCTCTAGATGTACATACACTTCCGTTCAAAATGTATTTAATAATATTGTGAAATGTTCTCTATTTGAATACATTTTAAAATGTAATTTATTCATTTGATGCAAAGCTGAATTTCCCAGTCACACGATCCTTCAGAAATCATTCTATTATGCTGCTCAAGAAACATTTGTTATCCTTATCAGTTGTTTAATATTTTTGTATTAGAAACTGATACTTTTTTTCTGTATTCTTTGATGAATAGAAAGTTCAAAACGACAGCATTTATTTTAATTTTTTTAAAAAGTAAAAATTAAATTAAAAACTTTTGATTAATGTAGTGCATTTTTGCAAAATAAAAGTATTAATTTCACTCTCAAAAAAGGAGAAAATCTTACTGACCTCAAACTTTTGAATGGTACATAATGACTTAGGCGCCTTTGTGAAGTCTCTCTAAGAAGAGAAATGAAAGGATTGCTTTTGTACTCCAAGTACAGCTCATTAAAAGCTTTCTTTCTTTCTTTCTTTCTTTCTTTCTTTCTTTCTTTCTTTCTTTTCTTTCTTTCTTTCTTTCTTTTCTTTCTTTCTTTCTTTCTTTCTTTCTTTCTTTCTTTCTTTCTTTCTTTCTTTCTTTCTATTTGTGTGTGACTTAATTCCTATACAGCCTGTTGTCCACTGCTGTACATGACGGTCAGCACCTTTTTATAAGCCCGTTGTGTCACTAAAGCTTGTCCACTGTCAGGATCTCGTGATGATGTTAGAGACTTTGACTGACAGGTCATTAAAGTCTAATCAGGCCACCTGATTGTTACATGCCACCCGAGTGAGAACATCAAGCTCAGTGTCCAAGTAAGCACAGTAGAGACAGTCTTTGTCTGCAACTAAAATATGTGCAAAATGTAAACCTTGTGGGTTGATGTTGTTCAGTCGTTTAGTTTTGTGCAGACCAAGCAGGATTTTCAGCACAATGGGGCTGTACTCCGGTATAATAATGCTTGAGTTGTTCTGGCTGGCTCTTGTTCTCTTACACGGGTCATTCACTCCGGTCTCTACGGTCGTTGTGAAGAGCGAAGTGGTTTTCGGGCAGTAGTGAAGAGGCTGATATTGTCTTAAAAGAACATCAGTATTAAACGCATACAACAATTTACTGCTCCACAGTCTCAGAAGAATGGGTTAGGAATTTTTTTGTTATTGTTTTTTTTTTTTTTTTTTTTTGCCAGTTGTATATTAGTTTTACAAGGAACATTATTATTGCTGTTTGCTATGAAAAGCTAAAGCAAAATGGTCAAGTACTGCACTTGAACTTAAACTCATTCAGCATTATGTTGGCATAATGTTGACGACACCCCTCCCAGATTTGCGCTTGCAGATTATTTTTTTTTTTATCTGTTAAAGAGTGACTTGAGAATAAGAATTAATTTAATTTTAGTTTCACAGATTGGATCAAAGTCTTCAGTGATTTGTAGAATCAATGCCTAAAACTGTTGAAATATGAAATTTAATTAGATTCGCTGATAATTGCGATGCCGTGTCAGATATAAATCAGGAGTGCTTGTGTGTGTGGTTAGAATGTTGAATCGAGGGATCTGTAGTATAGCATTTTCTTTTTATAGGTTTTTCCTTCCTGTCATAACACAATCATCATTCATTTGTCTGAAAATGAAGCTTCTGTGGAGATAATCATAGATATGTAATACATGTTCTAAAGGTTACATGAAATAATGAAACATATTATTGTGACATAGCAAAATGTGTAATCTGTTTTCCTGTCTGCATCAATTTCTGTTGGCTTGCTTATATTAGAACATTTTTCTCATCAATAACTTTTCATTTGGTTGATGTCACCAACCCTCTCAGCCACCTGAATTAAATTGAATATCCTGTTTCACTTAGAAATATTTCAAATTACAAATAGGCTGCAAACACCATTTAATATTGTCTTTAATATATACTTTTTTGCATTTTCTTTAAGTTTCAGTACTTACTTAAATTAAAATCAGCCTTCTGTACAGATTGTAGATAGGACTGAGATTGGTCATTAATCAAACTCACCAAAATGTGAGGTGATTGTTCTGCTCACTGGTTTCCACAGAGGTGTGCACTTGTATATTTATTTTATTATAGTGTTCATGTCACTCAAATAGAGGCTAGTGCTGAGAATTCCGGGGCCAAGAACGGTTTGAAATTGTGCTGTGCCGAATCAATCTCAAGTGGAAATATAACCGCAACCGCTCTTTACCGGTTTTAGAAGCGTTTGGCCGTTCGAACCGTACCGTTTTTAGAATCGTTCGGCTAATGATAGAATTGTTGTACCTATGTGCTACACTCTAAAACATATAAATATTGATTAGATACATTTGGGTGTTGGACATAGAGCTGGGTCACACAACCTGATGTTGAGGCTATTCATTTTAAATAATAATATAGTGTAAAATATGGTTAACCATTAATATGGAGGTGCAACATTCGCTCTGAGAGTAGATACGGTGTATGCAGTATTTGTAGACGGCTAGCTTTCTGAGCAGATGTTATCTGCGACGTACATGTAAACAAATAAGGTTTCTGTTTCTACAGTAATAATTTGATAGGTAAACACTGTAATACAAACCTTAATTTAATTCGGGAAGATACCCATCTGGAAGTTTTTTCTTTCACTTCCTCGTCATCTTTCCCGCTCTCCCCGGATTCCCTGCACCTGGTCCTCATCATCTACACTCCCTTTATATGGAACTCACTCCCAGCACTCCTTGTCCATTCTGTTGTTATGTTTACTTTTGTTTGGTGTTCAGGCTCTATCTTGTAAATATACCCGTCTTTGTGGAAGCCTTGAATCTCATCTTCCCTGCTGCACCACCACCGGTTACATTGACCCAGTAAAATTTACCCAGCAGCTGAGTTACATAAAACTACCAAGCACTTGGGTAAAATAATAGAAATGACCTGGTAAAATGACCCAACAGGCTGAACCAGCAATTTGGGTTAATAAAATAACCAAGCATTATAAAGTTGAGAAAAGATTTCAAGATTTCAAATTTACAGTTTTTTCTAGTCTGGAAAAACAGACCATTATCTATTTTGTCCAAACAAATGTTCTCTGGATTGCAATGTTCTCTAATGTCCAATCATGCTATGAGTAGTAGGGGAGAGCGGGGCACAACCTAACGCTTTTTGACTCAGTTTGTGTAAATCCACTTGGGGTTCAGAGTATTTATTTTTTCCCACATTAATTTCACACGTCTAGTACAATTATGCGGTTTTGTTTCATTAATACAGTGTATACTTTTTTCTTGATTTACCCCGAAAGAATGGAAGTGAAATGTGACAACATGCCCCATAGGTGGGGTACACTGTAACATGACCAAATGACAGCTTAATGTTACCTGATATAATAAAAAAATATACAAGACAAACTAAAATATTTTGTCAATAAAATACAATTATTATAATTTTTTAAATAAAATAATGGCATTTTTTAATAATTAAAAATGAAAAAAATTAGTTTGACAACAAACGCATTGCTAAATACAGTTCAGCAGAGTTCAAACATAATAATAATGAATAATTTCTGAACATTGACTCTCAGTCATTATTCTCCCTTTTCTCAAGGTTTCTCAAAAGAATTCATAAAAGTATAGAATATAATAGTGTAGTTCTGACAGGGGCTCATTGTAACGCAGTGTGACAACACACCCCACCTGCTCAACTGGGATTTAAACCACGGCTCGTGTTAGATCAGCATTAATGAACCATCTTGACTGTTAAAGAACAGATATAAGATTACAATAATATCAGATTTGTCTTATTTTAAATAAACACAAAAAACAGAGATGACTTTTTCTATGGTTAAATAAATGTTCAGCAATATCTTCCAAAGATTTTTTTAAATTTTGGTGCAGTTTTTTTCTCTAAATAATGTTGATATGGCAACTAGTAAATACACTAAGTTTCGTCATCCTGGCATGTGTGGAAAGTGTTAAACCATGCGTGTTATAACTAACCCCGCATTAGGTTGTGCCCCGCGCTCCCCTATACATTTTGCCAATGAATGCATTCCCTGGCAATCGAACCCATTCACTTGGTGTTGATGGCTCCATGGAGGAATGTATCTATTTATGTTTTCTGCATCCCTTCCTATCTACAGCTTTCTGTGTGACCCGGTGTAAGGGCCACTTGCGCAGAATTTAAACGGAGCCTGTAATGCTGCTGAGAGAGACAAAAAGCCACTCAACTCCTGGATTTCTGCTCTTCGGTTTTAGACAGCCTACATTTTCACACTAGAATAAAATGTAGAAGAAGGGTTTTCAGTGATATACTGTCCAGAGAGTAGGTCTTTTGGAGGAAGTATTAATCACTGTGATGGGCTAACAGCCCTGCCTCATTATCACTCTGTCACTGTGAGACGTTCAGGCAGGTTCAGTGCAGGGCCGAGTGTTACTGCGAGCTTTAAGCGAGTCATTTGTTAAGGCTTGCACTTCACTAACACATCGCTACAGCATTAGCAGTTTGAGCCGTATTCATGTTTTGATCATATTTGATCACTGTGTAAGCTCATTGCTCAAAGATGCATGCACGTTTGTTCATCGTTTGCTGATTTAAAAATCACAGGTAGTATTTTATAATGATAACTAACCATATAATTATGCATAAGTAGAATAGATGGTCAAATAGTTCCTCCTATATCCCAGACTATGAACCAGAACTGTGAATCTGCTTTGGTAATTTAGGCTGACTCAGCCAAAGTCTATAAATTGCTACATGGAAGCCCCACTTTGTAAATTGATAATACATTTCATAAATATACATTTGTGTGTTAATCTTTGCAGAATTCTAACTGTCATAGTATGATTTAGTTTTAGTTTTTTTAATAGTTTACTGGTGTCCCATGGCCCTGTTTATGTGACACAATGGGTCTGTTCCAACATTTAATGAGCTGCCTTGCTGCGTATTGCCAATATAGACAGATGTCTTCTGTGACAGCATCCAAACAGAGAGGGAACCTCATAAGTGACCGATTTTTGAACCCTCTGCATAGGCAGCAGCTCAAGTACTGATCTACACAAGATCGCCTTACAGTGGACTCTAACAGAGTTTGACGTAGACATGTTGCTAACAATGAATCAACATCTTTAATGTTGATACCCTTGTAGGGGCATAAAAATACACTGTACACAAAAATATTTGGCAGTTTAAATAATTAAATAAAATGTAACATTTTCATTTATTTAGACGTGTATATGTGCGTGTATTTATTTATTTTTTCTTATATTTTAAAATGTTATTTTATAGTAATTTTAAGTACACATACTGTACAAAGGTTTGGGGTCAGTACGTTTGTTGTTGTTTTAAATAAATTGATAGTTTTATTCACCAAGGTTACGTTAAATGTATTAAAAGTGGCAGTAAATACTTTTACAATGTTACACACGCCTCGGTTACGTATGTAACCCTCGTTCCCTGAAGGAGGGAACGGAGACGTACGTCAGAACTGACCGATGAATTGGGATCTGCTTTGACGACCAGCTGCTGCCTCCACCCAGTCGTCGGCCGCAGTGCCCCCGTCCCCCTGCGTCCACCTCCGCCCCTGCCAAGCCCAAGCAGCAGCCTCCACCCGGGCAGCAGGGCGCCAGGCGTAAGGGGGGCGCCCAACCCACTCAGGGCTCCGCTAAGCCTGCCGGCAAGCGTAGGAGCAAGCGGTCCTGAGACGGGCAGGCCAGGAACGAGAGGGACTGCTCGACGGGAGGTGGTGTCCTGCCCTTCGGCTGTCCCTGTCGCCTCGTGTCTTCACGAAAGTCACAGAGGCAGCCATTGTTCCGCTCAGAGAACGCGGCGTTCGCATTCTCAACTACCTCACGATTGGCTCATACTTGCCCAGTCCCGAGAGCAGTTGTGCAAACACAGGGACCTGGTGCTCCGTCACCTCAGCCTGTTGGGCCTTCGGGTCAACCGAGAGAAGAGCAAACTCTGTCCCACACAGAGGATCTCTTATCTCAGTATGGAGCTGGATTCGGCCAATCGGACTGTGCGCCTCACAGAGGAGCGAGTCCGATCAGTGCTGAACTGCTTGGATACGTTCAAGGGCAGGACAGCGGTCCCACTGAAGTTCTTTCAGAGGCTCCTGGGGCATATGGCATCTGCAGCCGCAGTAACGCCACTCGGATTGCTGCATATGAGACCACTTCAGCACTGGCTTCACAGCCGAGTCCCGAGATGGGCGTGGCAGAGCAGCAAGTACCGGGTCTCAGTTACTCCTTACTGCCGCCAAACCTTCAGCCCGTGGTCGGACCCTTCTTTCTACAGGCGGGAGTGCCCCTAGAACAGGTGTCCAGGCATGCTGTGGTCTTCACGGATGCCTCATCCACCGGCTGGGGGGCCACGTACAACGGGCATGCAGTTTCGGGTCTGTGGACGGGGCCCCAACTGCATTGGCATATCAATTGCCTGGAGTTACTGGCAGTACATCTTGCTCTGGGCCGCCTCAAAAAGCTGCTACAGGGCAAGCACGTACTGGTCCGCACGGACAGCACTGCGGCTGTTGCGCACATCAACCGTCAGGGTGGTCTATGCTCCCGTTGCATGCTCCGGCTTGCCCACCATCTCCTCCTTTGGAGTCAGAAGCATCTGAGGTCGCTTCACGCCATTCACATCCCAGGTGCGCTCAACCGGACAGCAGACGAGCTCTCATGGCAGCCGACACCTCCGGGAGAGTGGCGACTCCATCCCCAGGTGGTCCAGCTGATATGGGGCCTCTTCGGAGCCACACAGGTAGACCTGTTTGCCTCTCCAGAGTCGACCCATTGCCAGCTGTATTACTCCCTGACCCGGGGCACCCTTGGCACGGCTGCACTGACGCACAGCTGGCCCTGGGACCTACGCAAGTATGCGTTTCCCCCAGTGAGCCTTCTCGCACAGACACTGTGCAAAGTCAGGGAGGACGAGGAGCAGGTCTTGCTAGTTGCGCCCTACTGGCCCAACCGGACCTGGTTCTCCGAACTAACTCTCCTCGCGACAGCACCTCCCTGGCCCATTCCTCTGAGGAAGGACCTACTTTCTCAGGGACGGGGCACACTATGGCACCCGCGTCCGGACCTCTGGAAACTCCATGTCTGGTCCCTGGACGGGACGCGGAGGTTCTAGGTGGTCTACCACAAGCAGTGGTAGACACCGTCGCTTCCGCTAGAGCCCCCTCTACGAGGCGCCTCTATGCATTGAAGTGGAACCTGTTCGTTGAGTGGTGTTCTTCTCGCCGCGAAGACCCCCGAAGGTGTTCGGTTAGCGCCGTGCTTTCCTTTCTGCAAGACGGGTTGGAGCGAAGGCTGTCTCCCTCCACCCTTAAAGTGTACGTTGCGACAATAGCGGCGTATCACGACGCAGTTGACGGTAAGTCCTTAGGAAAGCACGACCTAATCGTCAGGTTCCTCAGGGGTGTGAGGAGGCTGAATCCTCCTCGTCCAAACCTGGTACCCTCTTGGGACTTAGCTCTGGTGCTTAGAGCACTCCAGAGCCCTCCCTTCGAGCCTTTGCAGTCCGTTGAGTTAAAGATCCTGTCCATGAAGACAGTACTCTTGGTTGCACTGGCCTCCATCAAGAGGGTAGGGGACCTGCACACACTTTCGGTCAACGAATCATGCCTAGAATTTGGGCCAGGTAACTCTCACGTTGTCCTGAGACCCCGGCCCGGATACGTGCCCAAGGTTCCCACCACCGGGATCAGGTGGTGAACCTGCAAGCGCTGCCTTCGGAGGAGGCAGACCCAGCCCTAGCTTTGCTCTGTCCCGTCCGCGCTCTCCGCGCCTACGTGGACCAAACTCAAAGCTTTAGGACCTCAGAATAGCTCTTCGTCTGTTACGGAGGCCAGCAGAAGGGAAAGGCTGTCTCTAAGCAAAGGTTGGCCCACTGAGTGGATGCTATTGTCTTGGCGTACCAGTCCCAAGACGTGCCCTGCCCGTTCGGGTTGCGAGCGCACTCGACTAGGAGTGTAGCCTCCTCTTGGGCGCTGGCTCAGGGCGCCTCGCTAACAGATATATGTAGAGCTGCGGGCTGGGTGACACCTAACACATCCGCTAGATTTTACAGCCTCCGTGTAGAGCCGGTATCTTCCCGTGTACTCGCCCCCAGTGGCCAGTAGCGCTAAGTGCCCGTTCTAGTGTCGGCTTGCGACGCCATTTCCGCCCACTCGGCCGGATACGTGCGTTATTATCTCCAGTTGTGTTCCCCAGAAATGGCTAACCCTGTCGAGCTCCTCCGTCACCCCTTCAGTGTCAGACGTTGTGGCCGTCTGGCGCCAGGCCTGCACCCGTATGCTTGTGGAACGTGTGTGTAGGCTGGGTTCCATATGTAGTGGTTCTCTAACGGCAACCCCATATGTGTATTCTCCACGGTACCAGCTACCCTACTCGGCTAGCCCCGTGTCTTTCCCTTGACAGAGCTTGCTCTGTCGCCCTTGACAGAGCTTGCTCTGTCGTCTCTGGTTGTGTTCTTCCCCCTGGGACCAGGCTGGATCCACCCCAGAGACTGCCATATGTTGTACTACCCTGATAGGCTAGTCCTTCTGTGTATTTTGCCACCTCTCCCTCCATTGAGGGATGTGGCCCCCACAGCGTTCTGTTTCCAAACGGGCACGCTTTCCCAGCGTTATCCAATAGTCACTCTGAGTGGGTCTTGCAGGAACAGCAGTGACTGTCCTTCCCTGCCTGGAGCTCTGACTTCCTCTCCAATATAGGAGCGGCCCAGTGAGCTCAAGCAGGGCACTGGAAGGGCCAGCATCCTGGCGTGTTGGTAGGGATCCCAATTGAAAGTGAATGTCTCGGTTATGTATGTAACCCTCGTTTCCTGAAGGAGGGAACGGAGACGTACGTCCCGTCGCCAGGTGCTGTGCTTCAGCTGAAGACCGAGTCACTTGTCTCGGCTCCTCAGTTGAAAAGCGAGGATGCGGTATTCCACTTCGGCATTTATACCCGCATAGCGGGCGGAGCGTGGACATATATTTATTTATTTATTTATTTTTTGCAGCACAATCTTTTTCAACAGCATATTAGAATGATTTCTGAAGGATCATGTGACTGAAGACTAATTATATTTTAAATTACAATCAAGTAGAAAGCAGTTATTTTAAACTGTAGTATTTCACAGTGTTACTGTATTATGATATTATCTCGATATGATATTACTTTCCTGCTTTTTTTTATTTATTTATTTATTTATTTATTTATTTTTTTTTATCTACAGCACTTCCACGGTAGGCACAAGACCTACAGCAAATATTCAAGCACAGACCAGGGCTTGTTAAACTCTTAAGTTTGTGATAATGCAAAGGCCATATATATATATATATATATATATATATATATATATATATATATATATATATATATATATATACACACTCACCTAAAGGATTATTAGGAACACCTGTTCAATTTCTCATTAATGCAATTATCTAATCAACCAATCACATGGCAGTTGCTTCAATGCATTTAGGAGTGTGGTTCTGGTCAAGACAATCTCCTGAACTCCAAACTGAATGTCAGAATGGGAAAGAAAGGTGATTTAAGCAATTTTGAGCGTGGCATGGTTGTTGGTGCCAGACGGGCTGGTCTGAGTATTTCACAATCTGCTCAGTTACTGGGATTTTCACGCACAACCATTTCTAGGGTTTACAAAGAATGGTGTGAAAAGGGAAAAACATCCAGTATGCGGCAGTCCTGTGGGCGAAAATGCCTTGTTGATGCTAGAGGTCAGAGGAGAATGGGCTAACTGATTCAAGCTGATAGAAGAGCAACTTTGACTGAAATAACCACTCGTTACAACCGAGGTATGCAGCAAAGCATTTGTGAAGCCACAACACACACAACCTTGAGGCGGATGGGCTACAACAGCAGAAGACCCCACCGGGTACCACTCATCTCCACTACAAATAGGAAAAAGAGGCTACAATTTGCACAAGCTCACCAAAATTGGACAGTTGAAGACTGGAAAAATGTTGCCTGGTCTGATGAGTCTCGATTTCTGTTGAGACATTCAGATGGTAGAGTCAGAATCTGGCGTAAACAGAATAAGAACATGGATCCATCATGCCTTGTTACCACTGTGCAGGCTGGTGGTGGTGGTGTAATGGTGTGGGGGATGTTTTCTTGGCACACTTTAGGCCCCTTAGTGCCAATTGGGCATCGTTTAAATGCCACGGCCTACCTGAGCATTGTTTCTGACCATGTCCATCCCTTTATGACCCCCATGTACCCATTCTCTGATGGCTACTTCCAGCAGGATAATGCACCATGTCACAAAGCTCGAATCATTTCAAATTGGTTTCTTGAACATGACAATGAGTTCACAAATGGCGCCGCTGTGTTTGGTCGCCGTTCAGGTCGCTCCGCGAAGACTGTGCTTTTATTTACTATTTTACTTTCTTTTACTCTCAGTTTTTACAAACTTATCATCTGCATTGATCTACTACGACAGCAAAACTCTTTTGGACATTGGTTACCTCTACACTGGACTGTTTCAGGACACTTTCGCCGATCCTCTGTGGCCATCTGAGATTCTTCGGAACGCCGAGTTGAACAATGGCCAGAGCCAGCGGCGTAGAACAAAGAAACACCGTGGGAAACGTGCTGGTATCCGTAACAGACTGAGGAAAAGGGCATTCAGACCTCCTCTCCCGAGCATTCTTCTAGCAAATGTTCAATCCTTGGATAATAAGATGGACGATCTTAGAGCCAGGATAAGTTTTCAACGGGACATGAGAGACTGTAATATCTATTGTTTGTCTGAAACATGGCTCACGCCCGCGGTCCCGGACACAGCTGTGACGCCGTCGGAGAACTTCTCTGTTTTTCGGATGGACAGAACAGCCGAGGCCGGTAAATCCAAAGGCGGTGGAGTGTGTTTCATGATCAACAAGAAATGGTGCGATCCCAGGAACATCACCATTCTCTCGCGGTCCTGCTCACCTCATCTGGAACATTTAACAATCATCTGCCGCCCATTCTATCTGCCTAGGGAGTTTTCTGCGGTTGTCGCGACCGCCGTTTACATTCCACCGCAGGCAGACACAGCGCTGGCTTTATCTGGCCTTCATGATGTTGCCAGCGGCGTCATAAACCAACATCCCGACGCGGCATTCATTGTCGCGGGCGATTTTAACAAAGCAAACCTAAAGAAAGTCCTGCCAAACTTTCACCAGCACGTCTCCTGCCCCACACGAGGAGCAAACACACTGGATCACTGCTACTCTCGTTTAAGAACGCCTATAAAGCGCGGTCACTTCCAGCGTTTGGCAAATCGGATCATGCCGCCATTTTCCTCACTCCCGAATACAAACAAAAGCTCCTCCAGGAACCCCCGGTGAGGCGGGAAGTTAAGCGTTGGTCACCCCACTCAGAGACCGCGCTACAGGCAGCTCTGGGCGATGTGGATTGGGACATGTTCCGAGCGAGTTCAGCTGACGTAAGCGAGTTCACAGACGTGGCGCTTTGCTTCATCAACACGCTTACAGAGCAAGCCACGCAAAACAATAACAATAACGTCCTTCTCAAATCAGAAACCGTGGGTGGACAATTCAATCCGCGCGGCAGTGAACGCACGCACTGCTGCTTACAACGCCGGTCTCCATTCAGGGAATATGAATGAATACAGATCGTCCTGCTATGCTCTCAGACGAGCAGTTAAAGCCGCAAAACTCCGTTATAAAGACCGAGTGGAGTCTCATTTCCAACTCAACGACTCGCGGCGCATGTGGCAAGGTCTGAGGTCCATCTGCTCCTTTGGATCTAAATCCTCTGCAGAGGCAAGCGCTGATCCGTTGCTCGTGAACGAGTTAAACTCTTTCTATGCTCGCTTTGACTGTAACCGCGGCAACGCGACTCCGCCAAGTGGCGCGTTAGAGGAAATTACTCAGAGCAGCAACAATCACGTGATCTCTGTCTCGGAGGATGAAGTTCGGAGAGCACTCAAGCGTGTGGACGTCAGGAAAGCTGCTGGGCCGGATGGTATTTCAGGTCGTGTTCTGCGGTCCTGTGCTGATCAGCTCACCGGGTTGTTTACATCTATCTTTAATGAGTCCCTCGCTACATCTGTGGTCCCCACCTCCTTCAAAAATCCACCATCATCCCTGTCCCTAAGAACAGTAAACCCTCTTGCCTAAATGACTATCGTCCAGTGGCTCTCACGTCTATAGTCATGAAGGTCTTTGAGAGACTCATTAAAAACACCATTTGCGCCTTCATTCCTGACACTTTGGACCCTCTTCAGTTTGCCTATCGTCCCAATAGATCGACTGAAGATGCCATCTCTCATGTCCTCCACTCCTCCTCACTCACATCGACAGCAAAAGTGGGAACTACGTAAGACTGCTATTTATTGACTATAGCTCAGCCTTTAACACCATAGTTCCCACCAAGCTAACCTCAAACTCCTGGATCTCGGCCTGAATCCTTCTCTCTGCCACTGGATTGAGGACTTCCTCACTGGCAGGCCTCAGGTGGTGAGAATAGGCCAGTCCACCTCCACCTCCATCACCCTGAGTGTGGGAGCTCCACAGGGCTGTGTCCTGAGCCCCCTGCTCTACTCTCTCTACACGCATGACTGTTTGTCCACACACAGCTCCACCTCTATCATCAAATTTGCTGATGATACTGTTGTCCTGGGCCTCATTTCCAACAACAATGAGACGGCATACTTGGACGAGGTGGAGCATCTAACATCATGGTGCCAGGACAACTGTCTCTCTCTGAATGTTGGCAAGACCAAAGAAATGATTGTGGACTTCAGGAAGAGACAGCAACGGACATACTCCCCCTCATGATCAGCGGGTCACCAGTAGAGAGAGTGAGCAGCTTCAAGTACCTGGGAGTAAACATCTCCGAGGACCTGACCTGGACTGCTCACATTCAGACACAGGTGAAAAAGCCAGGCAAAGACTGTACCACCTGCGCCAGCTGAGGAAATTCAGGGTTTCACCAGCTATCCTGAAAACTTTCTATTTAGGGGCGATAGAAAGTGTTTTAACTCAGTGCATCACAGCGTGGTATGGGAACAGCACCAGTCATGACCGCAAAGCCCTGCAAAGAGTAGTGCGCTTATCCGAGCGTATCTCAGGGTCAGCTCTCCGTCTCTGCAGGACGTCTACACCAAACGCTGCAAAGGTAGAGCTACCAAGATCATCAAGGACTCTAATCACCCTGCAAACCCTCATTTCACGCTGCTACCATCTGGTAGCGCTTCCAAGCCTGATGGCCAAAACTGAGAGACTCAGGAGGAGCTTCTTCCCCAGGCCATCAGACTCCTGAACTCAGTCACTTAACATCACGTGACTTCACGTCAGGATAAACATCGATACACTGACATTGCACTGCACTTTCTGTTCTCGTTGTTACTGTGTAACAACCTGTCATAAACCTGTTTGCACATTATACTCTTTATACATTTGTTAACCACATATTTATAAGTCTACAGTTTACTCACTGCAAAGTCTACTTCAATTATTTTATTCCACTTTATCCTTATTTGTTACCTTTTTTTCTCTCTTGACTTGATTATTTATAATTCTACAGATATAGACATATATATATATATATATATATATATAGATAGTACTTTTTTTATATCCTATTTCTATTATAATTTCTTCCTTGTGTTTTTAACTGTGAATTTGCACTGTCCATGGAGCGGACCTGTTTACATTTCACTGCCGGTTGTATATTCTGTATATAACTGTGTATGTGACAAATAAAACTCTTGAATCTTGAATCTGTACTAAAATGGCCACCACAGTCACCAGAGCTCAACCCAATAGAGCATATTTGGCATGTGGTGGAACGGGAGCTTCGTGCCCTGGATGTGCATCCCACAAATCTCCATCAACTGCAAGATGCTATCCTATCAATATGGGCCAACATTTCTAAAGAATGCTTTCAGCACCTTGTTGAATCAATGCCACGTAGAATTAAGGCAGTTCTGAAGGCGAAAGGGGGTCAAACACAGTATTAGTATGGTGTTCCTAATAATCCTTTAGGTGAGTATATATATATATATATATATATATATATATATATATATATATATATATATATATATATATATATATATATATATAATTTGCAACCAGGGCATCGAGCAACTCTCCATTGGTTTGCGAGCTGGAAAACCCAAACTCTAGTCAGGCCAATCACATGGCTTTGGCTGTGACTCTGGAAGACTTGAAGTTAAGCTTTTCTTTGAGAAAAGAACAAAGAATGGCACTGAAGTTCTAAAAAAAGGAAGATGTGTTTGGAGTTTTGCCGAACGGATATGGCAAAAGTTGATTCTATCCACTAGCTCCGCTTCACATTCTTCATTGCTCTGGTTGATTGTAGTGCTATCCTATTGCAGCAGAGTGGAGTTGTGTTCTTATTAGTGGGTAAACTGATGGGAGGATGACTAAAGTGAGCTGATATTGAAGATGTTGCTGGCAACTGCGGCCCAACAGCTTGTCGTCTACTATTATAGTTCATGCATGGTGGCGTGGCTATACAATGGCTTGGTTATAAACTTAATAGGCTACATACTAGGGATGGGAGAAAGAAACTATGCACTGATGCATCGCGATTCTCTCTCCAATGATTCTGGATAGATTGTGAAAATTTCTGAATTGATTCTGAGCATAGTTTTTAACTGCAGATGTGGGATGACGCTGCATATGTTTGAACACCCTTATTCTACTTGCTTCCATTTCCTCACACACACACATCACTCGAACCTTCCATAAAATAATCTTTCATAAAGTTCGGAAAGGTTGAAGTGAACAAAACGTATTCTCGTCGCTACATACAATTAAGGTTAAACCACTGTAGTCATATGGACTATTTTAACCATGTCTTTACCTTTCTGGACCTTGAAAATGGTAATTACATTGCTGTCTATGGAGGGGTCAGAGAGCTTGCCGATTTCATCAAAAATATCTTAATTTGAAGTTGAAGTTTCAAAGATGAACAAAGGTCTTACGGGTTTGGAACAACATGAGGGTTATTAATGACAGAATTTAAATGTTTAGGTGAACTCTGAGAAGAGCCGGAGCCCCAGCCCCCATCATGCGCACCTTCTACAGAGGCACCATCGAGAGCATTCTGACCAGCTGCATCACTGTGTGGTACGGCGCCTGCAACGCATCCTGCCGTAAAGCACTTCAGCGCATAGTGAGAGCAGCTGAGAAGATCGTTGGTGTCTCTCTCCCACCCCTCCAGGACATTTATAACTCCCGCCTCTCCCGCAAAGCCCTCATCATTGCGAGAGACCCCACCCACCCATCGCACAGCCTCTTCAGTCTGCTGCCATCAGGGAGGAGGCTTCGCAGTCTCCAAGCAAGGACCAGCAGACTGAAGGACAGCTTCATTCCCCAAGCTGTCAGGGCATTGAACTCCCTCCCGACTCTGCCGACTCTCCCTCTTCCGCCCCACGCACCTGATCTGGGAATCACCCCAGTTCTCCTCCCTTCATCTACCTCATTATATTGTCTCTCTGAGGGATTGGTCTCCCCTCTTACAGACTCTTTTTGCACACACTCTTATAATTTTATTTTATACCTGCACTGACTTAAATCTGAAATTGCACTATTGTTACTATTGTTTGCACTATTTGCCATCGCCACTTTACCTCTATAATTCACTTTATCCATCTTTTTTTATCTTTCTTCTGTTGTTGTTACTGTTAAACTTTTGTTGTTATTGTTATTGTTTTGTTGTTGTTAGGCACCTAGGGTCTGAGAGTCATAGAATTTCAATTCTCTGTATGTATGTACTGTACGTATGGCAGAATTGACAATAAAGCTGACTTTGACTTTGACTTTGAACTAACCCTTTAAATAGACAGCATTACATATATTCTTCACAGAAAAAGCAATCCCGGAATGCATTGTGATACTAACATCAGATGGAGTCAATAGAAAATTCAATGGAAAATGATCTGCTTCACTTCCTGGTTGTTACCCCTTTATTCCCCAAACTTTACATATTGTTCCCTTATACCCACATGTACGTACTTTATACACTATAATTACTGAAAGGTACACTGTAAATTGGTTTTACGTATGGCTGTAATCTAAAGTGTTAACAAAACTTGTTTCAAGAACATTAAAAAATCTCCAAACTTTTGAATTGTAGTGTAGCTGAATAGACAGCATACAGTTTTGCACACAGCCCATGTTGCATAAGCTAATGTGGAAATAAAATAAAGGCCTTAATTTTATCCCTGCTCAGAGGGTATTATAGTGCCAGTTTCTGACCCCGCTTGCACTTAATCTTAACCCTTCTGAAAGTAAAGGGCAAAACTGATCACGTATCAGCACTTAGTAATAACTTCTGTCCTATTTTAGAAAGCCACTGTTGTTTCCCATTCTAGCCTCCGCAGTTTCTTATTAGATCCGACACAGCACTGTGGCAAGGTCTCAGAGGTGAAATAATTTCCGGAGAGCAATTACAGGCACCAGGAATTCCCATGATTGCCATTATATTAAAAGGTATGGCTATAAAAGCGAATTATAATTGAACGATCACCATTTATCTGAATAAGGCTCCATCTTTCCTTGCATCACAAGGGGAAATGCTGACCGTTTAAGCTACCAATTTAAATTACATCCATTGTACATTCATAATTGTTAAATGCAACCTCAGGCTTTTTGTGTGTGTGTCCGCAAACATGAAGTATATTGGCCCTGTCTGAAATGGCACCCTAAAATCTCACGTCCTTCCTACAAGTCTGCACTTTCGTGACGTAATGCCGCTTTGACTCTTGGGAAGAAGTCTGCTGGGGGGCTTGCTTCAGTGCGGGCTCGACAAGAATGCACATCGAGGGCGCATATCGACCACAAATGGGGCACTCTCAAGCACCCTTCTGCAACCTAAAATGACAAATAATTTCTTCCATATTGTGATGTACATCCAAATGAAATTGATTATCACAAAAGATGTGTGGTGGAGACTTCTGTTGTTGATTGCAAGCAGAGCTGAATGCCAACATGTTGATCGTAAAGACCGAAGTAAGGCCAGAGTATACTTAATTTTCCGCGTTCCACTCCATCTCATGCACAGTTGAGTTTGGTAGAGGTTTTTTTTTTTACACATGCACTGTTGTACGCATACCGTCCGCTTGGACAGTCTGTTTTTTTCTGTAGTGTTTACGTCACCACAGAATATTTTTTTAATCCCCTTTAATCCCCTCACACAAACACACGTTAACTTGGCTGTCTATTGTTTTTGATATTTTTTTATGTTTCTTGAGTAGGGTTAGTTGTTGTTCTTGTTCTGTCTCCTCTGGGGTTTTTTTGGACCGCGAGGCAAGGGCACGAGCCAGTGTTGCCACCTTGCGGACAAACTAAGATGGTCGCGTCCAGGCAAACCTTTGTTGTGCTTGCTCTTTGGTAAAAATAATAAAGCAGCATTTTGACTGAGAATGCTGACGTATCATGTCCACAAATAGAGCTTGGATAGTACTATGTGCACCACTGAGCTTATTGAGACAGACAAACAGAAGTGCTAATAAACAATATATCACTACTGTTTCACTATGGTTGATGTGCTTAACAGCCATATTGGATTCTGAATTCGGGTTACACTTCCCCCAAATTTCCCAGTTGCACCTCCGACTTGAGGGCGCGTTCCAGTTAAAAGTGCCTAAAAATTAAATATTCCTGCTGGGAACTAGGACTTTCCCACTTCCAAGGACAAATGGAATGCAGCATAATTAGTACAAAAATTAAACTGCATGTGCAAGCTTGTACAATGTAAGTGCGGTAAAAAAAAAAAAAAAAAAAAAAACGTGTGCTGTGTGCGTTTAGTACACGTGTACGGTGCTAATGGCGGAATTTGCATCACGTTCACTGTACGCATACCCTAGCACACCTGCTTTGAATCCCAATAAAAGACTGAGAAAGACACTTTAAACTGGGATGTTATTGGCCTATTTGCATACAGCATCAGTATTTCTGTTAATTCAGCCTATAGCTAAATGATTTAAGCTCCTCCTTTTGGAGTGGGGTCTCTGAAATAGAGATTGTCTAAAATCAACATGGTCATAATGATTAACACTCACGAATCCTCTGACAAAGTCCTATAACAAGGGTTTGGTGAAGCCTCCTGTGTTCGTGATATTCAGCTGTTCAACTGAATTGTTTCTCTCCATGGATTTTTAATATCTACCCTGTCACAGCTGGTTTTGATCAAGCACATGTGTTGTTATGTCACCTGCTGCTAAAGTGGAACAAATAGATTGCATTTAACATTGACATTTATATTGTTTGCTCTTGGGCTGGAATTCAAAACGAGTGATTGCTGCCTGCTCAGCTTTATCTTTACCACATTCTCTCAGCATTGATGATAACGAGTCTGAATTGCTGCATGGCTCACCTCCAGTAAGTATTGTAGAATACGGTGTTTTGTTTTTCTTTGTTTTTTCTTTTGCATACTATTAGTACAAGAATCCAAGACTAAGGGTGAGGGTGACACTTAGCATTTTCCAAAATATCTAATATATCTAAATATCTGATAATATATATATATATATATATATATATATATATATATATATATATATATATATATATATATATATATATATATATATATATATAATATTATTATTATTATTATTATGTTTTTTTTGTTGTTTTTTTGTTTGTTTTTACAATATTTCAAAATGTTACTGTAATTTCGATCAGTTAAATACAACCTTGGTGATAGAGACTTTTTCCAAAAATATATTATTCTCTATTGTGATGTATATCAGAGTGAAATACGAAGATGAACAAAAGTCTTGTGACATGAGGGTGAGTAATTAATGACAGAATTTTCATTTTTGTGTGAACTACGCCTTTAAGACTGTTGGTGCATGAAACCTTGCCCAATGTTTATAAATAGACTGCTTGGAGAAAAAAGAAAATAGCATAAAATGCTACAAAAGTGCTGTATGTGGCACCATTAAAGTGGCAGAATCATCCACCCATTTTGAACTTGACTTTAAAAACATTGTTTATTTTGTTTCCAGCAGCCTAATGTACAAACAAGTTCAACTAATTTCCAGCTGCTCAGGTGGAGAGACTGACTCATGCTGGCATTATTTTATTTTATTTTTTCAAACAACACATGGATGTCAGCGTGATTAGTGTTGGGATGAATATATAAATTCGGACTTGTCACTTAATATTTTTTCAGGATTCTATGATGAATGGAAAGTTCAAAAGAACAGCATTTATTTTAAACATAAACTGTGCATTTCTTAAAAAAAAAAAAAGCACTGACCCCATATATATATATTGATATTTCATCTGCCTGACAGGTTGAAGTAAACATATTATCAATAGCACAGTCAGTCAAGTAGCAGTGTTTTTTTTTTTTTTTTTTTTACAAAATGAACTGTATTTATTTATTTCCATAATGCATTTTGATAGTTTTTGTGAATGATTCATCAGTTTTTGATTCCAAAGAAAATATCTGTATCTAAATTTCTGTCTAATAATATTAATAAATGTGTGTGGAATTTTTTTTTTTTTTTTTTTTTTTTTTTTTTTTTGTGACACTGGTGGATGTTACTGAACGTATTAATGCATTTGAACGTATTAATAAATGGACAAAGCCAACATGTTGAAAATGGCATAAAAGAGAAAGCATTGATGCAAAATATCTGGGCACAATATTTTTTCCCCCTTACTATTTAGTAATGCACAAACAAATAGCGTTATTCAATTTGTTTTGTTTTTCTGTGCTGCTTCGATACGCTATTTGTTCTTCATCAGTCAGCCCGTATGAAAGGTATAATCAAGCTAATTACTGATTACAGACTTCATCCTTTGTTCACTTTCTCTCGTGTCATGTGAGGACAATGGGAATCTTAGTTTCTGCCCACACAAGGAAATATGCTTCATTTAAGACTACTTCATCTACTAACAACTATTACTTGAAACACAGATGGCTTGAATTGAATGGGCTCCTCCATTATAATTATCCTAAAACTTGACTGATTTATAAAGACACTTACACAAAGACAGAAACTACTACAATATTATCATAGTAGAGTGATTACATCCCATGGAAATTACCATTTGTATTACCACCAGTGGTATTACCATGCCGCAAGTCCAAAAAATGTTTCTACTTACCATGGCATAGAAAAAAAGGAAAAAAAGAAAAGAAGATATTTTGAAGAATTTTGATAACCAAACAGTTTCGGTTCCCATTGACTTCCATTTTATAGACAGAAAATACAATGGAAGCCAATGGGAATTCAAACAGTTTGGTCACCAACAATCTTCCAAATATTTATTTTACGCTCCACAGAAGAAAGAAAGTCATACAAGTTTGGAAGAACATGAGGGTGAGTAAATGATGACAGAATTTTCATTTTTGGGTGGACTATTCCTTTAATGGTAAATGTTTAGCAGGCATTTTATCAAATGCGGTGACTGACCAATCAGAATCCGGCATTTAAGACCGCAGTATAATAATGATCTCTAGCAGTGTGTCCTTGTGTGGCCTTCCAGTGCGTGTGACTGGCAGGTGACAGCCGTCACCGTGTGCTTGGTCAGCTCTTCAGATGGATTTCCGTGACTATACAGCGGCAGAATGTGTGTGTCTGATCAGTATGGCTATATCACATTCACTTCTTCTGCATGAAATAGACCTGTCCTCTGTGCCTGCTAATGATACGCAGTATGAAACAGTGATTGGATGTCAACATGATTGATGTGGGTGTGGAGAGGGAGGGTCCAGCGCTCTCTTGGGCCATTATCTCTTCAAATTATATCAAGACCGTCTCGTTAGTCGTCCTTTTGGTGATGCTCAATTGTCATGATGACCGAGGGCATTGAGTCTTTGTGGAATTGAAAGTAGAGGACAATTCTTTGCCTAAAGAGATATAAAATGATGCTCCTTGAGATAGATATGAATAAATTTGAAGATCTCACAAGCACACTTTTAGCTACATTTCACAAAATGGTCAAATTAATTTCCATGTATGTTGCTTAAATTGTTAATCTTGTCTCCGCAGTCTATTCGGGAGGTGACGGGTTACGTGTTGGTGGCTCTGAACCAGTTTGACTATCTTCCTCTGGAGAACCTGCGGATCATCCGTGGCACTAAACTGTACGAAGGACGCTACGCCCTGGCCATCTTTCTCAACTACAGACGGGATAACTACTTCGGCCTTAGACAACTCGGCCTCAAGAACCTGACAGGTATATATATGTCTGTCTATGGGTCTCTGTTTCCCGTCACACTTGGTTTTTGTGCAGTAGAAGTCTTTTAGAAATACACATGAAAGAGCACCAAGGCACTCAAAAAGTTCTCAAACACATCTGGGGGGACATTTGGTCAAACTTTGTTTGGTACTTCAAGGACAATCAGCAGTCCTTCATGTCTCCCTGTAGCTCTAGCTCAGGCGTCTTACATTAAGGACATTGCAGTTTATTGCACTGGCTACATCTGCATGACTATGTCATGTTCATGCAGGTGATCAGGGACCCTTGGGTATCTTTCTCCTGGTGTTTTTCAGAGTCAGTAGAAAAGTCATTTTGGAGTTATTGGAACTATGGCATTAATTTCCTTCCACCTGTAAGTTGTTAGCCTGTTAGCATCTTAAAGGGATAGGTCACCCAAAAATGAAACGTTCTGTCATCATTTACTCACCCTCAAGTTGTTCCAGACCTGTATGAATTTCTTTTCTTAACACAAAAGAAGATATTTTGAAGAAAATGGGTAACCAAACAGTTGATGGGAAGTCAATGGTGCCCATCAACCGTTTTGATTACTGACATTCTTCAAAATATTTGTGTTCAGCAGAAGAAATAAATTCATACAGGTTTGGAACAACTTGCGGGTGAGTAAACGATGACAGAATTTTTATTTTGGGGTGAACTATCCCTTTAAGGACTGTTCCACTGGTGCACAAATTTTTCTCTGGTAGAAAGAGAACTGTTGCTGCTGGTCTCCCCTCTTTACTGAATAATGCCAATTTAATCACATGAGCTGTAATTATCTCTGGAATTAAATCTACATTAATTACCAAATAAGGTTGTTTGTTATATTTTAGAGTGGAACCTCAAGGTTGTGTCAGAAACATTATGTAGAAGAGGCTATAACCTATTGCCCCCTTCAGAAAGGACGTGCTTGATATGATGGTTAAGCTGCCTAATAGGTGCTGTGTGTCAGAATGTTGCTGTGGGCAAAATTATTTTTTTTAACTCCCTCCCTTACACACACACACACACACACACCAATGTTTTAAGTATGTGTTCCCATACCCAAGGCCCTTTTGTTGACCCAATGGGGTCTAGGATGAGAGAAAATAGAGAGCGACAGCCATCAGTATGCCCACCAAAAATGACTACTGCCCGCCATAATGATTTTTTTTATATACTCTATACTTATGAGGTTTAGTTACTTTGTTAAAGTTGGATTTATTATCGGGCTGTCATTATAGAAATGCATTATAGAGTCATTATAGTAATGCAACTTTGGTCTTTCATATTTACATATAGCTAAATTACTGATATTGTATATTAAAAATAATTTAATGCTCCTGAATGACTCAAAAAGTTATAAAATATTACCATAATACCATCATAGTGTTGCAAATTGTTTCTTGATCTAAATTATGACTGAATGAGAAAAGTAAAAGTACTATGGTTTTGTCTGTAATTCCCTGTGTACTGCTTAGTTGTAACTTTACATTCTAATATAAATTTGCTTAGATTTATTCCATTACTTCCTATTATGCCATTACAATCCCGCAGTGCTCCAGGTAAAGAGATGAAAGCATGCATCTTCCTTTCTGAGACACAGAACACTGATGCTTAATGGATCCTTTGATATAAAATACGGTTGTCATCATCTCTTCCATGTTCTTACTCTCCTTTACTAATGGGAAGTAGCTTTCATATATGTGGTCATTTCAGCACAAATATGACTTTTCTTTCACTCTATCAAAATAAATCAGTCAAGCAAACCTTAAAGGTGCACTCTGTAATATTTAGGAGGATCTATTGACAGAAATACAATATAATATACATAACGTCTCGGTTACGTATGTAACCCTCGTTCCCTGAAGGAGGGAACGGAGACGCCACGTCAGAGTACCGACGAATAGGAATCTCGCTTCGCGAGCCAATCTACTTCGAGTGTAACTAAAACGAGCCAATGCACATTGGCATGCAATGATTGCACCAGGTGCTCATGCCACGCTGTGCGGGTATAAATGAGACACAGGTGATTGCATCAAATTAGCCTTTTGCTGAGGAGCCGAGTAGGTAGGCCGGCACCCCAGCAGGGTACAGAGGACATGGCGACGGGACGTGGCATCTCCGTTCCCTCCTTCAGGGAACGAGGGTTACATATGTAACCGAGACGTTCCCATTCAGTCGGTCACTCTCGACGCCACGTCGGAGTACCGACGAATAGGAATCCCTACCAAAGTGGCATGGCCTCTGCCCCCTTCCAGTGCCCAGTGTGAGCCGCCTGAGCTCTCTTACTTGATGAGATGGGGCTCACACCAGGAAGTCCACCACTGCTGTTCCGCATGACCCTGCTCAGTGATTATTGGATGACACTGGGAAAGCGTGCCCTAGAAAAGGGGCCGCTGCGGAGCCCACATCGTACCCCGGAGGAGTTATGTGGAGTACAAAGCTGAGCCGTAGCCCGCAAGGGAGGAGGGTGCTCAGTCCCGTGACGGGAAGGCTCTCCCAAGGGAAAGACACGGGCTTCCCGTAGGAGCGACCGTGGAAGAATATATGGGATCCCTGCAGGGTCACTCATATAAGCCCAGCCCATTACCGGTTCTCAAGGATTCAGCGGCAAGGGGCTGATGCCCGACGCCCGCGGCGTCCGACACCGAGGAGATGGAGGACTCACAGAGTTTGCTTCTGGAGAATAAGAGCGCCGGAGCGCAGCAAGCCGACAAGAGCCGGGCCTCTCAGTGCTTCTACCCGCTTGAGGTGAGAACACAGGAGGAGACCGGCTCTACACGTAGGCTATAGAATCTAGCGAACGTGTTGGGTGTCGCCCAGCCCGCAGCTCTACAGATGTCTGACAGCGAGGCGCCACGTGCCAGCGCCCAGGAGGATGCAACACTTCTAGTAGAGTGTGCTCACACCCCGAGCGGACAGGGCACACCTTGTGCTTGGTAAGCCAAGGTGATGGCATCCACTATCCAGTGGGCCATCCTCTGCTTGGAGACAGCCTTTCCCTTCTGCTGGCCTCCGTGACAGACAAAGAGCTGATCTGAGGTTCTGAAGCTTTGAGTTCTATCCACGTAGATCCGCAGAGCGCGGAACGGGACAGAGCAAAGCTAGGGCTGGGTCTGCCTCCTCCGGGGCAGCGCTTGCAGGTTCACCACCTGGTCCCTGAAGGGAGTGGTAGGAACCTTGGGCACATAGCCAGGCCGGGGCCTTAGTACCACGTGGGTATTTCCCGGCCCGAACTCTAGGCACGATTCGTCGACCGAAAATGCCTGCAGGTCCCCTACCCTCTTGATGGAGGCCAATGCAGCCAACAGCAAAGTCTTCATAGACAGAATCTTTAGCTCTGCTGACTGCAAAGGCTCGAATGGGGCATTCTGGAGTGCTCGGAGCACCAGAGCAAGATCCCAAGAGGGTATGGAGGGGGTCGAGGAGGATTTAACCGTCTCGCCCCTAAGGAACCTGACGACCAGGTCGTGCTTCCCAACCGCCTCACCTTCTACGTGGTCGTGATAGGCGGATATAGCAGCAACATAGACCTTGAGGGTGGAGGGGACAGCCTACGCTCCAACCCTTGTTGCAGGAAGGAAAGCACAGACGCGATCCGAACATCTTCGGGGTCTTCTCGGCGAGAAGAACACCACTCGACGAACAGGTTCCACTTCGAGGCGTAAGCCTGTCTTGTAGACAGTGCACGTGCCGAAGTGATGGTGTTAACTACCTCTTGGGGTAAGTCACCTAGAACCTCCGCGTCCCGCCCAGGAGCCAGACATGAAGCTTCCACAGGTCTGGACGCTGGTGCCACAGGGTGCCCCGCCTCTGAGTCAGAAGGTCCTTCCTCAGAGGAATCGGCCAAGGAGGGGCTGTCGCGAGGAGCATAAGTTCCCGGGAACCAGGTCCGGTTGGGCCAGTACGGCGCCACCAACAGGACCTGCTCCTCGTCCTCCCTGACCTTGCACAGTGTCTGTGCAAGTAGGCTCACTGGGGGAAACGCATATTTGCGCAGCCCCTGGGGCCAGCTGTGCGCAAGGGCATCCGTGCCGAGTGTACCCTCGGTCAGCGAATAGAACCACTGGCAGTGGGACGTTTCTGGGGAAGCAAACAGGTCGACCTGTGCCACCCCGAACTGTCTCCAGATCAGCTGAACCACCTGGGGGTGGAGTCGCCACTTCCCTTGGAGCGCAGCTCGTGAGAGCTCGTCGGCCACACGGTTGCGCACACCAGGTACATGAATGGCCCGAAGCGACCTCAGACACTTCTGACTCCAGAGGAGGAGATGGCGGGCGAGTTGCGACATGCGACGGGAGCGCAGACCACCTTGTCGGTTGATATACGCAACGGTTGCAGTGTTGTCCGTGCGGACCAGTACATCTTTGCCCCGTAACTGCCCTTTGAGGCGGCTCAGAGCAAGATGTACTGCTAGCAACTCGAGGCAATTGATGTGCCAATGCAGGTGTGGGCCCGCCCAAACCCCTGACACTGCATGCCCGTTGTAATGGCTCCCCAGCCCGTGGCGGAGGCATCCGTGAAAACCACAGCATGCCTGGACACCTGTTCCAGGGGCACTCCAGCCCGAAGGAACGAGGGGTCGGACCACGGACTGAAGGACTGGCGACAGGCCGGTGTGATGCTCACCCGGTGAGTGCCGCGTTGCCACGCCCATCTCGGGACTCGGCCGTAGCCAATGCTGAAGCGGTCTCATATGAAGCAGGCCGAGCGGCGTTACTGCTGCCGCGGCTGCCATATGCCCCAGGAGCCTCTGAAACTGTTTCAGTGGAACCGCCATCCTGCCCTGAAACGTGTTCAGGCAGTTCAGCATCGACTGAACACGCTCCTCTGTGAGGCGCGCTGTCCGCTCGACCGAATCCAACTCCATACCGAGAAAAGAGATCCTCTGCACGGGGGTGAGTTTGCTCTTTTCCCAGTTGACCCGAAGACCCAACTGGCTGAGGTGTCTGAGCACCAGGTCCCTGTGTTCGCACAACTGATCCCTGGACTGTGCTAGAATGAGCCAGTCGTCGAGATAGTTGAGGATGCGAACGCCCTGTTCTCTCATGGGCACGAGGGCCCCCTCCGTGACTTTCGTGAAGACACGGGGGGACACGGATGCATTCGAAAATGCGTTTCTGCGTGAGCATCTTGAACGGTAGCTTGTGGAGGCTCCGATTCAGGACTCGCAGGTCCAAGATTGGCCGTAACCCACCGGTTTTCTTGGGTACAATGAAGTACGGGCTGTAGAAGCCGGTCTTCATATCGGCTGGAGGGACCGGCTCTATCGCGTCCTTCGCCAGCAGGACAGCGATCTCCGCACGCAGGACATGGGCATCTGTGGCATTCACCGAAGTGAAGCGGACGCCCTTGAACCTGGGGGGGCGCCGGGCGAACTGAATCGCGTAGCCAAGCCTGATGGTCCGAATGAGCCAGCGAGACGGAGCGGGGAGCGCTAGCCAGGCTCCCAGGGACCGTACAAGCGGGACCATAGGGACCACCGGCGTACCCACCGTGGGGCAGCGCGGTGGAATGCAGGTACCGGGCTGGGGCGGCTGTCTCGTGGAGGCGGCCCGCAGCGAGGTGAGAGTGTGCCGTGCCACACTTCCCTGATTCCACAGGTGGGCAGAGGAACCTGAGGGGGACGTCCACTGCTGCCTGCTGGCAAAGGAGGAGGATGAGTGTGGTCCGGCGTTTGACCGGCCACAACTCTCCGAGCCCCCTGAGGACCCGGAGATGGAAGAAACTGCTCTTTTATTGAGAATTTGGGTACCGCTGGGGCTGAGCCCAGCGGCGGAACAGAAAGAAAACGGAACACAAGATTCTCCTCCCGGCCCTCCTCCGGGGGATGGAGCGGTGCGGTCACCGCTCCAGAAGAGCAGTCCTCCTCATCTCCGGTCGCCCGCCTCAGGAGCGCTTGCCCTTGGCCTTGCCACCCCTCTTGGCAGGCCCCTGGACGGGCGGGGCGGCCTGCTTGCGGCCTGCTTGCGCCCGGCTCCACGACGCCGTTTGGGTGGAGGCTGCTGCTGCGGCGCGGGAGCGGAGGCAGACGCAGGCGGCCGCCCTCGGCGACGAGCAGGCTGAGGCGCTGCCGGCGGCGGGGTGGAGACAGCAGCTGACCGCCGTGGCAGGATGTGACTGATCGCCTCAGTCTGCTTCTGTGCGGCCGAGAACTGCTGGGCGAAGTTCTGGACCGCGTCGCCGAAAAGGCCAGTCTGGGAGACGGGGGAGTTAAGGAACCTGACTTTGTCGGTCTCCCTCATGTCCGCCAGACACAGCCAGAGATGGCGTTCCTGGACCACCATGGTGGACATCGCGACGACCCACGCCCACGCCAGAACCTTCGCCGCACGGCGCGAGGTCCGTCGCGGTTCTCAGTTCCTGAAGAACTGCGGGATCGTGACCACCCTCGTGCAGGGCCTTCAGTGCCTGGGCCTGATGGACCTGCAACAACGCCATAGCGTGTAAGGCGGAGCCTGCCTCTCCACAAGCCTGATAGGCCTTCCCGATCAGATCGGACGAGTACCTACAGGCCCTGGAGGGAAGACACGGGTTCCCCCTGGAAGTGGAGTTAGGGCACAGTTGCATAGCAACGGCCTGCTCCACGGAGGAACCTGCGTGTATCCCTTTGCAGGTCCGCCATCGAGGGTGGTGAGGGAGGAGGATCCACTAGGCCGGTTTCGGGCAGTAAAAGGTGCCGTCCACGACCTTGTGAGCTCCTCGTGCACCTCCGGGAAAAAAGGCACCGGGGTGGGGCGCTGAGAACCAGCACGGGCCACCCCAGAAACCAATCATCCAGCCTTGAGGGTTCAGGACACGGTGGATGGTTCCACACGAGCCCGACTCTCTCGGCGGCCGGGCAAGCATAGCCATCATCTCTGGATCAGTATCGGGCACAGCGGGTCTACCCGGAGGAGCCCCTGGGCCGACACATCCTCTCCAGAGAGTTCTGACCTCCCTCCGATGCAGCGATGGACATCTGGTCCACAAGGGGAGCCCCAAGGATACGGATGGTGCACATCTCGTGGACGGCCCACCGCGTTCCAATGGCAGCTCTACTGGCTGCGGAGTGCGAGAGGGATGAGGGTTCCCCGGGGGTTGGTTCCCTGGGGGAAACGCGCTCACTGTAACCCTCAAATCAGCCGGGCTACTGCCTGAAGTAACCCTCTGAGGAGGGTTAGATCGAGGCAGAGGCACGGGGGCTCCGCCCCTTGCGACGGAGACCGCGATCGCAACTCCGAGATGGTCATGTTCCCGCAGTGAGAACATGACTCATCCACCAGCGCTGCCTCAGCGTGCTGAACGCCCAAACACGAGATACAGCGCTGATGACCATCCCTCGGTGACAGGAAACCACCGCATCCAGAAACACACAGATAGAATGTCATCTTGAAAAAGACGCAAGCTCTATCTGTGCAAGCTCTTTCAGAAGGACGCTCTCCTTGGTGCTGAAGCACGCAGGGGAGGGGTCGCGGCGACACAGTCAGGGGGTAGTGCAGCCTGACGTGCGCGCTCTCTCTCTCACGAGGGCGCTCTTACCAGCCGTGGGAACGGCTTTTTAGCGCTCTCCACCTAGCGCACCGAACCAGCTGTGAGAACAGCCCTTGTGATCGTTCTAACGAACAACAAAGAGAGATGATCGAAACCACACGACCCGCTGCAGTGCCGTCACACCAACACCGACTGAAGAGATCGCTTCAAAGGCGGCTCCGTCAGTCACTGCGCGGTAGGGAGTGATAGCTGGCGTAACCATCTACCACTCGGCTCCGAAGCAAAATGCTAATTTGATGCAATCACCTGTGTCTCATTTATACCCGCACAGCGTGGCATGAGCACCTGGTGCAATCATTGCATGCCAATGTGCATTGGCTCGTTTTAGTTACACTCGAAGTAGATTGGCTCTCGCGAGCGAGATTCCTATTCGTCGGTACTCTGACGTGGCGTCGAGAGTGACCGACTGAATGGGAACTATGTTTTCAGAGGTGTATAAAGACCTTACAAAATGTACCGTTATGTTTTTATTACTTTAGAATGAGCCATTTCGATCTCCATACACCGCGGTCCCCTTATAGTGAAGTCGCCATTTTGCACCATTCAGGTTTTCTAAACGGACACATTGCTCTCTGCTGTCTCAGATGACGACATCTTTGTCCTGTGTTGGCCACCGTAGTTTCTCTGTGTGCTTCGAAAGGGAGGGGTGGGTGGTGGGTGAGTGCATTTTACAACCTCACCGCTAGAAGCCGCTAAAATTTACGCACTGCACCTTTAAGGGTGCAGATTTTTTTTAAATAGTTTTTATACAAATTATTTAACAAATTATTTAAATTACATGAAATTAAATGTCATTCCAAACCTGTATGACTTTCTTTCTGTAGAACACAAAAGAAAATATTTTGAAAAAAAAAAAAAAATTATATATACATAATTTTTTTTTTTTTTTAACAAGGAAAGGCAATTTTGGACCAATGTTGGATCCCCCCAAAAAAACGAACGCAGATGCAACCGGATAATTTACATAATGACCAACACAATCTACTTAGGGCAGCGCAAATTAGCATCTGGTTTAAGACCAGTTTATTTTTGGCCGGTAAATGATGGCACAAACGCCAGTAAATTGACGAGCACAAACCTTAGTAAATCACCTTGCATGATTCATTTTAAATACTCTCATCCCATAAATTTTGCATCTGAAAGGGAAACTCCTACAAATGCACATGCAATAATGTCAGCTGCAAAGATAACTGTTCCCACGCCTTTTTAGAGCTATTTTTTCACTGTGTGTCTTTAGTAAAATTGCAAAGTACAAATTGTTAGTAAATGTGGCCCATGGTTGTTTACCACATAAATAAATAGGCATAATATTTTTTTATTTTATGTTTTTGAAATTTATGTATTATGTCAGATAAAGAAAGAAATGTTCGGAGAAACTGGTTTTCCGTTGAGTGGTCATCTTTACAGTGTTTTTAAGATCAGTGGTCGCTATTCAGAAATATTATGCAGTGGAACGAAGTCAAGTATTAAGTATTCTTAAGAGGTCTGTCTAAAAATGTATGAGATTTACCCTAACAATAATGAACAGGAAGTATTCTATTCCTCTATGCCAGTATTTGCAGACTGTCTGGTGAATTGAGAGCTCTGACCACACACTATACTCTCATGTCAGTGGGTCTCAGTATGTTCTATGAAAAGCAATTAGGCCACAACTGTTAATGCATACAGATTTGAGTTCATATCAGATCAACTGATCCGGCCTGAATAATTGTGATAGAATCCTCATTTCTGAGAACAGCAAAACGTAGATGGAAATGCCCTTTTCCTGTATTTCTTAATTAAACAATATCACAAGCTGGATTCAAAATATAGAGTATGTAGTCTGCGGTTCAGTAACTATTATTATCCATGACTGATTATCGTGAAATGTTTAGCAGTTTAGACAGGTTAGAAACACTGACAAAGAGATAGTTGGGTAGAGTAAAATTAGCATGTTTTTACCAAAGCTAAAATCTTGCATGTATACAAATAAAAAGGTGCCATTTAGGAAGCACAAATCCACAGGCTTTAGTTTTGTGCTGTTGTGGTCTAATTGAAAGCATGCCAAGCAGCTGAGCGCAATCTAAAGAGAACATATAATTTCTCTCTCCATCTGCTGGCTGTGTGTACACCCATGCTTGGTAAACAGCAGCACCATTAGTTAGATTAGTCCTCATCACATTAAATGATCACTTTGTGTTTCTTCTCAAATGCAATAATTTGTGAATCAGGACATATAGAAAATGAAAGAGGAATAATATGATTCAAAAATACAAATATAATTTATATGATTTTCATTAAAGTTATTTCAATATACCAAAACACTTTTAGCGTAGGTTTGCTTGCATCCAAGGTCAGAACCACTTTAATTTTCTCATAATATACATTGTAACATGACCTCTTTTCTCACAGTGTCTGAAATGGTTCTACTCTGCTCTGATTGGTCAAATGGCCCACTCTCTTGTGATTGGTCTACCGCTGATAGTGCATGTCAGAAACAAAACCTCCCTTACCGTATCTGAATTTCAGCTCGGAGGCTTCCTCAGCACTCGTAAACACAGATGCGAACAATAACGTTGGAGTTGGTTTTACCGTATTAATTTGAGTCCTTATCTTTGGAAGTGCATGCAAAGTTGATTTGCTTCCACAAAGAAGAAAACAGCTTCTTCTCGACATGTCATCAACACAAACCAAACTCTTCCGGGCCTTCCAGGCTACAACTACAGTGTTTGAGGACTGGTCAAAGAAGATGTTGTTCGTGAGCAGCCAATGAAGACCATATGCTGGCATTATGCAAATTTGTTACAAACCTACATAGGTTCGAGCTGGAAGACAGACTGTTCAGAATTGGTTCTTTTTTGGGAGACATTAACTCGGTTTATTGCACACTTAGATCTTTGAAACATTGCAGATCTTTTACAATCACAAACAGCTATGTTACATACTGCATGAAAAGTAATTACCGAAAAACCGTAAGAGGGGCACTTAAACCCTTAAACGCATACCTTGAGTCTTTAGTGACCAGGGACGTCATTCACTACCCTCCTCCTCAAAAATATTTTTAAACGTAAACAAGCTTCTTAGTATTGCTCAATCAATTCAGGAAGAGACAGCAACGGACATACTCCCCCCTCATGATCAGCGGGTCATCAGTAGAGAGAGTGAGCAGCTTCAAGTACCTGGGTGTAAACATCTCCGAGGACCTGACCTGGACTGCTCACGTTCAGACACAGGTGAAAAAAGCCAGGCAAAGACTGTACCACCTGCGCCAGCTGAGGAAATTCAGGGTTTCACCAGCTATCCTGAAAACGTTCTATTTAGGGGCGATAGAAAGTGTATTAACTCAGTGCATCACAGCGTGGTATGGGAACAGCACCAGTCATGACTGCAAAGCCCTGCAAAGAGTCGTGCGCTTATCCGAGCGTATCTCAGGGTCAGCTCTCCCGTCTCTGCAGGACGCCTACACCAAACGCTGCAAAGGTAGAGCTACCAAGATCATCAAGGACTCTAATCACCCTGCAAACCCTCATTTCACGCTGCTGCCATCTGGTAGCGCTTCCAAGCCTGATGGCCAAAACTGAGAGACTCAGGAGGAGCTTCTTCCCCCAGGCCATCAGACTCCTGAACTCAGTCACTTAACATCACGTGACTTCACCTCAGGATAAACATCGACATACTGACATTGCACTGCACTTTCTGTTCTCGTTGTTACTGTGTAACATCCTGTTATAAACCTGTTTGCACATTATACTCTTTATACATTGGTTAACCACATATTTATAAGTCTACAGTTTACTCACTGCACAGTTTACTCCACTTATTTTATTCCACTTCTTTATTCTTATTTTTTTTACTTTTTTCTTCTACTTGACTTGATTTATTTATAATTCTACAGATATATATATCCTACTTTTTTATCCTATTTCTATTATAATTTCCTCCTTGTGTTTTTAACTGTGAATTTGCACTGTCCATGGAGCGGACCTGTTTACATTTCACTGCCGGTTGTATATTCTGTATATAACTGTGTATGTGACAAAAAAAACTCTTGAATCTTGAATCAATTAATTCTAAACAATATAACAAGAAAATAATAATTAAATCATAAAAGATTGCCTGTTTTCTCATAAATATTTTGTTAAAATTGTATAGGGTCACTATTGACCCGAGTTGTGTAACAGTGTAAGTATATTTTTTTTTCTGCACAACAATAATTGAATCTTTGATGACTGAATAAGTGAAATTCACTTTTATTCCACAAGCTGGCAATGTCTGATACACAATGATGAAGTGACTTTTCACTCATAGTTACCGCAGGCAGAAAACAAAAGAAAAGGAAATATCATCAGCAAAACCTGAAATGACTCCTCGATTTACTGCAGAGCAAGTGCTGAACACAATCAAATATTAGTGTAACTGTCACATGATGGTGTCAAGATGTTGAAAATGATATTTTTGAGAATATGTTGGAGATGGCGAAAATGAGCCAGATACTGAATATACTGGGAAATGAGCTCTGATGAGGACAGTGATGATGGCATAAAACATCTGCTCAGACTGAACCCTTAAGCTGCAAAATATGCTTTATTGTATTCTTCAATAATGGTTGCTCTAATATCAGGAGAGTTTTATATTATCGTGACAGGTAGAGATCCATGCATGTAAAATATAGATCTGGGTCGCTAAAGACCCAAATATGTAATAATGATTAGCGAAACATTCATGCAATTACGGGTTAAAATCAATTAGACAAACGATGCTAGGGTGTTATGAGTGGTTGCTTGGGCATTGCTATGCAGTTGCTGCAGTGTTCTAAGTGGTTTTTAGTATGTTGCTGTGCAATTGCTAAGGCAGTAGCTCTCAACCTTTTTGAATTGAAGGGATGTAGATTTTGTTTTATTTTCCTGTATTTATTGCTGTTCCGTAATACAAGACAGTATGCCTAGATACATATTTGCCGCCTCATTGATTGTTAAACCCTATTTATTATCCATGCTATTGCAAGCCTCTCTCATCTATGTGAGTTCACATACTGTATGTTTGATTAAATGTGCTGTCTTGATGTAAAATCCCCCAACACACTTTTACCCATCAGTAAGGCTCATGTTTCCATGTTTCATCCTCCCACCAGGTAATGCTGGTTGCATATACCCCTCAGTTCAAGGTGGAGGTCATTTTATTTACCCTACAGTAATTTTAGTGTTTTTCTCTGGATTGTGTTGTCATTGTGTATTTGCAGTGCTACATAATGATTGCTTTTGAGTGATAAAAGCCGGTTGTATATTCTGTATATAACTGTGTATGTGACAAATAAAACTCTTGAATCTTGAATCTTGAATGTTCTTTATATTGACACAACATTTCCACACATCTTGCATATGAACAAAGGGAAAGATTTTGATCAATTGCATTATCACTTTTGATGCACATGATGCTTAGAAATGCATCTGAATTAACAATAAAAATAAATAAATAAAAGGTTAATTATGCAGCAACAAAAAAGCTAATTAAAATGTTTGTATGTTATATAAATCTATTTAAGTTTTGTTTAATTATGCTTATTTTGTCCTATCAACATATTTGAAGTAATACTAATTCAGTGATTCAAAGAAAGGCAACAAATTACTTATTTAATTATGCAGATTTTATTCAGCTGTCCCTTTACTTGTACATTGCATGGCAGTTAAAACCAACACTGGTATTTGATGTATTTTCACCTAAATGACCGTAAAATCGCCATTACCCTTGGCCATGTTGACATGTACACAGATATCTGTGTCTGTCATCAAAGAGAATAGATTTTAATATTGTATTAGTGGCATAACCCCGATAGCAGATCATTGGCTCAAGACCAAATTCTATGGACAGCATACTGGCAGCTTGATTATTCCAAAAAACATATACATGTGAAGTATATGTGCTTTCAAGGCCTTTCAGAATGTGTACGGCACTCAGAACAGGTAGACATGAATTTTAAAAGTTTGATCAAAATTTTACAATTTGCAAGTCAGCCAAGGCCCAGCAGTAACATCTTGGTGGTTTGTCATCTAACGTCTTGACATGTACAGGAGGTTGGCAGGGGTTTCAATATTGTAATATACTCTCAGTCTATGAAGTTCCTGGCAGCTCCTGAATCAATAAGAATGTGATGTGTTGCTATTAGAAATTTGGACACTGACAATTATTTGGCGCTATAGGGAACATTTCACTACAAATGTCTTTGGGTGGATAGAGCTATATGGGAAGCCAGACTATAATTATGACAATGTCTGAATTAGGCACAAAATAGATACCCAGTCAGATTAAAAATCCATGCATGGATTAAAACTTTCCACACATGCCAGGATGACGAAACTTAGTGTATTTACTAGTTGCCATATCAACATTATTTAGAGAAAAAAATCTTTGGAAGATATCACTGAACATTTATTTAACCATAGCAAAAGTAAATTTCTTAAGTTTATTTTTCATCTGTTTTTTTGTGTTTATTTAAAATAAGACAAATCTGATATTATTGTAATCTTATATCTGTTCTTTAACAGTCGAGATGGTTCATTAATGCTGATCTAACAGCAGAAGACACGAGCCGTGGTTTAAATCCCAGTTGAGCAGGTGGGGTGTGTTGTCACACTGCGTTACAATGAGCCCCTGTCAGAACTACACTATTATATTCTATACTTTTATGAATTCTTTTGAGAAACCATGAGAAAAGGGTGAATAATGACTGAGAGTCAATGTTCAGAAATTATTCATTATTATTATGTTTTGAACTCTGCTGTATAACTGTGTTTAGCGATGTGTTTGTTGTCAAACTCAAAAATTAGTTTATTTTTAATTGTTAAAAATGCCATTATTTTATTTAAAAAAAAATTATAATTGTATTTTATTCACAAAATATTTTAGTTTGTCTTGTATATTTTTTTTATTATATCAGGTAACATTAAGCTGTCATTTGGTCATGTTACAGTGTACCCCACCTATGGGGCATGTTGTCACATTTCACTTCCATTCTTTCAGGGTAAATCAAGAAAAAAGTATACACTGTATTAATGAAACAAAACCATATATTTGTACTAGACGTGTGAAATTAATGTGGGAAAAAATAAATACTCTGAACACCAAGTGTATTTACACAAACTGAGAAAGTCAAAAAGTGTTAGGCTGTGCCCCACTCTCCCCTAGTATGTAGTATTTTTACATGTAATTGTAATTGTACAATATATTTGAGTAATCATGCCAAATATTAATGTCACACACACACAATATTATAATAAAAACAACTCATGCTGACCGAGCTATTCTAGGAATTATATAGAACTTGTGTGTGAAAAGGCTTAAATGAAATGAAGAGAGCAGAGCCAATTCATCTCACTGGTCTGTTGCTCAAAAGGCTGAGAGAGGAACAGCTCCATTAATAATGGATCCAGCATCATCATTATGCAGCAAAATGTTTAAACTACACAGAATCTCGCAGCTTCAAACACAGCTTTACTTTTTAAAAGCATTCCCTCATGAAACTGAGCTAATGTCAGCGAATCTTGAAGCAGATAACCAGTGAAAGTTTGAGGGATGGTTCATTTATTTACTTAAAACACAAGTAAATATTTACAAAATAATAATAAATAAATATAAAAAGCATATCTTCAGTATGTTTTAAGCACATAGCAGCCTCAATGTAAAAGCGTAATAAAAAAATAAAATAAACAAACGCCACAATGTGACATTTGTGTATATGTGGATGTTTCTAATGTATCAGCCTATTTTGCATTGACATTTTTTTCATGGTTGAAAAAAAAAAAAAAAAAAAAAACCTGTGCAAAATCAGCAGTTTGAAAGGATGGATACAGAAAAAAATGGAAATCAAGATTGTGCCCTAAATTATTATTTTTATTGCCTACACTGCAAAACTTATTAAAAAAATGCATTTAATGAGGTTTATGCTTAACACACACACACATATATATATATATATATAAAACTGTGAATGGAACAAAATGTACTTAGTTGGACCGAGTTGGAGCGATGTCCTCCCACCATTCACAAAATCCTATGGGAAACACTGAAGCATATAGGAAAAGCTACATTCAATGTTTGAATTGCATTTACATTTACATGAATGCATTTGGCAACCGATTTCACCCAAAAGACTACATTGCATTGAAAGTATGCATTTTTTTTTTTTTTTTTTTTTTTTTTTTTAAGCAGCATTTGACATTGGCATTGCTAGCCCCGTGCTCTATTGTTTGAGCTACAGGAATGTTGTAATACTCATTTTTCTTCTTGATTTCTAAATTTCCTAGGAAGTTTGTGGGAACAGGTTTTAGGCATTTCTTCACACTGTCTTGCTACACCAGTGACAGTTGTGCTATATTTAAGCTTGCTAGAAAATAAAGACTTGCTTTGTCAAGTTTTGGTTTTGTTCTTACATGAGATGGCAGCCGTATCATCGCCCCACCAACCCTCCCAGCCTGCCCTCCTGAGACCCTGCTGCTGGGTGTGATTTCTGGGACGCTCTGCTATCTCCACAAGCCAAACTCCCCTCCCTGTGTGGCTGAATAATGAGACGCATCGTGAATGTGGACAGGCGGAGGGCTGTGGATCATGATCTGAAGCCTCAGTAGAGGATATTAAGGGCCGTTCACACTGACAGCGACAAAGTGAACAGAAGTTTGTCATTTACAATGAGTGTTGTCATCGCTGTGTGAGCACATGCTGGGCAAAGTTGTGTATGTAATGTAATGTAATGTTTTATAAAATGGTGTCAGAAAATGTCTTCATAAATCATTTAATATATTGTTTGTATACTAGGGTAGGCATGATCAATACAGTAGGTTCTACATTACCTATCAATTTAATCCCTGAATTATTAGACAAACTTTGTATTACTGTTATTAGCTAGATTGGTAATGTTTCAAACGCTATTATTTTTATTTGTGCAGTAAAATTACCTTTAAAGATCTACATTTATCTTTTCCATTCATGGAGATAACATGGAAAATGTCATGCTTTAGTGGAGGATATCTAGCCTGGGAAAACCCAGACAACTTCCGGCAAATTTAGATTTGCTCTGCAAGTTAGTCTGGCAAAGAGCCCATTCAAGCCCATTTCTAATCCCTCAAAATTGCGGCACCAATCAGAAACATTGGGAGGACTTTACACGATGACGACACAGATGGATGCTGCCGTTGAACATCAAATCAGCTATCGCGTCTGTTTTTAAGCGATTTAAACTTTTCCTTTTCGTTAAAAACAGAGAATTGCTGTCAGTCTCAGATGTTTCTCCGTCGCTCCTTCATCGCTCTGATCAGTTTTAGGTCTATCCAATTGCACCCAGAGGCATTTGAGCGACGTCCGTTGGTGACGCCCCTTTGGAAATGATTTATCTATGAAGCTTTGCCAGACCATAACTCAGTTACTACTGAGAATGGTCTGGTTTTAACCAGGTTAGAGGATTTCTGTCACCTGGTGGAAAACAAACACACTTTTAACATGAAAATGACATGAAAGTACAACCATAACCAGTAGGTGGCAGCAGAGGACCACTCATTAGCTAATTTCCCTCCTGTTTATAGTTATTTCCACCCGTCTTGGTTTTTTTTTTTTTTTTTTTTTTGCAATTTTATTGCACTGAAGTATGAAGTATCGCTAGAGAAGTCTCATGAATTTTGTAAAAATATATGAATAAATAAGCCCAGATTTTACAGTATATGGGAAACCTTGAATTGTTCCTGCATCATGTAAACTGCATTTATGACAAAGAACTACGCAGATGCAGATATCATAACAATCTATCAATATATGAACACAGTTTGTCCTCTGACACTGGCGCTGCTGCATTTTGAAGAGCATTTGAATAATGCAGACTAATACAGGCATGAGCCGAAGCCTGCCGCTGGTTTCATGAGTTTTAAAGGGGACTGAGGCGATCCTGAGTTACTGTACATATATGGTGTTAATCGCACATTTTTAGGGGGGCTGGGTGGAAACTGAATAGGGCTTTAGTGACGCCGTATTTTACATGTCAATGTCAAATTTATTTTAAGAGCAAAGTTTAAAACAACTTAAAAGTTGACCAAAGTGTTTTACATTGATACAAATATAACATTAGTCAAAACAAAACAATAAAAGAGATTATAATCTCTGTTGTATTAATAGAGATTTCTTTTACATGTTGGTTATAGGCAGAGCGCTCCTGTTTGATTCAACAATGTTCAGAAAAATTTTCAGATTTGTTTGAAATATTATTTTTCAAATTTCATGTCTAAATTAGACAACAGCGATCATATTGAGGATTTAGCTTTTTAGCTCACATCATATGATTTATTATTATTATTATTATTTTTATTTACTATGAATGAAATTCAATTATTTTAATGTTTTCATTACTTTAGGCTAAACCAGTTAATGCACATTCTAAAGTGAACAGACATTATAAAAAGTGATTGGCATAACATGATTAAATTATTAGGATGTTATCCAAAAATAAAAAAATAAATAATTTTTTAAGTATGTTGAATGTTTTCAATGAATGCCAATTTTTGATTGATTGCCTGGTTTATTTTCATCATATGTGCACTGGTGACCTGTCCTTTAGGTTTTCCAGTCTCGTTTGCATCTTACTGATTATAATCTGCCATTTGGCGATGACTTGTCCATGTAATAATGGACACAGACACAATGAAATGAGGATTATTTGTTTTAATTTGGCTTTAATATTAAATTCCCTTGTTGTATGCAAAATTATTACATTTTCTGTCAGATCTAAGTAAATAAATAAATAACAATCAATATGAGGTGCATTTTTTATCACATAAAAGGCATCTTAATAGTCTGACAATGATAGTTCCATAATTTAAATAGTTAATGAACAATATTGTCTTGTGTGTATTGTCTTATAAAAAAATAAAAAAAAAAATAAAAAAACTTAATTGGTTATGGCACAGCTGCACATTCATTTAAACTTGAATACAAATGCATTTATGCTTCTACTTTAATTTCCGATTTTGTTGGTTGTCCTTAAAACACCCGGTAAAATATATGTACATGTTTGTAACAGATGCATATACAAAAATGTCTATTCTATTCTATTCTATTCTATTCTATTCTATTCTATTCTATTCTATTCTATTCTATTCTTCTATTCTATTCTATTCTAGTCTATTCTAGTCTATTCTATTATATTATATTATGTTATATTACATTATATGCTTTATTTACATTTGCTTCAATCATCAGTCTCTGCCATATAATGCTTGTTAATGATTATTGTTCATAAGTATTATAAAGTTCATAGTTTATAATTACAACAAAGTTAATCAGCTTGTTGTTTGTGTTAAGGGCTTTTCGGTTTATATATTTATTTCGATATATTTTTCTACTATTTTAGTTTATAAAGAAAATTGCACTGTGCTCTGCTTTGACCCACAGTTTATTTGTGCCGCTGAATTGACTGAGTTATGTTTACAGATGGAGGCTGGCAGTTAACGTTAATAGGGGTGCCATAATGTTGCTCAATTTCTCCGGCCGATAAGGACTACAGTATGTGCGATGAGTGCTTGCCCTTCAGATGACTCCATAATATATATTTTTAAACATTTTGATTAGCTCAACTTTTTTCCCCTCTTTTAATTTTTCTTCAAAAGCACTTCATCATTCTTAAGCTCTCAAACTGATAGCATTCTCATTTAAATATAGCTTTATTACAATTGTTGTTGAATGGATCCCTGCTTTTTCGCCACCTTCTTTGCGGATTGTGTGCAGATGAACTCATCAAAAATATGTTAATGATGTGAAGTGTTTCTCATGCAGGCTGGGTTTCCAGCTGTGAATGTCAAAAGTGACTCTTTAAAAATGTATTCATATGGTCTGTTGTTCCATTCACAGTCTCAACCTTTCCCCCGAACACTCCACTTCCATCATCATGGAAGTGCTGAAAGAAAATTTGAATATTTCACTTTCACTCAAAGGAAGTGAATTTGTCATGTTTAAATACCCTTGATCACTCCTGGGTTCATTTTGAATGCAGGGATGAGTGCTCTGAGACATGGTGATCTAGTATTGCTGGTCATTGTGTTTATTTGAGATATTGAGTCAAAATGTGCATAAATTCAACCTTTAGCTTGTCTTTGGGCTGGTACCCTTCACCTTAGGGCCTTGTACCTCTGAAACATGCATAATAATATGTCATTCCCATATACCTAAAATACATAGTTTGCAGTAAATGTAAAAAATAAAACATAGGCTATATAGGGCCCTATCATACACCCGTTGCAATGTGGCACCAGGCGTGACGCAAGTGTTTTTTGCTAGTTTTAGTCCAATGCAGTTATCATTTTCACGTCCAGCGCCATGTTGTTTAAATAGCAAATGCATTTGCGCCCATCTGTGTGCCCATGATCGCGCTGGTCTGAAAACGAGGCGTGTTCACGCGCGCATTGTTGTTAATAGCGTACTGTTTTTTTTGTTTTAGTAATATGCGCCTATAGCCGGGTGCACAATGCGCTTACACTCTGCTTATTGCACACAAAGGGATGCGCAGGAAACATTTTTAAATATGAAAAATTAAAGGAATAAAATTTAAAAGATTATTATTGTGTACATAAATATACAAATGCCTACATGTCATAATCATTGCATGTATCAGAATTACCTTTTGCAGTAATGACGAATGAAATTGGCTAATTATTTGACCAATCATGGCAATACACACATGTATTTAAACTGACTCATCAGGTTGAGGGTGTTTATATTACGCAATGTAAATAGCCAATCCGCCATGGTGCAAGTGCAACTGGCTTTTAAAGGGAATGGGAGATGAGACTCTGATTGGTTTATTGCACGTTACGCCCAAAACACGACTCATTAAGAGACTAGGTACAACTCTTTTAGACCGTGTGCCAGGTGCGCCGAACATTTTTCCCGTCTTTAAACTAGCAAAAGTGTGCTTTAGACCATGAGCTTAGATCGTTTAAATAGGGCCCATAGTAGTGATCACTATTTTATCATTGGTAGAATTTTTTTTTTTTTCTTTTTTCAATACAAGCATTTCAGTCAAATATAATTTATGCAATATGTCAAATCTTTTACCCGCAGTGGAAAACAGTGACAGTTGTATTATGTAATTAAATGTAATTCATTCCTGTGATGTCAAAGCTGAATTTTCAGCATCATTACTCCAGTGTTCAGTGTCACATGATCCTTCAGAAATCATTCTAATATGATGATGTGCTGCTTAAAAAAATTATTATAAGAGTTGTGCAATTATAAAATATATAACGCATGATACATTCACAATGTTTACAGATAACAATTTGTGTATTTTTGAAAGATTTGGCTAATTTTATACTAGTGTGCAGATCCATTTTAATACATCTCATTCTGTGTGGGCTTAGCAATTAAAAACAAGAAACTAGATGATAGGGGGCTGGATGATATTTGCTGAAGCTTTAATAGTGAGATCTAATCAGTTGTGTAGGTTCAGTAAACAAACCCTGTGCGGATCTGAGGCGTTCTAACAGAACTGTCCAGCCATGTAACTTATAAAGTTACATTAGTTGATTATGAAGCGGAAGCCAGCGTCTGAATAATAATACTGCTTCATTAACTTCCTATTTGTTTCCCTTCAAGAGCGAATTAAACCGTACGTAACCCATTTTAAACAGCTATGGTCTCATTCATCAGAAGGTTGTTGGAGGCTACGTTTGTGATTTTTTTTTTTTTTTTTTTTTAAAGCAGGCTTACAGAACACAATGTCTAATTTCTCAGTAACTGGGGCTGTTCATTAGAACGCTAAACCTAGTATTATTTGTTACGGGGGAACAGGAGGGAGGGATTTGAAAGGGATGTGTCGTCTATCAGCTTGAATATACTACCTCCACCGCATAAAGCATATGCTCCCAATCTCTACAGACACATTGATATGCTCGTAATCTTGCTTGATCTTTTATAAGCTCCTTAACTTGGGTGATTTCATTCTTAAATCCTGTTCTAAAAAAGAGAGATTGTTTTCATTACATTTCGTTTATAAATCATAAACTGGTTTCATAGAGCAGTCAGGGTTATATCCTTAGGATGACCTTAGAATGAACTGTACGTCTTTGATATGCACAAACAACATTATTTATGCTGTGAAATAGGCTAAATGTCTCAAATGCAGCACATTGTGAACATGATTCCTAATTCACCCCTTTTTACAATTTTCTCTGTTGTAGAAATCCTGAATGGAGGTGTGTATGTGGATCAGAACAAGTTCTTGTGCCATGCTGACACCATCCACTGGCAAGACATCATCAAGAACCCGCGTTCTGAACTTCTGGTTGTGCCCTCAAACAACAGTGGCAGCACATGTGAGTTTTTGGATATGTTTAATGAATTAAATTGGGCTATAATAATTGATATTTTCCATGGATTGACTTTGAAATTGTTGTGTGCATTCAAAAATGCATGCTAAATTTCAAGCTGTAACAAACAAGAAGTTAGTAAAAAAAAAAAAAAAAAAAAAAAAAAAAAAAAAAAGTTTTACAGCAATACTAAAATATTGGTAAAGTGTGAATTTACATGTAAATGCCTAAAATGATTTTAAATAATGTATAAATTAATTTATTATACACAACTGTTCAAACTTTTGGGGATGGAAAGAAAGTCTCTTATGATAAAAATACAGTAAAATAGTAATATTTTGAAACATTATTACAAATTAAAATAACTGTTTTCTATTTTAATATATTTTAAAATGAATTTATTCCTGTGATGCAAAGCTGAATTTTCAGCATCAGCCTTCAGAAATCATTCTAATATGCAGATTTTCTGCTCAAGAAACATTTATTATTATTATTATTATTATTATTATTATTATTATTATTATTATTATTATTATTATTATTATTATTATCAATGTTGAAAACAGATGTGCTGCTTAATATTTTAGTGGGAACCTTGATACATTTTCATCTGGATTCTTTGATGAATAAAAGTTCAAAAGAACTACATTTATTTGAAATCTTTTTGTAACATTATAACGTGATATTGTTTGCAAAACTGATTACGATTACATGTGACGATACAGAATTCTATAAAGTGTACCTTTCAACATATTTTCTGATGTTCATATTTATTTCATTCTGTAACATAGTAAAGAGGAAGGGATGATCGCATTCACTCACAATCCTCAATAAATGTTCAAGATGAAAACTGAAAAGTGACGCACAGTCTTTGTTCAACTTTCTTTTCATAATAGAAATAAATGTATAGCCTATATACTTGTCCTGTAAGTTTGTGAATAAAAATGTGAATGAAATCAGAAGCTATTAAATGTCTTATTATCATCAAAATTTTAAATTAAAATGGCGGGTAATAATAGATTTTGATTGAATTTTTACGATCCCTATATCTGCATACAATGTGGAATTTCCAAATTCAGTGTCTCAAAGAGGCTATATTCTGTTGCAAACTGTTGGCAAAGTTTTAAAGTCTTTTTCCAACACCTGGATAATAGCAGAATTTCTTTTAAAAATGATCACTTTTAACTGAAGTGATATTGTTACTCAGGGTCCCACTCAAGCGCATTCTCTTGGTAATTATAAAACATTATTAAATCTAGTCAAAAGACAAAGCTTTTGACAAAACCAAGTGGGGACATTATACAAAACAAATCCCACAGCAACTGAAGTAGTGTTGTTGTTGTTCAGGATTAACGATAAGATGTATCCCACAGGCAGGAGGTGTCATCGCTCCTGTAACGGCCGCTGCTGGGGCCCCCAGGAGGATCAGTGCCAAAGCTGTGAGTATTTAACACATGCTTTATCAATTAACTTGCACAACAACACATACACACAGACAAACTTCAATATATTAAGGCTTTCAGTGTGACGTGACCTTCGGCCCTTTCTCAGTATTATATTATTGATGTCATAGGAGTATGTCAACTTATGCTAACAGAAATGACTGACATTAGAGTGCATTCTAATGGAACAAAAAAAATCAATACTATTGATAAAAGGAGTGGAGCATGAGCTTGGTTTGAGAACAGCTATATTGTAATGAGGTATGTTGTTATATGGGAAGAAGGAGGCGGGAACCGGCGAATGTTTAACAAACTTTAATAAATAAACCAACAAACTGAAAGTTAAACGGTGGCCTCCTCACGGACGACTGCCGTGCACACATAATAAAACAAACAAAACACTATGTAAAATCCAGGTCGCTCCTTCTTTTATGTGTCTGAACTCCTCCGTGAGACACGAGACCGGTGCGGCGGGCAGCTGGCGCTCATCATCATCACGCCACTGGCCTCGCCCCATTCTCACGGTGCCTCTGCCTCGCTGCTTGCCATATATATGTTAAATGTTCTATAGAGGGTATGCATTGACGTCACTTTCCTGCCAGAACACGCCCCCTCAGCTGGACTGAGTGGCAAAAGAGCTGCTGCATGACTGGATTTAAACTGGAAACTGCGAAAATGTGAGTAAAACAAACAATTATCAGTTTAAAATAAAGTTTGGACACCATACAGTGTTCCTTACAACTTACCCAACATCCAGTGATCCTTGGATATTGGCATGCAGCCATAAATTGTGTAGCCTGATTTCAACGCCAGGGAAATACATGAAGCAAATTTGCCTGTGAACGCTTTATATAAATACAATATAGGTAGGTCTAAATCTGGTTGATCACTTATATCAATGTTATACTGTATATAGTTTCATATCATCCAGCCCTAAAACTTGTACAGTTTTTGTCAGTGCTTATTTAAAGACATCCAATCATGCAGAATATTTGATGGTAAATATTTAACTGATGAGTTGTTAATACACTATATAACAATACAATATATAGGGTATGATTTTACCCCAAAATTCAACATATTGACCCAAAATGATAACTGCAAATCCACATTTCGTTGTCTGGAGTTCAGTTGTTTCTGTGAATTTCAGCGAACCATTTGCTTCTCTTTTCTGTAGCTTTCAGCAGTCTGTAAAAATATACCTCAGATTTCTTGTCAAATCTATTTGTACAGTCAAACTCAAAGCTCTTTCCCGTTTTAGATGTGTTTTAGTTTTTTGCGGCATTCACGCTTAAACACTAATGCTGCCACTTTTTGCCACTCAGTGGGCGAAACCGCAGTCACTCGGACGACGGTGACGTCTCGTGCATACCCTCTATATTGCCGTACTCATTCAGCAATTGCTATGCTATGCTAATGCTATCACAGCATTGTGTTTCCAATTAGCAAGTTAGCATTTACTGAATTAGCTAATTCAGTGGTTCCCAAACTTTTAGAGTAGAGAATCTCCTGAGGCATTTGCCATCCTTCTGCATATCCCCTCTCCTCCACTTAGACTGCAGTCACACCTTTTCCATTAAGGGACAATATTTTCCACCTAAATTGACTTTCCAGTGCATTTTTTTTTTTTTACCTTTATATATACATTTATAACATTAATAATGTTTTACATTAAGTGAAGTGATCCTTTTAAATAATAAACTAAAATCGCCAGTAGGTGGAGGTAAGTCACTGTCCTGATGCGTGAGTCAGTATTCATTCAGTAATGAAGCAATGGCTGTATTTATGAACGAATCATTGAATCAATGACTTTCATGATTCGTTCAAAGCCACAGATTCGGTCACGAAACACCGCTGTGTGCTGCAGTTCTGCTGTGGCTTTCGCTGGAATGATTATTTCATTGCAAAGTAGAGCAAATACTGATAATACTGTGTTTAAAATGAACATCACTTAATATTTACCTTTTGTTTGTTGAACTGTTGTATAAAGTAAGTGTTAAATCTACAGGTACATTGTCGAGAACGGCAGTAATGTAGCGTGATTTGCTAAGGCAGAAGACTGCATGCAACCTATATGCATGCTGCTTGTGTGGAAATATAGTCAGTTTTGACCGCAAAAGATGTGGTATTTTGATTGGATGTCATGTATATATGGCATTGTGCCTGTTAGAAATACACGCTCTGTATTAATGTCATTTTAAGGTGGGGCAAAATTAAATGAACAGCAAAACTCAGCATTTTGCCGTACCCCAGTTTGAGAGCCACTGAGCTAGTTAAATCTAGCCAAGTTACCGCTACTAAAAATATTTAAGTTGTGATTAGATGAACATTTTAAGTTAAATGAATTAATGAATCAGCTTACTCAGATATTTTAAGTTAAGAGCAATTAAAATGTATAAGTACCAAATAAAAATCTGCCAGTTCTGCTTACTTAAACTTTGAATTTCTTAAATTTAAAAAATGTATGTAACTAATCACCTCACATTTTTTGAGTTTTGCCAACTTATCCAGGCTTACAGTGTGTCTGACAGGTTTCGAACGACATGAGGTGATTTAATAAATTACAAAATGTTTATTTATGGGTAAACTAACCCTTTAAGTCATGGAAATAATGTCAGGACTACAAACAAGACTTTTCAGGAAGTGTTTTTAGTTGGAGATTCTCTCTTTTGGCATGGTGCTTTGTTACTTCAAAGATCATTTACATGCACAAACAGCTAAATTACACAGTAAAGGTTTAAATAAAGCATAATAGGTGCATTTTAGTACTAATACATTGTAGAATTTAAAAAACTTAACCTAAGTTGGCAAATTAAAAAAATGCACTTCATGTGGTAACTCCTATTTAAACATAAAAATAACTTGCAGACAAATAATGTAATTTTGCTGTATATCAAAGTTTTAGAGACAAAAAGGAGTTTCAGACATTTAAACTAAATGAGTTCTGTCTGTAATGTAAACACATTCTGAAGCACCTAGAGTGATGGCTCTTGGGAACTTGCTGATCTTCTCTGGCACACTTGTGGCACAACCTGTAGTCATGAGTGGGTGGCAGACACAAAAGGAGGGACAGCAGGGGATGGCAGGTTCAGTTCTAGATAATGAGGTATAATTAAAGAGGATCCAGCTCCATAGAGTGTCACGGCTGATGAGGGGTTGCACAGTTTGTCTGACAAATAATAGATTTAAGGTTTTTGCTGTGTCCTGGTGACTTTTGACATATTTACAGGAAAGTAAAGTAATAAAAACTCCACAGATGCTGAGAGAGCTTCACTTTTGTCTTTGTGGTTACAGTGACAAAGACAGTGTGTGCAGAGCAGTGTGATGGACGCTGTTTTGGTCCGTACGTCAGTAACTGCTGCCACCGTGAATGTGCAGGAGGCTGTTTCGGACCCAAAGACACGGACTGCTTTGTATGTCAACTCTTTATTTTTAACTGATTCTGCATGACTATCAAGTGTAGTAAAGGTAATGACAAATGCATGCTCACTTTGTTTTTCAAAAATAATTTGAAGGTGAGGGAGCATTGTCAGAACTTCTCTGACCCTAACATTCTGCCAAGGTTCTCTCAAAGTTATATTCAAACATTATTTAATGTTAAAGGGGTCATAGGATGCTATTTTAAAAGTTCATTATTTAGTTTATTGGGTTAATAGAACAGGTTAACATGCTGTACACATACTTTTTCACATACTGTACATTATTGTAAGGGTGGATCCTCTACAGCGGTTCTGACTGCAGGGTTGCCGAATGACTAAAGAAACGTTATCAGCAAGATGATAGAAAACTGTACATTTCTTGTCTTTACCACCCACTGCAGCTTATACCAACGACGGAAATAAGCGCAGTTACAATAGCTAAACATGTGGGAGAGCGTGACTATAATGTGACTATATTGTATTGCAATAGGTAACTCTTCAAAGTCAATACCAAATCAAAACTAGTTAGCACATCATTTGTAGTTGAAAGAATTTAATGACAAAATCTAGTTACGGTTACACTTAAAATAGTTACAAAATAAATGTATGAGATGATGAAAACGTATACCATTAATCGTACCCAGCATGAATTTTACCTGAGAGAGAGAGAGAGAGAGAGAGAGAAAGAAAAGAAGAGAGCAAAGGAGAAGAGCCAAAGAGAAGGCCCCAAGAAGAGAGAGCCAGAGAATAAAAGAGCCCCAAAGAAGAGAGAGCCAGAGAAAAAAGACCCAGAGCAACAGTTACAATCTTCTTTTATCTATTCCTTGACCATGTGACTTAAACCCTAACGTGAGCCATTCAAACTGACCAATCAGACCAAACTTCCCCCACGGTGTTACAGGTGTGACACACATTTGGCCTACAGGCCTTCAGCATTTCTTTGTCTTTAGGAATTCCAAATGGCCCTCCTGGAGAGAGATGGGGGTTGAAAACAGTAAAGCAAATGTCTTTGTTCATTTTACAAAATCAAATATCTTTGATTATTTTCAATTCTTTCATTATTGCAGTAACTTTTTTCCCAGTCTGTCTGAAACATACTAATTTCTACAAAGCCCCTCCTTCTGAAAAATTCAGTGTGCTCTGATTGGCCATCAGGCCTAGTTGGCACTTGAGACCTCAAGTATGTGTCGGAAATGTAATGCCCCTTACCATAATTGGGAGCTTCAGCTTCATCAGTTTTACTGTATCAGTTCAAGGCCGAGTTGGATTCTGAAAATGCGTATGATCAAGCCGATCGATTGGAATCAAATAGAAATAAGTTATTGATTGTATCATGGAGCAGTAAGTTTTACATCCAATCATATTAATGATTTTAATAAATAAATCAGTTCAATGCACCAGCAATTTAGTAATATCCCAGAAGTTGTGGTCTTGACCGGTCTTGACACAAAATCCCGAGTCCTCTAAGTCAAGCCGAGTACAAATGTGGGCAAGACTGAGACAAGACAAAGATCTTAATTTTTTTTTCTTAAAACCCGTCTCATGACCAAGACCGGTCTCGAGTACTACAACACTGTTGGGTTGTACTGTTTAAGAACAGCTTTATAAATAAATCTTAACCTCTGATTTCTAATTACATCTGTTTTCGGGAAGCCAAACAAATAGTTTTTGCTTTCATGTACAAACACACAGTGTCTCCAAGACATGGCGACAACACTATAATTGACTGAGGTCTTGTCTTCTCTCTTTGCGTATGCCTTTGGGGCGAGCATTATTCTAATATTTCGCCATTGTGGCATAAGTAATATCTGGGCTTTGATCGATGCGTTTTAAGCAGGTCTGGAGCAGTGTACTCTGTTAGATAGAATAAATCGCTTTGTGGGACACCATGAGCTTTGTAACTGCAAACAGATACATTGCACACAAAAGGAAAAGGTAAGCATTAAAAAAGCATCATATGACCCCTTTAATAGAAAGTTTGTTTAAAGGGGACATGCAAAACATTCTTAGTGAGAACATATTTTTAGCTGGGGCAGAGATGTTTCTTCATTATAGTCATGTTTTATTGATCAAACACATACTTGCATGACTGTTTTTTTGTTCTCAGGCTTGTACCAACTTTAATGACAGCGGGGCCTGTGTGACACAATGTCCTCAGCCATTCGTCTACAATCCTACAACCTTCCAGCTCGAACACAATCCCAACGCCAAATACACCTATGGAGCTTTCTGTGTCAAGAAATGCCCACGTAAGTTGCATTGAATAATTAAATAAATAAAAAAATACAATCAGAGAATTATCCATTTTAAATTATGTAAATTATGGCAGAATTTTCATTTTTGGGTGAACTGCTCCTTTAAAACATATTTTTTTAACAAAGAAGCATCTTCCACAAGTAAGCTCTGTCGTTCTTTGACATAGATAACTTTGTGGTGGATCACAGCTCTTGTGTCAGAGCCTGTCCGAGCAACAAGATGGAAGTGGAGGAAAATAACATCAAGATGTGCATCCCGTGCACTGACATCTGTCCGAAAAGTACAATACTTACCATACTTTCAAATAACAGAAAATAATCTCTACGCTTCTTAGGAATATATCTTCGTGGGTATGTTCATATTTGTTTGTTTGTATGTGGTGTTCAGTGTGTGATGGTATAGGTACCGGCAGTCTTCAAACGGCTCAAACCGTAGATTCCAGCAACATTGAGAAGTTTGTCAATTGCACCAAGATCAACGGCAACCTCATCTTCCTCATCACGGGCATCAAAGGGTAAGAAATGGTTAAAGGGGTCATGAATTGCATTGTTGTATTGTTTTATAATGTTTCCTGGGGTGCACTTATAATGTTAGTATGATTTTTACATAAAATTTTTGAAATAAAAGACATTTTTCCTACCCTGATTTTAGCCCTCTGATTTGAATGCTCTGATTGAAGGGGCATGTCTGCTGGGAGACTTCAGTGTAAACGCCCACTGCTGTGATTGGCTAACATCTATGCATATAAAATAGCTAAGTATGACATGTGGAAAGCTTTCGAAAACTCTTAGCCCATTTTTACTATTACAGCTCTCAAGGTTAACTAATCGTGAAAAGGGTTAATTATAGCATTATAGTCATATTGTGGCATGAAAGGTGATGAACAGACATGCAGTGATCTCGTCATTGCAATTCGATTTCTGGACACTAACAAATTCTTTCATCATAACTACCAGTGCAAACACAATGTAAATTAGAGATTGTTGATTATTACGGAAGTGTTGACGAGAGTCCAGAACTCTGTGACTGATAAACTCGTACTGTTTGATTGACAGCTCAAGTGATTGCAAAGGGAGCATTCTTTGATCGCTTTCTATACATAATTTAATCACAGTTTAAGTAACAGATTATTTTCATCCTGCTGAGAGAAACAATGCGAAGTTGACCGTTTAGTCACTGGTTTGATTTACTGACAAATAGACAAAGAACATCTGACTGTACATGAATCATTATATATCAGAATCACTGATCACAGATCAGGCATTAGAATTAACACAGTTACTTACATATTGTGGAATTACTGTTGAGTTCATATTGTAAAACTCTGCTTGCAAAGCTTGCGCTGAAATTGCGACTGATTTACCAAAGAATCCACAGTGAGATGTACCGAATACAAATAAATAATGCTCAACTGAGACATTCACATTGTAAATAACCAAATAAATAACCACATTCCTAGCATTAGGATATTTTGGACAGTAATATTATTTTAAATCCAGTGATCCTGTCGCTCTTCTCTCCTTGTCATCTCACTAACACGTCAGTGGGCGGGGCCAATGTTGCAATGGTGAAATAGGCATGGATTTTCTTCTCAGTTCATGACTCCTTTAAAGCTTTTGATATATAAAAGGTCATGGTAATATAAGAATATCCTGTAAGTTTCAGAGCTGAAAACTTCCTTGTTAGTCAAAAAAAAAGCAAACAGGATGAGATTACATGAATGAATGAAGCAACACACTAATGTGAGTAAAAAATGTTTTTTATATGTGATAGTATTGCATTGTTACAGATCGTTTGACATCTATTGTGTGTAAGTGTCTAACAGAACATACATTAGCACGCTGTCAAAGGCTGGAGAATCCTTTATTTGTGGTGTTGTTAGTTCATTGCGATTCAGGATCAGACTCGGGCATGTATGGTCCAGGGCTCGTAAAGCCCAACTTCCCGGGACTATGTGTTTTCCAGACGGGCTGTCAAAACGTAAGCCTGGCCTGCCGACGGGCTATCTTAAATAGTGAAATAACATTCCTTTCTTGATGTGCGTTGTTCACTCTCTTGACTTGATATTTGAAGGAAAAATACAATTGCAGAAGTTTTGATCATGCTGTCTGCAACGTATTTGGCGTGTGTGTGTGTGTGTGTGTGTGTGTGTGTGTGTGTGTGTGTGTGTGTGTGTGTGTATGTGTGTGTGTGTGATGCACGGTTCGCGCTTATATTCACCATCAGTTCTTATCAATTCTTCTCAAGTCTTCAGTGCAGCACGCCCATAAAATCTGAGCGTGCAGGAGAGAGCCTCAAAACCAGGATAGAAAATAACCTATTACTTATTCATTATCATGTTTTTGAATGTAAAAACCATGCAAATGTCATAAGTTGACCTCAGACAACAGTATAAAAACATAAAAAAGCCAGTTCATGACACCTTTAAATCTTCCAGGCTGACAGATTTGAGTATTCAAAAATTACATTTATGCCAGAAAGCATTGCAGTGAGGTGGTTTCAATGTATATAAAGCTGATGTGTAACTCTACATGTTGAAAGAAGAAAAAAATTCTCTAATCACATGATCAACAACCCTGATGCAAAGTCTGGGCCATTTACACGACACCGTTTTCAAAGTGCATGTTTTTGAAAACAATACCGTTGTTGTCGCTGCGTAAACTACAAAAACATGAATTCATTTTATCGTATTACGTGTTCAGTCTATAGGCGCGTAGAGTTTCTTTACAAAGTGGCATTGCCAGCTACTGGTCTGCCAGCATAATACAGCATTTTTAATAATTTTCGTGGATCCATGTGAATGGATTGACATTTTGACAACGTTGTGATCTGTACAAAAAAAAAAAAAAATTGCAAAAGAAAATGTTTCTGTTTTTAGTACATCATTGAAGTGTAAACGTGCCCTCACTTAAAATCCCAATAAGATTGGCCTTGTTGTTCCCAGGACATTATTACTTCATCAAAACTTGTTTATTAAGCAAAATATATTGGGGTTTTCATGGTTACATGCCTTCTAATAACTTTTTTTTTCTACAAAATATTGTGATATTTATCTTGATTTTATTAAAAGGCTTATAAAATTAGTAGTAATAATTATCAATGATTATTATTTTTCTTGCTTCTATGTAAATAAACACTTATTTATTATGACTGAATCAACCGGACTATATTCGTTTATGCAAACTGAAGTATTTTTAAGGGTAAGATCAAGTAGAAATAGCTTTTTACAACTGCTTATTTTAAATGTTTACTGTTCAGTGTAATTTGTGTACATCTGCACAAGCGCTCTTTGCGTTCCTTAAACTCATTCCATGTTTTGCTTTGTTTAACAGAGACATGTATCATGGTATTGGCGCTCTGGATCCTGAGCGACTAAATGTGTTCCGCACCGTCAGAGAGATAACAGGTAGAGAGAGAGAGAGAGAGGATGTCATTAGTCTTACGATAATTTGGTTAAGCTACAAGCACTTATGCATGCAAAATGAAAAACAAATGTGAACACAAATTCATTTCTTAAGACATTGTCAAATTAGTCTTGGATCCTTATTTTTACAACTAACAGGATTTGTTGCAGTATTTATTTGCTGAGTCTAATACGTTAGAAAAATTGAACAGTTAGTCACGTTAGAAGATTTTTACTTCATTAAAATATGGTGTATGCACAAACAGATATTATATTGCAGTTAATGGAGTGAAACTTAATGAAACTGGCACAATAAGAAAGACCTATGACTGTTGTCGTGAACGCAGTTCCCATGCCCACCATATAAACACACCTCTGATATTGATCATAAGAACATGTGTATCTAGTATGGAAATCACTCCCAATGAAACATGTTGTTTGATAATTGTTGGTGGGATATTACATTTCTACATTTCCTCATTATTTTTTCAAGTAGTAGACTACTTTTGCTTTATTTTTGCTTTGCTTTTTGCTGCCACATCAAGACGTTAACTGTAGAATGATAGGTTTTAAATATTGTCTGTTAATTCCATTCAAAGGTTACTTGAACATCCAGTCTTGGCCAGAAAACATGACTGACCTTGGTGTCTTTTCCAACCTTGTCACCATAGGAGGAAGAACTCTTTATAGGTATCAGTGAAGTATTTATCTTATTTGCATGATCAACGTCAGTGAAACTGATTTCAACATTTTCATACAGTATGTTCAGTTCAATGAATCGCACCAGATCAAATTGTCTCCTAAATGACTATAAATAAAAATGTGAATAATATGAAAGAGCGATAGGTTTGGAGGGTTTTAGTGATCCTCTGTGTTTTTGTTTCCTCAGTGGTATTTCTCTGCTGATCCTGAAGCAGCGCTGGATCTCTTCACTGCAGTTCCAGTCTTTGAGAGAAATCAGCGCCGGTAACGTCTACATGACCAACAACAGCCAGCTGTGCTTCTACAATACAGTGAACTGGACCGGTCTGTTCCGCACCAACACCCAGAGAGCTCTGATCAAGAACAACAGGGACCCCAGAGAGTGTAGTGAGTGTTCTAGGCAATACTGTCAAATTAAAGAGATGTTTTTAATTGCTGTGTTTTAGTAAAAGGTTTTAAGGCAAGGCAAGGCAAGTTTATTTATATAGCACATTTCATATATATATATATATATATATATATATATATATATATATATATACATTCCCAGTTGATTAATCACATTAAGTACATTAAAAAAAAATTGGATATCAAGTTTTCTGAAATGTTATGTTTACATAAGCAAATTAGGTGTTATCTAATTAAACATGCACTACTTTACATAAATCTCCAGAATAGAAATCTAAACATTGGTTAAATATAGTTACACTATCCTTGTTTCATTTTTATTGACATATTAGAGTTTTTACAGAGGAAATATTGGATATTTGTCTTTATTGCTCCATAAATCAGAGGATATTGCCAAACAGCCAAAAAAAAACCAACAACAACAACATTTTAACCATATTTTTAGGAATAAAATATTATGTTGGGTTTCCATGTTTTATGTAGACTGTGTAATTTAATTCAATTTGATTTCGCCCTGCAGCTCAGGCTGGAAACCTATACATACTTTTATCACCAATCACAATCACAATCACAAACCGGCTTATCCACCTGGCACGCTATTGGCGCACAATGACGGATAGAGAAGCGATGGATCGTTGGTCTGATTGGTTGAAGGACTATACAATTGCGTACAGAGTCATTTGAACTATGCCCGTTGATCACGCCTCTTGTGTAGTAAAAATACAGAGCAGACTCCCCAGACCAATGTTCAATCTTAAAAGACTTTTCATAGACATAATTATTTTATACCGTACAGACTGTATATTCTATCCCCTAACCCTAAACCTACTTATCACAGAAAACTGCATTTTTACATTTTCAAAAAAACATCACTTAGTATGATTTATAAGCTATTTACCTCATGGGGATGAAAAAAAAATGTTCTCACAAGGACAAGGATTTTGGATGTTATCCACATATTCCACATATATTGGATATATCTTTATTGGGACATTTTGTCCTCATAACGTAGGGTTTACCTGAACCACACACACACACACACACACACACACACACACAATAATGATAATTATGTGGAAATGTGTTTAACTGTCATACAAATAACAATCCTAGTGAAGAAAACACTATACCAAAATGTATTTAAAATGTATTAAAATGTATACTGACATATTGCTTGAGACTTACTGATATAAATATTATAATTAAACTTTATTTGGAGTACTTCTTTCTTAATATTAAGCCTAAAATGTGTGTAATATCACTATTAGTAAGTCAAGTCAAGTCACTTTTATTTATATAGCGCTTTTAACAAGTCCAATTGTTTCAAAGCAGCTTCACATTGTTAACAGGAAAATAATGCAACAGAATTTGTACAGCCGCTCTGGTGAAAACGGTGATGTTATCCAGCTAATTTCAAGTATCATATAACGTCAATGCGGGCAGATCGGTAATATAGATGAAATTTAGGTGTCCCCAACTGAGCAAGCCAAAAGCCAGAGGCAACGGTGGCAAGGAACCAAAACTCCTTCAGGGTCAGAATGGAGAAAAAAACCTTGGGAGAAACCAGGCTCAGTCGGGGTGCCAGTTCTCCTCTGGCCAACGAACAAACAGTGTATGATTATGATTCTGGTAACATTACAGGTCTTAAGTCATATTAGGTAAATAGATATAATCGTAAGATTATTCGAAAGATTGGAGTCGTCACGCCGGAGACAGGTTTAATGAGGATGTCGTGTCGATGCGGTTGTTGTCGATTAGTAAGGATAGTATGATATCTGTATAATATCAGTCTTGAAATGTAAGATATTTAAAGTGTACCTTAAGTATCCTTGCAATAGGTATACAGCTGTGGTTGGTATACAGCTGGAACCCCTCATGTTTGAGAAAAGGACTCCCTAAGAAACTCTTATCTATCATAGATAATGCCCATCACCCTCTATTTAGCGCAATCTCTAGGCAGAAGAGTATGTTCAGTGGCAGATTACTGTCTCTGTCCTGCTCAGTGGAAAGGTTGAGGAAGTCTTTTGTCCCTTAGGCCATAAGGCTTTTAATTGCTCCCAGTGAGGAAGGGGTGTAATTAATTGTGTATAATGCCGATACAGTTAAGTAGATTTTTGAGTAGAATTGTGTTCAATTGCTATTTTTTATCAGGTGTTTTAGATGGTCGGTACTATTGCTGTTACATTTTTATATATTTCTATTTTGTGAGTCTGTGTGTTGTGTTGTCTTGTGTTGTGTATAAGATACTGGATGCTTTGAATTTCCTTTGGGATTAATAAAGTATCAATCAATCAATAGTTAAATTTTAGTACAATCAAATATACTTAAGTATATATTTAGTTCTTCTTTTATAGTTTAGACTTCAGCACTATTTCCGGATAACTAAAGTTAATTTAGTACAAAATAGTTGTTCCAATTTAGCAGACTTAAATATACTAATTTAGTATACAAAAAGTACAATTTCAGGGTATTTATATTAAGTAAATAAACATATAGATGTATTTAGCATAAAATAAATGTATTTCAAATACATTTTAGTATATTTATTTTTCACTAGGGAACACATATACATATCTTATTGGTCCTAAAAGTAGGCTTTGTTGTCTTTATGCAAAACATAATTTATGTATTTTTATCTAATAAATGTGAGGCTGAACGTGTGAGATTGACACAGTTTTGGCTAAATGATCTATAAAATTGTCCATCATAGACATCATAGAGTACTTGAGCATTAATAATTGACTAGTATATTAGGTTGGCCAGATTTGAATTTCAATATACTTCACCTTTGGGACACATAGGATATAAAGACAATCGTTTTACAGGGCAATATCTTATGTGTGATAAGAATTCACTGAACTGATGAAATGGAGAAGCACAGACTTATCTGTAATGGAGATGTTGACAGTTGCAGAACACTTCCCACAGTGCCACACTGCCAAGCCGCACTTGATGTAATTAGTGTGATAATAAGTGTGTGGTGTGCAGGATCAATCGCGCTGTTAGCCGGCTCATCATTGGCCTCTTTTCCACACTACCGATCACAGTAGTCTGATATCCCTGGATTGTTCAACAGCCCTTATTCATGGATTTGGTAGCAATATCTAACCTCAGCCATATGTATTAAAAAGAATTGCGAAATGAACACAGACAGTTTTCTTTCATATGTCAACATATTTCCTATTGAATGTTGGGGAGGAACATATAGATGTTTAGCCGTACATTCACCAGTATATGGATGTCATGGGACCTTTAAAATAGTTTATCGTGTGCCCATATAATGTGCGTATATAAGTGTAAAGTAATTTCTGTGTTCCACAGCTCAACAAAAGATGGTTTGTGATTCGCTGTGTTCGGCGGAAGGATGCTGGGGTCCTGGTCCAGATCAATGTCTCTCTTGTAAATACTTCAGCCGGGGAAGGACGTGTGTTAAATCCTGTTATCTGTATGATGGGTGAGTAAAAGACAAATTGGACACAGACTTAAGATAATGAAGAAACGAGGACAAATATGATCTGTTGTGTCTAGAATTATGCTGAAATTTTAATTTGCTTAGATTTACAGAAACAAGTGGCACTTGTTCTTTATTAGTACTCATTTTACACATAGAAAAAAAAGTGATACTGTTGGGGTTTTTTTTGTCATTTCTGACATGACAATAATGCACCACAACAATCAGCCATGCAGTATGCAGGATGAATATTGCAAAAAAAGATGGGATGCCGGTCAATTGTTCTGCTTTTCGAGTTTCTTTATCCTTAAACAAAACAAAAACCTAACGTATAATTTATATAATGCACAATATAATTCATTAATAACACTAATTGTAATCATTTAAGCATACGGTTTTGGATAAATATCTATTTCAGACCCTAAGAAACTTAGCTTACACTAGCTGTCAGGATTTACTAAAGACACGCAGTGATAAATTAGAGCTGAAAAGGCGTGGACAGGGGTTTTTTTTTTTTTTTGCGGCTGACCTTATTGCAAGTGTATTTGTAGGAGTTTCCCTTTCAGGCAGTGTTGTCAGATTGAGTTGACGATTTCCAGCCCAAAAGCTCACTAAAACCCGCTCAATCCAAGAAAAAAAACGCCCAAAATTTGAACTTCTAAAATAATGTGATATAATTTTAATTGCCATGTCAATCAAGATTGATTAGCACCATTTTATTTCCTTAAAACAAAATAATGATCAAAAAATTTAAATAAATTTCCCAGGAAAACGGATCAATTACAGTCATTATATAAATACAGTCATGCATGACTAATGTCCAAGTGGAAACTGTCAAAATCACGAAATTAACCGATGACTTTAACCCATGGAAAAACACATGCATCATTTTAAAATGTCAACACTAAGAATAAACTAATTTAAGTGCAAAAAGTGCCCATTATAAGTGATCAGAATAAAAAACGTAATTAGCAGGCATTACACACACATTACTGCACACACCACAGCCAAAATGTTATCAAAAATGATCAACAACAAGAATGTCTTTCTGACTTTGTGTATCTTTGTGTTGTGCTTTATCCTCAGACTGAACTACAGTAACGTTATGTCTTTCGTGAAGTACATATTTATAGAACATAATGCAGAACTTAACACAGTCAAAATGGATTAATCGTTGATTCAAACCTTTTTCAGCAGCTGTCAGTGATGAGTAGAGCGCAATATAGACAGTTTTAAAGGTGCAGATGATCAGGCCAGTGTGCTCACGATGATGGACAGGAGTCATATATTCGAGTCGTTCAACTGTGCTCTTAGAGTTAGTTATATTAGAGTCTTCGAGTCACAGGTGTAATCCACGTTTTGAGAGTTGGTTCACTCTCCCTCTCATTACTGTTTATTTATGCCACTTTGGCATAGCATTCACTTGAATATCCAGCTACAATTTCGCGCTGAAAACCTGTCATGAATGAGCGTGTCTCCCTGCTGATTGGCTAAAAGTACACCAATGGCAGCTGACTCTACGCTGGGCCTGTGTGTGTCATGATGACTGATTTTATGGAGCACATGCACACTTGAGTTTGTTATTAACCAATTAGACTATAAAATTTAGATGTTTGAAAACCGCCAAACTGACCCCAAATGGGAATTCTGGCAACACTGCTTTCAGGTGCAAAATTTATGGGAGTAGAGTATTTAAATGAATCAAGCAAGGTGATTTACAAAGGTTTGCGCTCATCAATTGACTGGTGTTTGCGCCATTATTTACTGGCCAAAAAAAACAGGGTCTTAAACCAGACCCTAACGGGTGGATTGTGTTGGTCATTATGCAAATGATCTGGCTGTGTCTGTGTTCATTAATTTGCATGTCATCAGTAGATCACGCGCAGAACTGCCCACTCCCATCAGCACATTTATGGAATTGCGCTCTCATGCTAATTTGCCTTGTTTAGTAAATCTGGTCCCTAGATTAAAAAATCCAGCCGAGTTGTGTTTCTACAGACCAGTTACACAAATTCATTCTGCTAATGTTTCAACAAAAAGACCCATTGTGTGGGCAGCATTTAAAACACATCACTAGATTATTGGGTACAGCCATGGTTACTGCAGTATTTTTATTTTTTATTTGTATTATTATTTTTTTTATTATTTTTTTATGAAGACTATCTATCATTTAGATTGCCGTTCACCCCTAGTCACTTTGTAAACAGAATTGCATACAAACTTCTGCCTTGGGGATGTGTGAGAAAAGATTAAAAGAATCAGAGAGAGGGATGGATTTCATCTAAAAGTTACTAGTCTGAACGCAGAAGGCAGCAGCTCTGTGTCTGGCCGGTGCTATTGCACAGGCCAAAATCCAGCTAATTGTTCCTCGGCCTGTCCCAAGTGTGCTCAGAACACACTGCCATCTGTGAATGACAAAGAGGAAACACTGATCTGACAATAAATTTACATTCTGGTCCACTGGGACCGTCAGAGACGAGCTCTTTGGTTGGCACTGCTTTCTGGTGTAGTCATTAAACAATGGCAACTCTGACCAACATCTGAATAGGATTCCCCGTGGCAGAAAAATGTAATTTAGTTCCTAACAATAATCAGCTGTGGGGGAGTGTCATATTTTAGAGAATGAACCGGGGTCTCATTACACTCAATTAATTGTGCTTTAAATCAGCTGCTGTTGTGTGGAGTCTGTGAATGGGGATGTGCCAAACAGCTCCAGTTGCTCAAGCAAGAGTTCAGACCTGAGAGCTGCGCTGTGTATTTTTCCTGAAGTAATTGGGGTTAAAAGTTCTGAATACTTTAGAGAATCAATTTAAGTCAATTTAATTAAAATTATAAAATTAAAAGAAAATGATCAAATAAAATACATGTTGAAAGTTTTAGGTAGGTATGTAAGTTCTAATTATTTAAAGAATCATTTTAAATATGTGCTGAATTAGATTTTAAAATTAAAATATCCTTTTGACAGTTGTAGGTTTACTGCAGGTAGAAGCCTTGGTAGATGGTTCCTATTTCAATTTCAGGAATCAATTTCAATTATGTTTGCTGAGTTAAATTTTAAAGTGTAATTTCAGCGATTTTCAACTATGCTGGTAGTACATGTAAATGAACAATGTTTTCATTTTGAGAGAACTCAATGCTGCCTCAACTGGGACGTGCCCCGTGGAACCTGGTGTCTGATGACATGTAACAGCACCTTTAAATTCTCTTTGAATTCTTGCACCCGGGAACAATACAAGTTGACACCATTGTGACTAAAAGTTTGCTAAGAGGTATTTCCCACTAAAGCAAGGCAGTATTTAACTCTGGTTAAGCATTTTCATAGCGGACTGGTAGGGGTGGCTTTGGATGGCAACATGCCCAGTGCATTATGGGTGTTGAAGTTTTCTGGCTAAAGGGAAGATAACAGCATCTCTAGTCAGGTAGCACTGATTTCAATTTTTCTCTGCCTTTCTGATGCATAGGCAGCCACGTTTTATTGAAAGCCCATTTTGCCAGTGGTGAAGTATCCCTTTAGAGTTGGTAGGTAGATGGAAGACTTGGTAGTTAAGTGGGTTTAGGGCATCACATTAGCACCCACTCCGACCATAACATTTTCCAGTGTGAGGAACTTCAAACTGTGAGTGGTCATACACTCAATTTCCAATGTTTTAAGATCTTGGAGGTTTCTTTGATCCTTACTCTGTTATTGACAAGGCACCATCTTTTCCTGTTTTGGAACCGCCTCTCAAAATTTCCCTCTGAAACATGGGCTGATGGAAACGAACAAAGGAAAGGGTATTGATGGCTCTGCTAGGCAGCTCCTCTGCCGTATCTCCCGCAATCTGAGCTGCCATCTGCTTAGATAAAATTTAAAGAGGACTGTTTGTTCTATCCTCTCAGACCAGTGCAGAGAAAGATTTTTCTAATTAAAATGCCATTATTTTTTCATGGATCTTACTCAGTCGACTAGCATATTAGCCAAGTTCTCGCCAGTGTGTGAATGTAGTGTCTGCGGTTCAGTTGGCCATGGTTCAAGAAGACATGGAGGATGAGTCGGAGACAAAACAAAACCTGCTGTATGTGTTGTTGCTGAGATAATACGTCATGTACTTTGACTAAAATGCTTTTGACTGATTGGCATGATAAAATAAGAAGGAATATTTACAAGACAATTGTTTATGCATACACAGCCAAATATGGTTGTTTGGTTAAAAAATATAAATAAAATAATAACTGTCTGAATATTTCTATTTGTTTGTATGTTTTAGAGATGTTCGAGAGTTTGCCAATGGATCTGTGTGTGTGGAGTGTGACAGCCAGTGTGAAAAGGCTGAAGATAAAACTCTTACCTGTCATGGACCTGTAAGTAAACCAATCAGTGATATTTACTGTAAAATAAACATCATCACAATTGATCAAATTAACTTTCTTAATTTATAAAAAAAAAAAAATTTGAATCCCACCCTACATTTTTAGCATTGCATTTCAGACCACTTTAAAATATACGATATTACAGAAGTAAAATGGGTTGCGAAGCCGTTTCATGTTTTTAAAATGCCTTTTAATTTTACTTCACTACTTAAGCCCCACCAACCAGGGTCATAATTTTGACTTTTTCTTTTTCTGCAAATTAAGTTAACGGTACTTTATTTTTTTTGTAAAATATAAAATGCAAGTGCAGTGGTTTTAGACTTTAAACGCAGATGAACAAAGCTGTCAGCTTCTTAAGATAACCCGTCTGTCCATCTCAATTCCTAAGCTGCATAATTAGCAAACATCAGAGCTGTCAGAGTCTGTAAGAACTCGCCCAACCGTGTGACAACCACTTCAAAATGGGCAATTATTTAGATCAAATATGTATGAATTTATTTGTTGTCAACACCACTATGGCTTAAGTAAAACTTACTTAGAGTAATGAAAGTGTAATGTTGCTCAAACTCACAAGAAAGTACCAAAATGTGATATGTGCATAAAATATTACCGTGCTTCTTTTGGGATAAGCGTCAATATAACATTCTAAGTAGTTTATTTTGCTTTATTTGTCCCTCTTGAGTTGTCATGTACGACTCCTAGACAAATCTTTTATAGGCGATTCTCTTGCATTTTGTTTGCATGGTTTAGGGTCCAGATCACTGTGAGAAGTGCTTGCATCTGAAAGATGGGCCCAACTGTGTGGAGAAATGCCCTGATGGTCTGCAGGGAGCAAACAGCTTCATCTTCAAATATGCTGAGACCAACAACGAGTGCCATCCCTGCCACCCCAACTGCACCCAGGGGTAAGCATCTGCCTGTATGTGTGTCTGCCTTTTCCTCCAGGCTGGCACTAAACACAAAGAGCCTTTTTTGAGGCCCTGTGATTTTATCATCATCATGGCAGCTGCAGTAATTACATTACAAACATCTTTCCATGTCTTTTTGTGTTGATAATAAGGAGTAAGTTAGAAATACCATGTAATAAATACCATTAAGGTAGAAATGTGATGATGTTTTGAAGCAACTTTGGACATGGCTTAGTTTAGGATGTTATTATTTGATCAACTTCACTGTAAGAAAAAAAGGTACATTGCTGTCACTGGGGCGGTAAGGTACAAAACCGAAAAGGTACTACTAATAGGCCTCTCTTAAAGTACTGATATGTACCTTTAAGGTATTAATACACACTCTTAAAGTACTGATATGTACCTTTAAGGTACTAATACGCACTCTTAAAGTGCTGATATGTACCTTTAAGGTACTGATACGCTCTCTTAAAGTACTGATATGTACCTTTAAGGTACTAATACGCACTCTTAAAGTACTGATATGTACCTTTAAGGTACTAATACGCACTCTTAAAGTACTGATATGTACCTTTAAGGTATTAATACGCACTCTTAAAGTGCTGATATGTACCTTTAATACCTTTAAGTACTGATATGTAATACGCACTCTTAAAGTACTGATATGTACCTTTAAGGTATTAATACGCACTCTTAAAGTACTGATATGTACCTTTAAGGTACTAATACGCACTCTTAAAGTACTGATATGTACCTTTAAGGTACTAATACGCACTCTTAAAGTACTGATATGTACCTTTAAGGTACTAATACGCACTCTCTAAAAGTACTGATATGTACCTTTAAGGTACTAATACTCTTAAAGTACTGATATGTACCTTTTAAGGTAATAATACGCACTCTTAAAGTACTGATATGTACCTTTAAGGTATTAATACGCACTCTTAAAGTACTGATATGTACCTTTAAGGTATTAATACGCACTCTTAAAGTGCTGATATGTACCTTTAAGGTATTATCGCACTCTAAAGTGCTGATATGTACCTTTAAGGTATTAATACTGACTCTTAAAGTGCTGATACCTACCTTTAAGGTATTAATACGCACTCTTAAAGTACTGATATGTACCTTTAAGGTATTAATACGCACTCTTAAAGTAATATGTACTTTAAGGTATTACCTTTAAGTACCTTTAAGGTATTATACGCACTCTTAAAGTACTGATATGTACCTTTAAGGTATTAATACGCACTCTTAAAGTACTGATATGTACCTTTAAGGTACTGATACTAATACGCACTCTTAAAGTACTGATATGTACCTTTAAGGTACTAATACGCACTCTTAAAGTACTGATATGTACCTTAAGGTATTAATCACGCTCTCTTAAAGTACTGATATGTACCTTTAAGGTATTATCACTCTTAAAGTATATGTACCTTTAAGGTATTAATACGCACTCTTAAAGTACTGATATGTACCTTTAAGGTATTAATACGCACTCTTAAAGTACTGATATGTACCTTTAAGGTATTAATACGCACTCTTAAAGTACTGATATGTACCTTTAAGGTATTAATACGCACTCTTAAAGTACTGATATGTACCTTTAAGGTATTAATACGCACTCTTAAAGTACTGATATGTACCTTTAAGGTATTAATACGCACTCTTAAAGTACTGATATGTACCTTTAAGGTATTAATACTATGTACTGATATGTACCTTTAAAGTATTATCTGCTATGTAATATCGCACTCTTAAAGTACTGATATGTACCTTTAAGGTATTAATACGCACTCTTAAAGTACTGATATGTACCTTTAAAGGTACTAATACGCACTCTTAAAGTACTGATATGTACCTTTAAGGTACTAATACGCTCTCTTAAAGTACTGATATGTACCTTTAAGGTACTAATACGCTCTCTTAAAGTACTGATATGTACCTTTAAGGTACTAATACGCACTCTTAAAGTACTGATATGTACCTTTAAGGTACTAATCTGCACTCTTAAAGTACTGATATGTACCTTTAAGGTACTAATACGCTCTCTTAAAGTACTGATATGTACCATTTAGGGGTGAGTGAGGTACAAAGATGACAGCTCTGTACCTTTTTTTCTGAGAGTGTACAGTAAAAACAGTAATATTCTATTCAATTCAACTTTGTTTCCAGATTCAAGGTCCATTAGAGAGGAAACATACAACCAACACAAAATATACAAAACATTTAAAAAGACAATTATATCACTAATTGGTAAGATATTATGTATGATATGTAAGATATTATTTACAATTTAAAAGAACTGTTTTCTCTTTCGCTATATTTTAAAATGTCATTTATTTCTGTGATCAAAGCTGAATTTTCAGCATCATTCCTCCAGTCTTCAGTGTCACATGATCCGTCAGAAATCATTCTAATATGATGAGCTGCTGCTCCAGAAACATTCCGTATATTATTATCAATGTTGAAAATGGTTGTACTGTTTAATATCAGGAATAGAAGACTATTATACCGATAACAGATTTGATCATAATGCATACCACACATACAGTAGCCTAATCGCTTTTATATGAAAGAATTGCTTTAAAACTTTAAGACTTGAGACTTAGGATCCTCCTGTGTGGCACCTGAGTTTTCAGTAGTTCACTAGCCCTGCTCTAGGCAATTCTTTTACTCAGTTTCATCTTGGAAATCCCATTCATGTCTGCATTCGTTCAAAACAAACCAATCTACATGTAACTATCTAAACTTTAACTGCCCAGGGGGATGACAAATTTGGGTGCAGTTCCACAGACCTTCTGTGTCACATCCCGTAGATCTGAGGCAGATCCTTCTGTGCATGGACACACTAGAGACATCCACCCAGTCTGGGCATTTGTTTTGTTCTGGTCTGTCTTGGCTCTCAAATCAAAGCTCTTGCAATGCTCTAGGACACCACAGCAAAGCTCTTGCGGTCCCTTCATGTTGTGGGTGACAGTCATTGCCGCTGGTTACTGTCAAGCTTGGGCTCTTCAGCACTGTTCTCTATGATTACTGAACCCAGTCACTACTGTCACAATACTCCAACATGCCTTGTTTCTGTATGTAAAGCTCTTGAGATGATTCCAGGCTACACTGAAGCTCATGAAAGAGGCTAATGCTAGATAGATGACTAGGTAGATCAACGGTTGTCATGGTACACATTTACTGTTCAAAACCTTGGGCTTGGTGAGATTTTGTTTAATGATTTTGAAAGTCTCTTATGCTCACCTGTGTTTATTTGATGAAAAAATGACAGTAAAAACTTATATTGTGAAATATTATCACTAGTTAAAAGAACTGTTCTCTATTTGAATATATTTAAAAATGTAATTTATTCCTGTGATACAAGACTGTATTTTCAGTATCATTACTCCAGTCTTCAGTGTCACACGATCCTTCAGAAATCATTCTAATATGATGATTTGCTGCTGAAGAAACACTTCTGATCATCAATTTAGAAAACGGTTTAACCTGCTTATTTTGTAAAAACAATGATACAGTTTTTCAGGATTCTCAATGTAATGTGTTCTTGCTGATTTAAAAAAACTAACCCCAAACTTTCAGTAGTGTATATGCAACAAGCTATTAGACCATACCATCATCATTTTTAGTAATCTTTATTGTAGTAATAGTATTTTAATTATTATTTTTGTTCTGCTTTTCTGTATCACAGGTGTACTGGACCACGGATTCAAGATTGTATTGGTATGCTGGACAGGTAAATGCCTATATACTTGATACTAGTAAGAAATCAACTGAATACAGTTCAAAACATTACAAAATCTTTCCTGGACATTTTCACTCGTTTTTAACTTAAGGACTTTTTATATTTGTTGTGCATAGAATGTGTTCTGACTATGATCGTTAGATGTTATGATTTGAAAGAGCATGGCACTATTATTGGAAAAGCAGTAGGCCTTCTAAAAAGTTAGCACCTTTTTTATATTAACATAAAAAGAATGGTATAGCGAGCATTTTTAAATAGAGCTAATAATGTCATTTTCCTTTAAAACAATTCATTAGTTTAGATACTCAAATATATAGTTGGGTCTTTCTTTTAAAATGCCAATACAATCTAAAATGAAAAACTTTATTATGTTTTAAATCCTTGTTTTCCTCCAGGACTCCTCTGATTGCAGCTGGGGTGATTGGGGGGATGTTTGTGGTCGTAATTGTGGCACTTGGATTTGCTATCTTTTTCCGTCGAAAGAGCATCAAGAAGAAAAGAGCTTTACGCCGTTTCTTAGAAACAGAGGTGAGAGCTAAAAATCTGCCAACGTTTAAAATAAGTTTGAATAATTTGAATGCGGTGCATTAATTTTATAAACATGATATCAGGAGAGAAAGTCTGGGGGAAAAAATGCAGACAGAAAGCCTGGCCATTGAATTTGGAGTTGTGGTGCATGGACTGGTCTGTGGGCTCTATAGCCAGTCTCAATTTTCCATTTGAAAGCGCATCTCTCACTTCAATGGTGGGAAACCTCAAATGGAATAATGGAGATCATTTTCAGATCCTTAAATGGGGACTTATAAAAATACTTCAAAATGCTGTGCAGCCAGTATGTGTGTGAGTGTGCATTTGATATAAAGTCAATATTATGGAATCTGCAGTTGTGTTAGGGAGTGTATAGCATCAAATTGATCTACTGTTTCAGTATCTACTTCTTGCAGATATATCCAATGTTGCAGGATTATTTGTTGTTGTTTCTTTTGAAAGACAAAACATACTCAATATCAGGATTCCTTAGCAACCATTATGATATTAGGCTGTTTTATTTGAATGGTGGTTCTGTCACACATATTAAAGAGTTGGAATCTAAGGAAAAGTATAGCAATCTCAGAGGACCAGAGCATACATGCAGGAATATATGGATGCAGTAGCTCACATACTGTAGATAATGAGGTTCAAAAATATGAAGATCCTTGAAGGTTAAAAGTACTTTGAACTGAATACATGATGAGGTGAGCAACCACTGCAGAGTGAACAGCAAGTTGTAAATGTGAGAAGTCTAACAGTCTATGTTGTGCATGTTTTTTAAAGGTATTGTAATTTGGCAAAAACAGATTAAGGGGCCATTCAAATGTTTTCATTCTGTTGCATTCTGTTTTTCTGTTGTTTGTCTATGTAAACACACACTAGATGGACGTCTTTAACCATTGCATTTGCGTTTTGCATCTTTTGCAGGGTCTCATGCATGACACACCATTCCAAAAACACAGCAATCAAGTTAAAATAAGTTCAATTTTTTAAAAAACACATCGCTAGACTTTGCGTTTGTTTTTCCATTGACCTGCAATTTGAACTGCAAAAACATGTTCTGTGTAAATGGAACATAGAACCACAAATAAAGAATTTAATAAAGCAAATGCATTGCAGTTTGGGATTTTGGGCTGAGAATGGGCTGAATGTGATGGTTTCAATACAAATATCTAGTGATTGCGGCATCCTATGAATATAAATTTGGAACTTGGTTTGGGATTATAAGCAATTCCATTGACTTCTTGAAAAGTCTAAAGATTTTGGGTCAAATTAAATAGAGCGCTGCAGGAATGATGTCAAAACCCAGAAGACTAATTCTGCAGTGGTTCCCTCAAGATTTTCCTATTGGTGTTTATAATGGGGGTTTTAATTTATGAGTAAAATGAGGTCTGTGGTAAACATAACTTGACGAGACTTGAACGTTTTGCTCTACAACAACGTAAACGTTACATTGTAGAGCAAAATGTCCAAGTTATGTGTACCACAGACATCATTTTACTTGTGAATTGAAAAATTAAAAAAAAACATGAAAAAAAAGAGAATCTCTGTTATAAACACAGGCAATCACAATTAAATCATACAGTCCATAATGGTACCAACCAGTAGCTGGCAGATAAAACTCAAGCAGGCAATGTAGTTATTATGTATGAATTTGTGATTATGTTGAATGATTATGTTTTTTGAGCAGTTAGTGGAGCCTTTAACACCAAGCGGCACAGCTCCAAACCAGGCACAGTTACGTATACTGAAGGAGACGGAGCTCAAGAGGGTCAAGATCTTGGGAACAGGAGCCTTTGGCACAGTTTACAAGGTACTACATTCACTTTTTATGATTCATGTGTTTATATATATATATATACTGTATGAGTTTTGCGTGTTTCCTCAACTTCTGCTGACATCTTTTTTATAAGGGAATCTGGATTCCAGAAGGGGAAACAGTGAAGATTCCAGTGGCCATAAAGATACTCAATGAAAGTACAGGACCTAAAGCCAATGTGGACTTTATGGATGTGAGTCATTTATAATTAAGCCTCTCTTTACATTTTATCATCATTTGCAAAATAATATTGCAAAAACAGACAAGTGAATGAATTTACTGAGAATGTGCAAATCAAATAACACAGTCTAATTTCTGGCAATTACAAGCATTTTGTATTCATTTAGCATTAGATGAATTTAACTAAATAACTTAAGCACTTGCTTTTGAGGCCATATGGGCTTTGATTTGATATCTTAGAAGCATGCAAATGTTAAAGGCAGCTATTTGTACTGAGCTCAAGTGGAGCTGTTCACATGGATAACAAGTTTTTAAACCAGGTTAAGTTTGCATTCAACTGAATTATTGTATAAATATACACTATACAGTTCAAAATTTGGTGTCATAAGATTCTGAATGAAGTCTCTTATGCTCACCAGGGCTGCATTTATTTGATCAAAAATAAAGTAAAAATTGTGAAATATATTAAAATGAATATATTTGTCAAATGTCATTTATTCCTGTGATGCAAAGCTGAATTTGCAGCATTACTCCAGCAGCAACTCCGCATCTTAGAATGATTTCTGAAGGATCATGTGACACTGAAGACTGAAGAAACCTTTCTTATTATTACTAATGTTGAAAACCGCTACAGATAACAACACAGTTGCTTAATATTTTTGTAGAAAATGTGATTTTAATGATTGTTTGATGAATAGAAAGTTTAAAAGAACAGCATTTATTTAAAATGGAAATCTTTTACAACATTATAAACGTCATTACTGTCACTTTTGTTTAGTTTAATGATTCCTAAAAGTATGAATAAAACTATTAATTAAAATAATAAAAATGTAACTTTTAAAGGCTGTAACTGCATGCGAGAGAGTGAAACTTAACCCTCAGATTATAAATTTCTCTTGCAGGCATGCTGGGTCTCCCTTATAGTTTTGCAGCAGGTTTGATGTTGATTCAATTATGGTATCCCGATATGTATTGTATCATGAGGGAGTGGGCGAGTGCTAATTGGACCTAGAGTTCACATAATGTGTAATGATCGAAATGATCCATAGTGTTGATGAAAACAGCACATTTCCAGTGTTTCTCTTTTTGTCCTCCAGGAGGCGTTGATCATGGCCAGCATGGAGCATCCTCATTTAGTGCGTCTGTTGGGGGTCTGCTTGAGTCCCACTATTCAGCTGGTAACTCAGCTCATGCCCCACGGCTGCCTGCTGGACTACGTTCACGAGCACCAGGAGAACATTGGCTCCCAGCTGCTGCTCAACTGGTGCGTGCAGATTGCAAAGGTAAGAGTTCCCATGAAAGAATGTGTTTTGGTCTTTGTTGTTGACCATGTATTTTGAAAAATATGTCTTAAATAATGAATCTCTACATACCCTTCCTAGAATTCATAGTAAGTGCACTATACTTGATTTTCTACAATTTTTATTTTTTTATACTGAACGCACATATCTGCAGGCTGCTGAACCACTAAACACTTGCTTTGGCTCAGTCGGGTACCGCATCAAACACAAGGACGTTCTTAGAAGTACTTAGAAGGAAGAAGCTCCGGTGTCTCATGCGTCAAATGAGTGCAACTGCCCCCTACCATGTTTAAAAAAGAAAATCTTCGTTCTTTAGCTCTGTGATTGAAGCATTAAATAATGGACTGGTGTATAAAGGAGTTCAAGGAAAATATCCTCAACTACCCGATAGGCTTTCCTACACAGTATTGCATGAAATATTTATTTGTCATCATTTTATTCTCCCCGTTGAGCTGTTGTGCTCAAATAGTTAACGCAAGTTGAAGTCTAGTTTGTGTCATTTGCCAATCTAGTTTCTTACTCCTTTACTATTATTCCCTGTCTATCTATAATATCAGAGTTTTTTTTTTTTTTTTGGCAGAAATAAATAGGGTAGACCGGGTATAGTTGTAACACAAGGAGAATTGTAACACTACCAATTCCACGAATCACAGATAAGATAGGAGTCATATGACAGTTTCAGTTTCCTCTGGCTTCCTTTATGATCCCACATGGAGGTTTTCTAGTTTATGTTGCTATCTCTTCTGAAGCTACAGCAGAAAATCTAATTCTGAGGTGAGGTAAAGTAAAAAAAAAAAAAAAAAAAAAAGATAATATTTAATTTAGTACTTCTACCATTGTAGATAATGTTGTATGAGTTATATCAGGTCAAAGTGTAGTTTCTCTAGTAAAGAATGGTGTATCAACCTCCTGCTAATGTCAAAGCACCATGCTAATACAGCTAGCTAAACAATGAGGTAGGTTGTAACACGTTTTGAAACAACCATCCACTTACATACAACTAAGAACATTTTTGTGATTTTAATAATTCTACAGAATGCCTATGTTTATGTTAATTTGCTCTCTCACACACACACACACACACACACACACACACACATACACACACACACACACCCATATGAATGTGCTCGTACAGACATGCACAAACTAACGCACACGTGTGCATGCACAAACACACACAATATGCACATACACACTCCATATTCACACAGATTTTATTGTTGCAGCCATTCATTTAAAATAAAACTGTTGTTGTGGCATATCACTTGGAGCACCCTTAGTTTTTGTGCATTTTGTCTACCTGTTACAACTTACCCCAGTATGTGTTACAACCTACCGCAGTTGTGGAGTAGGTGGTAACAAAGGACCAATTAGTATTTGTCATCATCTCACAAAGTCTGTGATATAGTTGAAGAAATTTAAATAGTTGCCATTTGTAGTAGACAAATGTGGGTATTTGCCAAAAGTTTCAGACGTGTAGCTAAAAAAAAAAAAAGGTTAGTTTTAGGTGCTGAAGAAAAAAAGTGTTACAACCATACCCAGTCTCCCCTACATTTAATCAGCGAGTATGCATTCAATTGATCAAAGTAACAGTAAAAACATTTAGAATGTTACAACAGAATTTAAGAAAAAAAAAATATATATATATAAATACTGTTCTTTTGAACTTTCTATTCATTCAATAATACTGTATCATGGTTTCCATAAAAATCAAAAATCTTACCGAACTTTTGAATGATGGTGTATTTGTATGCAGAATTTAGGATATTGCATAAAAATGCTGGATGTAAAAGCCAAGATGTGCATAAAATGTCCAAAATGTGCATACAAAACCTGAGAATGAAATGCTGCCTTAGACATTGAAGAACTTGACATTGATAGTTAAAGCTTTAAAAAAGAAAAATTGAATAATTTAATCATAAAAATATATATATATAGTATAATATTGCCCTCTGTGTTGGACAGAAAAAAATCTACTGTCCTTGATTAAGAGCCACAATCATTGCTCTGTTTGAGATTGTTTACCAGCATGTCATCTCTTTGAGAAGCTAGAGAGTTTGAGGTTGAATCTGTGTTTGATTTCTCACCTGCTGTGGTCCTCAGGATATTAATCCCTTCAATCGTCCATTAGAAAACCCTGCTGTGTTCACCCAGTGACCTGTGATTCCTGCCCAGTCCTTTTAGATCTTGGCGTTGTGCTCTCCTATCATACATAACCTGTATGTGGTGCAAGGGCATTAGCTCCTCCTCCTGCTGTGTTCTTGGAGAAACTAGAGACTTATTTTATTGTGAGTGAATTTCCAGACCTGTTGCTTTCTCACGCCTAAACCTGAGGAACATGACAGTGGAGATGAAGAGATAGTTAGATGCCATGGAGAGAGGAGACTGCTTTTGCAATGTTTCAAGATGTTTGAGTTGGATAGCAGCATTTTCAGTGTCTGATTTTCTTCAGACCGATTCTTCTCTCTTCTGGTTAGCAGGATTAATGTTGTCTTTCATTGCTCATTTACTTTGCATCTTTTGTCTGAGAATACAAGATCTGAATTAGTCATATAGTGTGAACATGACAAATGAGAGTTCCTTGAATATGCAGTACCTATAAAAGATAATTTAACCCTCTGATGTCCAATATAAAAGCCCATTTCTGCCTCAAAGTTAAAAAAGAAGGGAATTACGGCTTTATATCTCACAATGTTACTTTATTTCTTAATACGCTTTATTTCTTAATGGCCTTTTTATTTTAGATTCAGAGTAACACTCTCAAAATACATATACTCTATATTGCCAAAAGTTTTGGGATGCCTGCCATTACATGCACATGAGCTTTAAAGACATCCCATTCTTAATCTGTAGGGTTTAATATGGAGTTGGTCCACAATTTGGGAACTCTTCTGGTAAGGCTTTCCACAAGGTTTAGGAGTGTTTATGATAATTTTTGACCATTCTTCTAGAAGCGTTTGTGAGGTTAGGCACTGATGTTGGACGACAAGGCCTGGCTCACAATCTCCGCTCTAATTCAGTCAAGTTCCTCCACACCAAACTTGTTCATCCATGTCTTTATGGACATTGCTTTGATACAGTATTCTGTATCTGAAAATAAAATAACATGTCCCCTTTAATTTAATTATATATTTCCTTGTTTTTATGTACATATTTTTACCTTCCTGATTTAATAATACAGGCATCAGGGATTTGAATGTGCAAAAGTTCAAAGGAGATATTTTTTGCATACAATGGATTATTTAAAAATCATAATTATGAATTTAATTTGGCATTGCAGTATGAATAAAAGAGGGTTATAATATTCTTTCTAACATCATCTATCTCTCTATGGATAAAGTATGTGACTGTGGTAGAGCTCGTTTGCATATTTCCAAGCTAACTTGGCATCAGAAGTGATACCCTCCATCAGATGATGGGTGTCATTTGAATAATTCCCAGCAGCCAGCATTTCTCTGCCAGAAAAAAAAAAAAAAACAATGCCAAAATTAGAAATATAGTAGAAAAGAGCTAGTTATCATCAAGATCATTTGTTTTATTATGGCACTCAAAATGAAGCATTCTGCATCTTTAAGACATTTTTAATGCACATGTTGTTTTCTATCTGAGCGAACGCAACTCAGCTGTGGTGCAGTAAGTCGTGGTGCGCCAAACCTCTTTTTTTGCCTTTTCTTTCTTCAATTCAATGTGGGTGTATTGTTAATAAGCCTTTCTGTTTATTTCTTTTTTAAATTCACCTTTTAATGCATGTGCTGTTAAAAGCCGGCATTCAGCCTTTTCCATCACCTCTCAAACAATCCCTAATCCAAGCTGAATAAGCGCTTTCATTCAGCTTGCTGATCACGCTGGAAAATGCCGAAGCCTCTGAAACCCTCCAATTACAGCGAGGTATCCACTGCACTAATGGATGTATGGAGTTTGGATTTGGGGGATTGAAACTCTGATTGGATCATTCATTTGAAGATGGTTGACTATGAAAAGAGCTGAGGTTTCCTTATCACATATTAGAGTGAACTAGGCTAATTCAAGCTGCCTGCAGCTGATGGGACTCTGTGCTCATGAATGATTTAGTAATGTTTGCTTTTGAAGATGTGGGAAAAGGAAGAAATCTTGATCCAGTACTGAAATATGTTTATGCGGATGTTTTTCCATTCAGTCATCTTATTTCAGTCTCATAGGATTGTCTAGTCTTTAGCCAAGTGTGCTTTAGCCAGCTATAAATAGTTTTATGTGAACATATTTCTTTCTGTCTGTCTGTCTTTCATAACACATTGGCTTTGAGAGTTTGTCCATTTTCACACTTTTCACAGTTTTGAGCAAGGCAGGTCTTTTTTTTTTTTGTACTGTCATTCAATTTATGGTAATACATTGAATTTAGACTTAATTTGTTTTTCATGTTGTAGTTTAAAGGGAAAAGGGTTGTGTAGAGTGTAAAATCTGTTGTATAACAGGATTTAAAAAAATAGTACTAATTAGTACAGGAGACGGATCAAGCATACAGTTTCCTAGAATTTTTTTTTTTTTTTTTTTTCGTGCTGCTATTGTAATAACATCTTTTATTACAGAAAAAATAAAAATAAAAATAATAATTAAGACATAAGACATACTGTTCCCTAACCCCCATAGTGGGATAAGTTATTGTAGTGACTTAAAGGGATAGCTGACCCAAAAATAAAAAATAAATACCCAATGATTTACTCACCCTCAAGCTAACCTATGTGTATATGACATCCTTCTTTCAGACAAATACAATCAGAGTTATATTAAAAATGTCCTGGCTAATCCAAACTTTATAATGGCAGTAAATGAGAGCCCAAAATTTGAAGCCCCCAAAAAGTGCATCTGATACTTATACAAACCATAAACAAAGCAGTGCTTGCTTTCCATTTTGAAAATCAACCACACTGATCACTTTCTTCATTTCATGCAGCTCATGAGTGTATTGGAATGCTCAGGTATGATCTAAGAAATTAGAACAGCCTTCTGTCTCTTCTTCGTTCGCTTTCATCTCTTTCGCTTTTATTCTCATGCACTGACTCACTCGCTAAACTGAACAGCCAATCAGAGCGATCTCTCTCACTGAGAGCCCGGCCCCCAAATAAAAATGCTGAATCTTGCGAACTGCCGCCGTTGTGAGCACGACTAGAGACGGCGTATGGAACACACTGCAAAATCTAGCCCCGATAAATGCTTGCAGACGGCACAACTTGGCGTGTCATGGCATGCATTACTTTAGTGCATTACTTGTATTGTGTATAATGCTTTGGCAGTATCATATGTAAACACAATCATGAGCCTCATCTGAAATGAAACAGGGGAGGTGTTGCTGTAATTTATAGTAATATCTTCAGTATTCAGAGGTCTAGTTTAGAATATAATTCTTTTGAAGTGATGGTGCTCTATGCAACACTATCTAGTGTAAGTGATAAATCCAGCTTGACATTGAGAGTTAGCTACTGGCTGCAGTTAAAGTCCTAATTAAGGGTGATTTTAATATCCAAGTAGATCATTAAACATGTACAGACATTCTATACTATTGGAGTGAGGCAACACGTGTCAGAACCCGCTCAGGAAAATGGTCTTCATGTATACTCCATTTAGCCAAGGCTGCAAAATCGACTCCCTGTTACAAATATAGTAGAACTATCACTTCTACCACTAAAGATTGCTTTATAAATAATAATCCTCAGCATCCCAGATAGCTTAGAAGAACTCGATGTTGCAACAGAGACTTTTGGGCCTTGGAGTCCAGAAAGTTGAGAACCACTGCAATAAAGTTGAGAACCACTGCAATAACTCACTGCACAGTTTATTTCACTTATTTTATTCCACTTCTTTATTCTTATTTTTTTACTTTTTTCTTCTACTTGACTTGATTATTTATAATTCTACAGATATATATATTGTACTTTTTTATTCTATTTCTATTATAATTTGCTCCTTGTGTTTTTAACTGTGAATTTGCACTGTCCATGGAGCGGACCTGTTTCCATTTCACTGCCAGTTGTATATTCTGTATATAACTGTGTATGTGACAAATAAAACTCTTGAATCTTGAATAAAGTACTATTAAAACTGAAAATTGAAATTGAGAAAGAGGGGAATGCATGCACCGTTGTAGAAACGGTGTAAGAATGAAGTTTATAAGGAGTTGTTGATGCTTGAAAAATGAATTGATCATGTATGAAACAAACAGTAGCAAGTTCACTCTTGAGTTTTAATAAATAGCAAATGATGTTTACGCATCTTCTTTTGACAGCTAGCTGCAAACTTTTAGCAGTTGTGCACCGTGATGTAGTTAGTATTCATTGTCTTTGTTCCACCAATGTGTGATGGAAACGGCTCCTGTGTATTTATCACAAATTATACCATGTTGTCTGATGAACCTCCTGTGCTGCCCACGCACTACAGCTTTTCAGACAGTATGTAGTCCTGTTATCCTCCTCCTCCGTAACACATCAAGGAAACTGACAACATTGTTCTGCATGTAGGGCTGAAGAGAGTTTGTGAATATGAATCCCTCTTGCAATGCAGCTATATATTTCAACTATATTGCATGCAAAATGTGAGAGTCCAAACGACATAGTAAAGGACTGACTGAGTTCTTAAACATCTTTTAATGTATGCATTAATCAGTAGCAAATGTGTGTAGCCCTGTATTGTGTGCTCTGTTATAAGATTAATTCAGGTTGTGTTCTTTAGTTGCTTTTGGAAAGTAATGCTTTTCAATGCATAATTTAAATAACCAGGATTAATAAGGTCATGTAAAATCCAAAAGAATTTTTCTTTTAAGTCTCCATGAAATAAATTTTGAGTTTGTGTGGCTTTTAGTCCATGTCTGTTGGCTTTGAGGTCATCTATATGCCATTGTACAATATTAACTTATTGTAACTTAGCAGATATAAGCTTATTATATTTAAAAAATAATAAACAAATAGTGATGACTTATTTTTCCAAATTTATGTTCAATCAAATGTCCTTTATAATAGGAATGTGCCTCTATTGATATTTTCTGCTTCTGATTAGGAAGTATTAAATCATGGTGCATGGCTGTCAAATGAAAACATACCAAACCGTGACATTAAAACCGAGGTATGTACTGAACCATAATTTCTGTGTTCTGTTAATGTTAACAAATACAACTTGATTTAAAAATGAATTACTAAATCTTGAAATTAACATCAACTACAACTACTTCTACAGCCATTTCTACATTAAGGGGTGGGTTCTGAAGCTGCATCTGTATTGAATTGGTATTCAGATATATTTACAGACAGTTTATAGCAGCTCAGGGGTAGGGACACTGCAATTACAATTGCATAAATAATGCAATGAGATTAATGGGTTTCAAATGGGAATTTGTCATGATCTCCAGCCACCAGCACTACATTTCCCATCATCCCTCACATTCCTCGCCTACCCTCAGTCAACCATTATCCACACCTAATTCCCATCTTCATTGCAATCACCACCACAAATAAGCATACACCTCAGTTCAGTTAGCAATCTCCTAGCGTCTCCTGTTCACCAACGACAATTCTAAGAAGCACCTGCAATACTTACTAGTGATGCAAAGTCCGATTCATTTACACAAACCTTTTCGGACAGTTTGGCTCAATGAACCGGTTCAAAAAGCCGATTCATAGGTTCCTAATGTCATCATGCAATGATGTCACTATGCATTTCTTTTATGCTTTTTTATGCATTTCTCAGTGTCATGTTATAGCAAAGAAACATTAAAATAAAGTAATCTGTGTCAATGCATATCGAAACAATCGAATAAAGTTATTTGCGTGAGTGCATTTTCTGATTATTGCCTTTCATTCACTTAAGTTAATGGTGTTTGTGTTCACAGTTAATTCATTTATCCTTCATGTCTGATTCGGCTGAAATTGCACAACTACAGTACAGATTACAGGCACTGATCAACAAACGCGGATATGTTGCATGTCTAAAGTAGCTTATATAGAAAGAATAAACCTTCTTATAAAGTCTTATAAACTTATACATTGTTATTACATTGATGTTATTTAATAACAGTAGTCGTCATAAGCATATCTCCAGTAGCCTACATGCCTCAGACTTGTGTCACCAACTCAATCATCAGAATCCTCGGTAATCCTCTGCAAACTTCGACAGCTGGTTGAACCAGCTCGTTCGGTTCTTTTTCGTACTACTTCGGCTTTTGCGTCTTGCGTCATCAGCCCGGAACTAAAGTTCGATTCAGTTTAATTAATGAACAGGCTCAACCGGTTACTTGCTGAGAACCGGCTCAAAAGAACGATTCGTTCAAGAACTGAACATCACTAATATTACCTGTGCCCATTTACTGAGGTGTGTCCTCCGTCAGCCAGCTCTGCCATCTTCTCCTGGATCAATTGTAAGATAAAAGGACTGTTATTGTTACCACTGCACCTCCAATTATTATACACATTGAGTTACTCGCCTATTCATACTCGCTGTGTATCTTCAATAAAGTTGATGTCTGGATTCATTCATTCAGGAGCAAAGTAAATAGCTTTCTTTATGAATGGGCCATTGAATCATTGGTTGACCTGATTCATTGACAACACAAATTCATTCAGAAACTAAATATCACAGTGTATTGCTCGAAGAAACAACAGTTCTGCTGTGGTTTTATATGCAATATTTTTGTTGCCAAAATTGAGCAAATCTCTAAAATATATCTAAAATAATATTAACATATATTAACTTCTTATGTATTGAACTGTTGTATAAAATCAATATCACATTTGTTTTCATGATATTCAGGACAAAAACAGCACTCATGATATTGTACTCATTGTACATTGTTTAACTATATACATCTTGGCTGAGGGCTCAGGCGTGGCGGCCATGACGGGACGAGACTCTGGGATGGAGGCCATCTTGGCTGCAGACTATCAGGTCTGAGATTTGGGCAGGACTGATGCGTTAATCATTTTAATGCGTTATTTTATTCCCATAACTAATTAATTAAATGAATGTGTTAAATCAACAACCCTACTAGTTTTGAAAAATAGTAGGCCTTTGTGAAGCCATGCGCATTATGCTGAATTCAAACAGTACTGTGGTACATTATCACATGACCTTTTTTATGTTGCATGTTTACTTGACTGAGTAGCATCTAGTTATCATCTCAGGAAAAACAAAAGAAGTAATTTCACATTTTTACACGTGTAAAATTGTCTTGGTTAACTCTTGGCAGTTTGGTCAAATAAAAAGTCAAGAAGATGATGTTGGTTGGCAGAGGATAAAGATGCAGAATGCCTGAATTACAATAAATTGTCTTTCATAAGTGAGAGGGGATGGCTAGTGTTGGGAACGATGTGCATAGTAGGCCAACATTGATCACAATGGAGATTCATTTGTGAAATATGCCTGTACTAGCATTGCAACTCTGAGATATAAAACAAACTGTACTAAAAGCAGAAAAAGGGAGACCCTATTTTAATGGTCTGAGCACATGGTCTGAAGCGCATGGCTCAGCTAAGTGCACCTAGGGCGTGTCCGAATCCACTCGTGCTAGTTTAACGATGGAAAAACGGTCGCTGTGACAGCCGCATGGTCAAAAAGGGTTGTATCTCATCTCTTAATGAGTCGTGGGTGTGTTTTGGGGCGTAACATGCAATAAACCAATCAGAGTTTCATCTCTCATTCCCTTTAAAAGCCAAGTTGGGCTGAAACTAGCAAAAAACACTTGCGTTGCGCCTGGTGTCGCATTGTGCCGGGTGTATGATAGGGCCCTAAATGTTAGATAATGTCAAAAGTGATCAACATAAACACTTTTTTTTTTTTTGTAGTAGTAGTAGTAGTAGTAGTTACTTAAAAATGTAATTTTTCAAATAATTACAGTAGTGAAATACTAAGATCATTTATAAAAGGGAAAAAACATCTTTTTTTTATAGCATCTTTGATTTGAATGTACGCAACTGTAACAACAACAATCTTGACCTCTGATCCTCAACACATCTTTCAATATGTTTTTCGGTGTGTTCCTTCATTCAAACACTCCTCCACCATCTATTTTTTTTAGATGCAGCTTTCTCTCTCTGATTTTAATTAAGCCCCGGTGGTCATGCATGTCTAATATTTGTTATTTCCCATGCCAGGGGTTAGAAAGTGTTGTAATAGGGCACCGCGGGAGCCTCTATTCTTTTTGTTCTGAGAAACTTTAACCTCTAGTAACGCAGATGTAAAAACAAGAGAACAGAGGTTAGGGACGCTACTCGAATGCTCTGGCCTGCTTACATGCACATCACGCCAACGCTTGGACCTGCTCCTCATGCTAGCCTGCAAGAAGCCTGTAATACTAAACGCCGGTAGCTTTTGACGGGGTTTGCTCTTGCTTTAATCTCACTTCAGTCAAACTGAACACACAAAGGGCTGCTTCTCACTGCCTAGCCCATCTCTTTGGTGGGATAGAGAGCTTCTGTATGGAAAGGAACATTAAAGGCTGGCAGCAGTAAAGCTTGTCGTTTGAATGTTAATTCCACTAGATCCAGCTTTCTTGATCTCAGAATGAAAACTCAAATTGGAAAATTCAAGATTGCGGCATTGGATACTTCAGTTTGGATACAGTTCATGAAAAAGACTGTCTTCTGTAGTGTTTCTGCTGACAAAAGCAGGTTTGCATTTGCTAAAGTTCTCCCTCGCATTTCTTTTTCTTTCTTTCCTTTTCTGAATGCTAAATCAACAGCTCTAACATAAGGCTGCTCATATTAATGGGTAAAAAGGGACATACACTTCTTAAACAGGCAGAAATACTTTACAAAAGAATACCAAGGTTTTCATTGACTTGCTAATGGTTAGGCCTACTTTGAGTTTGAGATTCTAAGATGGTGATGACCCTAATGAGTTGAATTTTTTTATTTATTTATTTTTTTTTTATACTCGGCAATGCTTTAAAATTCAATACTGTTAAAAAGTTTGGGTTTTTTATGTTTTTGAACACATCAAAAATACAGTAAAAACAGTAATATTTTGAAATAGTATTACCATTTAAAATAACAATGTAATTTATTCTGTGATACAAATCTGAATTTTTAGCATCATGACTCCAGTCTTCAGCATAATCTTTCAGAAATCACAATGCTGATTTGCTGCTCAAGAAATATTTATTATCAAGCTTGAAAACAATTGTGCTGCTTAATATTTATGTGCAAACCATGATACTGTTTTTCAGGATTTTTTGATGAATAGAAAGAAAAACATGTATTTGAAATATAAATCTTTTGTAACATTATACATTTTTAAATTTTGATGTATGTGAGGTATTGCATTAGACTGGGCAACATTCTAACAACAGAATAAGAATTTATTCTAATACTGTTTCTAACAACAGTATTAGAATAAATTGAGCGTTGTCTATCATGAAATGCTCATTGAGGATAAATCACTCAAGCTATTCCGTATTATATGTTGTGCTTGTTCTTATGTGTGCACTCTGCATGACTATATTTGTGAGAGAGAGTGAATGTGAGAGAGAGTGTGCAGTAGTGGCTCTCAAAGCAGTGTCTGCAGTGCTGCTGTGTGATGGATGGGTCAATGTCTCTGTCTGTATCACAGAGAAAATGTATTTTAACACAGTGTTCTTGACTCAGCTGTTGTCTGATGATTCATGCATGTTCACATAAATTCCAAGACAGCTGTAAAAGTAGCTCTGAGCAGCGATGATCATTGCCTCTGGAAGAAAACGTCAGCAAATGACATGTCACAGAGAGTCGTGAATTAGTCAAGGAGTTTGTCTGGGTTTGGCTGGCTGGTAGATGCAGTAAAAGCACCATTATGGAGTCAACAATGTAAGCATGTCAGGACGAGATTTTTAAACTATCATTGAGATGAATGAGAATGCTCATGGTTTGTTCTTGCCAGTAGTGTTGCTAAATGCATTGAATATTCACATAATAATAACTGCATATTTAAAAAAAAAAAAAAACTATTTGATTTGATTACATTCCATAGCATCTTTGATTTGAATGTCAGTAGCAAAAATGGCACTAGTTTGATCCATCAACTTAAATCAGTTCAAAACTGTCCAGTTTCAGATAATCAATTTGTATTTTATTTTCATTTTTTTTGGTGAATGTAGTTTGCAAGGTCTACTTAAGTAAATGGAAATCCTACTTAAAGATGTTGTTCCACAAGTCACAGTTCTCATGCAATATCGGGAAGAAGAAAGATCTTTCTAAAGATGGTGAAATGGTGCAATGTTATGTAAAAAGGCATTAAACAACTAATACAGTAGATTATCAAACTATGATAAGATTTGTGAGTAATTTACAACACAAGATAACAAGAGAACAATTAATCCGTGCAAGTTAATACACAGAAAAAAAATTGTTTGTCGCGGTAATCTTTAATTAAAATCTGAAAAGTAACTTCCGGTCTGGAAACGGTGTTCCTTCTCAGATGATGTCAGTTTGACGACTTGGTTTGAAAATGCATAATCACTCCCCTCCAACCGTTAGTCTGCTATGAGTGAGAGATGGAGAGGAGGAGCGCTGAAGTAAAACCCTGCCCTCTGTTCAATATTTCACTTGGAAATACGTCAGCACTGAAGAAAACTCACTTGTTACTTCCGGTTCACTGAGACTTTAAACGGACAGCTATAAAAAAAAAGCCACTGTTGAGCAGCAAACATATATGAGATATCAATGTTCAGTGGTCGCTATATATATATATTATTTTTTTTATGCAACAATGTAAAAGTCTTTACTGTCACTTTTGATCAGTTTAATGGTTCCTTGCTGAACAAAATTAGTTAAAACTGTTTTCATTTAATTTTGTGAAAAACGTGTTTTTGTGTTTCTTGCAGCCCAACATTACTCGTTTTATTCCTTCACTGATGTTGGCAGGATCTCAGTTTTGTCATTGTTGAATTGTGCTGACAACTGGCAATTACACAGCAGAACTCTTTTTTAATGACCATTTGCACAGTGTGTTTCCAGTGGCCAGTATTCTTTCAGTTTGTCTTGTAAGCATCTGCATGCTTAAGCATCATCCTCAATAGTCCATTCTAGTGTTGTTGTCCTTCATGGTGCTGCCATGCGTCCACAGTCCTTTCTATCATGGCTCCATTCAGCCCTGCCCAAAAAAAGCCCACAGGTCCATTTCCTTAACCCTCACTATCATTGATTTTCTTCAAGCTTATGCAGTTTTAGCAGTCCCTCCAGCACAGCTCCCCTCTCCTCCCAAAGGCCAAGAAGTTGCATTTTAATTGAAGATTAACATAAAGCCATAAATCATAGGCAAACTTCTGTAGAGGCACTAAGATCAGTATTAATGCACAGTGACCCAAAGCAGCAAATTGAAGCGAGCATGGGTAAAGAGAAATAAGCAGATGCTATTACATTCTAATTAGATGTCTCACTAATTTACAGTCTATCTTTAGGAAGCGAAACTAATTTGACAGGCCAATATTTAAATCTCTGGTGCATTTGTATAGCAGCAGTCTATATGAGAGAAGCTCAGGTGATGTAGCTTCACTGTAATGTACTTTACTTGTTGCTCTGTGATATTAAGCAGGACTGGTTGATATAACAATTGTTCAAATCTCTTCTTCGGCAGGGTATGATGTACCTGGAGGAGAGGCGGCTGGTGCACAGGGACCTCGCGGCTCGTAACGTCCTGGTGAAATCTCCAAACCACATCAAGATCACTGATTTTGGACTTGCTCGACTCCTGGAAATAGATGAAAAGGAGTACAGCACGGACAGGGGCAAGGTCAGTGTTTGAAACATCATCCATATTTGTCTAATGAAATTCTTTACATCAAAACGTACTAGAAGGTAAAAGCACATCAAAAAGTCTAAAGATGATTTATGGAAAAATCAGCAGTATTAATTTGTGTTCGCTAGCAGATCTTGTAAAGGAGTTTGTTAAATCCTTTTAAGTGACGGGTCTCAACTTTCATTTAATGTTGAGCATGAATGCATTTTATACCTTCCCTAAATCAAAGTATTTGATAACACGTTAAAGTCTCATTATTAACATTAGTTAAAGCATTAGTAAACACGACCCAACTATGAGCAATATATCTGTACAGCATTTATGAACCGTTGTTAATGTTAGTTAATAAAAACACAACTGCTCATTGTTTGTTTATGTTAGTTCACAGTGCATCAGCTGTTAACAGATACAACTTTTATTTTAATTATTAACATTAGCTATGATTAATAAATTCATTGTTAGTTCTTGTTAACATTTAAACCTTATAGTAAAATGTTACCAGGTATTTTACATTATTTTATATCCTTTAATCAAAATGATCTGAATTGCCTTGTTGATATGAAAATGCTCTTTGCATAACCTAAATTTGTAAAACCATTTTTCATTAGATGCCTATCAAGTGGATGGCCCTGGAGTGCATTCACTACAGGAAGTTCACACACCAGAGTGATATATGGAGCTATGGTGAGCTATACACAGTGAAGCAAATTGTGTTTCACTAATGTGTTGTTGTTTTTTTCAGATTAAATTATTAAAAGATAATACTATATTAATTATTATGTTATTATATTCTAATATTATAAACATTATTATTATTGTTTTATTTGTTTTTAGGTATCTAATATTAAAGCTGCAGTCCATAACTTTTAAAATAAATCCAAAATAAATTTTTGAGCAAGTACATAACCAGCCAGTGTTCAAAACTATCTGCTTACCGTAGCTCAATTTACAACAGTAAGCTTGTAATGATGTTTTTAATTCCAGTGGTACTGGTGGATTTCCGCTGGAAATTCAAGCATATCTTTGCGTCATTACATCACATCTGTACACATAAAGGAGGAGTCCCGGCTAGTAGACTATATTGTGTGTGAGGATGTTGGAGATGGAGATTTATAGCCTTTTCTCACAGCACTTGATATAATTAAACTTATCAATTTGATGGCGGATCCAGAAAGGTTCAAACTACAATCACCAGTGACAACTGGAGAGTCACCTGTTGTAAAATGCAAAAGACTTCGGACTTCGGAGTGGCTACAGAAAAAAAGAGACTGCAACCGGGCCAGCTTTTTTTTCTGCTGGACAGGTAACGTTAAGACATTTCAGTGGTTCAATTATGTAACAGTAGCACACTTGTTCGCTTAATTCATAGAGTTACAGAGTTTTCTTTGTTGTGCCTTAATGTAGTCACGCAATGCTGTTGTTAACATTAACAGTTTGAAAACAAGTATAATTTGCACGCTTTGACGTGATATGATAAGCGATCGTTAGATTTAATCATCACAATTTATTGCAACGCTGCCCCCCCTTAGTTGGTCAGAACAAAAGTGAATGTTAGCTACTTACTTGTTCAGATGACATTTTCCGGTGAAAATTCTTATTGGTCACACTTTCAAACAGTAGAATCTGTGATTCCGAATGACAGTATCCACACCGGCGCTGAAACTGACAGCCCTTCTCTTGACAGCCGCACATTCTCCTCAAAACACTGGATTCATCCGTGCTGTGCCGTGGCACAATTCACGTAAAGTTGATCATTCCGCGAATAACTGCAATTGCAGATTTCGAACAGAGATGGTGACAAAGAGGAAAAACTACGGACTGCAGCTTTAAATATTAATATTGACTTAATTTATTTTAAATTATTATTATTTTTTTTTAATAAGCTTTCTTGGTTATTCTTATTATATTACACATACACTCACTTAAAGGATTATTAGGAACACCATACTAATACTGTGTTTGACCCCCTTTCACCTTCATAACTGCCTTAATTCTACGTGGCATTGATTCAACAAGGTGCTGAAAGCATTCTTTAGAAATGTTGGTCCATATTGATAGGATAGCATCTTGCAGTTGATGGAGATTTGTGGGATGCACATCCAGGGCACGAAAGCTCCCGTCCACCACACATCCCAAAGATGCTCTATTGGATTGAGATCTGGTGACTGTGGGGGCCATTTTAGTACAGTGAACTCATTGTCATGTTCAAGAAACCAATTTGAAATGATTCGAGCTTTGTGACATGGTGCATTATCCTGCTGGAAGTAGCCATCAGAGAATGGGTACATGGTGGTCATAAAGGGATGGACACGGTCAGAAACAATGCTCAGGTAGGCCGTGGCATTTAAACGATGCCACTAAATTGCCACTAAGGGGCCTAAAGTGTGCCAAGAAAACATCCCCCACACCATTACACCACCACCACCAGCCTGCACAGTGGTAACAAGGCATGATGGATCCATGTTCTCATTCTGTTTACGCCAAATTCTGACTCTACCATCTGAATGTCTCAACAGAAATCGAGACTCATCAGACCAGGCAACATTTTTCCAGTCTTCAACTGTCCAATTTTGGTGAGCTTGTGCAAATTGTAGTCTCTTTTTCCTATTTGTAGTGGAGATGAGTGGTACCCGGTGGGGTCTTCTGCTGTTGTAGCCCATCCGCCTCAAGGTTGTGCGTGCTGTGGCTTCACAAATGCTTTGCTGCATACCTCGGTTGTAACGAGTGGTTATTTCAGTCAAAGTTGCTCTTCTATCAGCTTGAATCAGTCGGCCCATTATCCTCTGACCTCTAGCATCAACAAGGCATTTTCTCCCACAGGACTGCTGCATACCGGATGTTTTTCACTTTTCACACCATTCTTTGTAAACCCTAGAAATGGTTGTGCGTGAAAATCCCAGTAACTGAGCAGATTGTGAAATACTCAGACCGGCCCGTCTGGCACCAACAACCATGCCATGCTCAAAATTGCTTAAATCACCTTTCTTTCCCATTCTGACATTCAGTTTGGAGTTCAAGAGATTGTCTTGACCAGGACCACACCCCTAAATGCATTGAAGCAACTGCCATCTGATTGGTTGATTAGATAATTGCATTAATGAGAACTTGAACAGCTGTTCCTAATAATCCTTTAGGTGAGTGTAGTATTATATAAATCATTTATTTGATTATTTATTTTTATTTATATTATAATAATATTTATTTAATATTGACTTTATTTTTTAACCCTCTGGTGCTCTTTGGTCATTTTTTAACTAAACTTTTTTTGTTCATCTAAATTGTACGACACATGTTAAAGGTTTTTCAGTTGCTATGTGAAAAAAAAAAAAAAAAAAATTTGAAAAGGTTAAAGGGGAAAAAATAGTCACACTTGTTCTTCTCACATGATTGCATTGAAATGAATGGGAAACACATTTCATCTAGTGGAAACGTTTTTGTACTGCGCCCAGACAAAATCTTTCTGAAAGCTCTTTTTTTTTTTTTTTTTTTAGATCAACCTCAAAATTGGAACTCAACTATTATGCCTTTGATTTTCTTGCAGTATTAGAGTAAAACATGTTTTGGTAAATTTGAAAATAGTATTTTTGTGTGTTATATAACTTAAACCACTACCTTTTTGTTGTTGTTGTTCACTTGTATCACTTTTCACTTCAGAAATAATATGGCAAGTGTCGTCTTTAAAAAGAGACCAAACATAAGTCTGTTTTCCAAAGCATTCAAGATTTATTACAGTTTAAGTTAGTATGTCTATGCTCAAAAAGCGATAACGGGTAATAAATGGATTATAACTACTGCATAAATATAATTTAGTAATCCCCTAAAAATGAAAAAAAATATTAAATAAAAAAAAAAACATTATCGAACTAAAATATAGTACATCATTTCATCCATCCATTATTCCATCCATTATCTTCCGCTTATCCGGGGCCGGGTCGCGGGGGCAACAGTCTAAGCAGAGACGCCCAGACTTCCCTCTCCCTATCCACTTCCTCCAGCTCTTCCGGGGGAACCCCGAGGCATTCCCAGGCCAGCCGGGAGACATACTCCCTCCAGCGTGTCCTAGGTCTTCCCCGGGGCCTCCTCCCGGTAGGACATGCCCGGAACACCTCCCCGGGAAGGCATCCAGGAGGCATCCGAAATAGATGCCCGAGCCACCTCAACTGGCTCCTCTCGATGTGGAGGAGCAACGGCTCTACTCTGAGCTCCTCCCGAGTAACAGCTCCTCACCCTATCTCTAAGGGAGCACCCAGCAACCCTGCGGAGAAAGCTCATTTCGGCCGCCTGTATCCGGGATCTTGTCCTTTCGGTCATGACCCACAGCTCATGACCATAGGTGAGAGTAGGAACGTAGATTGACCGGTAAATCAAGAGCTTTGCCTTACAGCTCAGCTCCTTCTTCACCACGACAGACGCTGCACCGATCCGTCTGTCAATCTCCCGTTCCATCCATCCCTCACTCGTGAACAAGACCCCAAGATACCTGAACTCCTCCACCTGAGGCAGAAACTCTCCACCAACCTGAAGTGGGCAAGCCACCCTTTTCCGACTGAGAACCATGGCCTCGGATTTGAAGGTGCTGATTCTCATCCCGGCCGCTTCACACTCGGCTGCAAACCGCCCCAGTGCACGCTGAAGGTCCTGGTCTGAGGAGGCCAACATGACAACGTCATCCGCAAAAAGCAGCGACGAAATTATGTGGTTCCCAAACTGGACACCCTGGAAAGGGTATAGAGCTGGTCCAGTGTTCCACAACCGGGATGAAAACCACACTGTTCCTCCTGAATCCGAGGTTCCACTATCGGCCGAATTCTCCTCTCCAGTACCTTGGCATAGACTTTCCCGGGGAGGCTGAGAAGTGCGATCCCCCTGTAGTTGGAACACACTCTCCGGTCCCCCTTCTTGAAAAGAGGGACCACCACCCCGGTCTGCCAGTCCAGAGTCACTGTCCCCAACCGCCACGCGATGTTGCAGAGGCGTGTCAGCCAAGACAGCCCCACAACACCCAGAGACTTGAGGTACTCAGGGCGGATCTCATCGACCCCCGGTGCCTTGCCACCGAGGAGCTTTTTAACTACCTCGGTGACTTCAGCCCGGGTGATGGATGAATCCACCTCTGAGCCCTCAGCCACTGCTTCCTCAATGGAAGACGTGTTGGTGGGATTGAGGAGATCCTCAAAGTATTCCTTCCACTGTCCGATGATATCCCCAGTTGAGGTCAACAGCTGCCCATCTCCACTGTAAACAGTGTTGGTAGGGCACTGCTTCCCCCTCCTGAGGCGGCGAACGGTTTGCCAGAATCTCTTCGAGGCCAACCGATAGTCTTTCTCCATGGCCTCACCGAACTCTTCCCAGGCCCGATTTTTTTGCCTCCACAACTATCCGGGCTGCAGTCCGCTTGGTCTGCCTGTATCCGTCAGCTGCCTCAGGAGTCCCACAAGCCAACCAGGCCTGATAGGACTCCTTCTTCAGCTTGACGGCATCCCTTACTTCCGGTGTCCACCACCAGGTTCATGGATTTCCACCTCGACAGGCACCGGAGACCTTACGGCCACAGCTCCGAGCAGCCGCGTCGACAAGGGAGCGCCCACTCAGATTCAATATCTCCAGACTCCCTTGGGATCCGGTCGAAGCTCTGTCGGAGGTGGGAGTTGAAGATCTCTCTGACAGGGGGCTCGGCCAAACATTTCCAACAGACCCTCACAGTACGTTTAGGTCTCCCGTGTCTGTCTAGCTTCCTCCCCCACCATCGGATCCAACTCACCACCAGGTGGTGATCAGTTGACAGCGCCGCCCCTCTCTTCATCCGAGTGTCCAAGACATACGGCCGGAGGTCAGATGAGATGACCACAAAGTCGATCATCGACCTCCGGTCTAGGGTGTCCTGGTGCCACTTGCACTGATGGACACCCTTATGCTTGAACATGGTGTTCGTTATGGATAAGCTGTGACTAGCACAGAAATCCAATAACAGAACACCACTCGGGTTCAGATCAGGGGGGCCGTTCCTCCCAATCACGCCCCTCCAGGTATCACTGTCACTGCCCACATGTGCATTGAAGTCGCCCAGTAGAATGATGGAGTCTCCAGTTGGAGCACTTTCCAGCACCCCTCCCAGAGACCCCATTAGGGCCGGGTACTCCGCACTGCCGTTTGGCCCGTAGGCACATACGACAGTGAGAGACCTATCCCCTACCCGAAGGTAGAACTCCCTATCCCCTACCCGAAACCCACTCCAGCCCGCCGCCTCTCACCATGGGCAACTCCAGAGTGGTAGAGAGTCCAGCCTCTCTCAAGAAGTGTGGTTCCAGAGCCCAAGCTGTGCGTGGAAGTGAGCCCGACTATCTCTAGCCGATACCTCTCAACCTCCCGCACAAGCTCAGGCTCCTTCCCCGCCAGCGAGGTGACATTCCATGTCCCTAAAGCCAGTTTCCGTGTCCAGAGATCGGGTTGTCGGGGGCCTAGCCTTCGACTGTTGCCCGATCCACTATGCACCGGCCCCATATGATCATGACCACCAGGCGCTCGCATACGAGCCCCAACCCCGGGCCTGGCTCCAGGGTGGGGCCCCGGCTGCGCCATGCCGGGCGACGTCTCGGTCCTTGTTTTAATTAGCCTCATATTGAGTTTGTTTCATCATTTCATTGTAATAAAAAAAAATCCAGTCATTTTTGACCACCACGCAAGGAGCACCAGTGGGTTCTTTTTTTCTTTTTTCTGGTTTCACATCCACTTCTATAATTTAATTTCATGACCATCATGTTAACTAACAGTGAGCTTTGGAGATGGACCATGTGTTTCACATTCATTCAGGGGTGACTATCTGGGAGCTGATGACGTTTGGAGGAAAGCCCTACGATGGGATTCCCACACGTGAGATTCCAGACATCCTGGAGAAGGGCGAGCGTTTGCCCCAGCCGCCCATCTGTACCATAGACGTCTACATGGTCATGGTCAAATGTGAGTCATATTCTGCTATTTTGCTAAAAAGATGCAATGTAAAAAGCAATAGCCAAATCATAACTAGTACGTTTGTCTTGTACTTGCTGTCACTGCTTTATCCAGCTCTCTTTATGCACTCACACTCAATTTGTTTTGGCAGTCGATTCCACAAATAAGTGAAAAGAGACGGAGATTAGATCTGTTTGTCGTAATCAGATTTGACTGGAAGCCGCCATTTATGATTTTATTCAACATAACAATTATACTCAGAGAGTCTAATATTTCTGCATGAAATATTTTATTGCTTTCCATTTGTGCCTGATTGAAAGGGAAATTAAATGAAATTAAGAATTTAGTATTGAGCAAATGCCAAAACTCAATATAAATGAATAAATGAATATATGAAATATAAGTATAAATATTGAGAATTTATTCATTATATTTATGTGAACACAATGAAACCACACTGACATACATTGAGACAAGAGTCAGCTATATAATCAAGGGAGATTTTAACTGAAAAGTTATCTGTGATTGTTGCTCTGTCTTCACCTCCAGGCTGGATGATTGATGCTGATAGTCGGCCTCGGTTTAAAGAACTCGCTGCAGAGTTCAGCCGCATGGCACGAGACCCTCAGAGATACCTCGTCATACAGGTGGGGATTGCTTAACTTCTCTCAGTTTGAAATCTAAATGTTTCATGATCCTGAACCTCATTGAATAACACTATATGTTGTCATCTCAGGGGGACGATCGCATGAAGCTGCCCAGCCCCAACCACAGTAAGTTCTTCCAGAGTCTTCTGGATGAGGAGGAGCTGGATGACCTGATGGACGCTGAGGAGTACTTGGTTCCTCATTCCTTAAATGCTCCTCCCACTTCCCATATGCCCTACCCACATGTAGATTCAAATCAAGTAAGCACCATGGTGTACCACTTCATGTGTCACTTGAATAGCAGAGAGTCTAATATATTTATAATATATTTATTTTATTTTATAGCCCTGTTCTTATGATGTCATATATATATATATAGCCAAAAGTATTGGGATGCCCCTCCAAATCATTGAATTCAGGTGTTCCAATCACTTCCATGGCCACAGGTGTATAAATTCAAGCACCTAGGCATGGGTCGCTCTCAGGAGCTCAGTGAATTCAACTGTGGTACCGTGATAGGTTGCCACCTGTGCAATAAGTCCATTCGTGAAATTTCCTCACTACTAAATATACCATGGTCAACTGTTAGTGGTATTATAACAAAGTGGAAGCAATTGGGAACAACAGCAACTCAGCCACAAAGTGGTAGGCCACGTAAAATCACAGAGAGGGGTCAGAAGTCACCAACTTTCTGCAGAGTCAGTAGCTACAAACCTCCAAACTTTGTGTGGCCTTCAGATTATCTCAAGAACAGTGTGTAGAGAGCTTCATGGAATGGGTTCCCATGGACGAGCTGCTGCATCCAAGCCTTACATCACCAAGTGTAATGCAAAGTGTTGGATGCAGTGGTGTAAAGCACACCACCACTGGACTCTGGAGCAGTGGAGACGTGTTCTCTGGAGTGACCAATCGCTCTTCTCTGTCTGGCAATCCAATGGACAAGTCTGGGTTTTGTGGTTGCCAGGAGAACAGTACTTGCCTGACTGCATTGTGCCAAGTGTAAAGTTTGGTGGAGGGGGGATTATGATGTGGGGTTGTTTTTCAGGGGTTGGGCTTGGCCCCTTAGTTCCAGTGAAAGGAACTCTTAATGCTTCAGCATACCAAGACATTTTGGACAATTTCATGCTTCCAACTTTGTGGGAACAGTTTGGAGATTGGCGCTTTGGCCCTTCCTGTTCCAACATGACTGCGCACCAGTGCACAAAGCAAGATCCATAAAGACATGGATGACCGAGTTTGGTGTGGAGGAACTTGACTGGCCTACACAGAGTCCTGACCTCAACCTGATAGAACGCATTTGGGATGAATTAGAGCGGAGACTGAGAGCCAGGCCTTCTCGTCCAACATCAGTGCCTGACCTCACAAATGTGCTTCTAGAAGAATATTCCAAAAATCCCATAAACACACTCCTAAACCTTGTGGAAAGCCTTCCCAGGAGAGTTGAAGCTGTTGCAAAGGGTCGGCCAACTACATATTAAACCCTACGGATTAAGAATGGGATGTCATTAAAATTCATGTGCATGTAAAGGCAGGTGTCCCAAAACTTTTGGCTATATATATATATATTGCATTTCTACAACTATTATGATCTCAAATGAAGAATATACGGTAGTATAACTGTGGTCCAAAAGACTGAGACCACTAGTGAAAAAGCATACTTTGCATTCGTCATGTATAAACATTGTTTGTTTGTTTCCAGGTTTTGCAGCAATCCTAGATTTTCAGTCCCAGATTTTCAGTGTGGTTTCAGACTTTTGGACCCTATTGCATTTTATTTGTTTATTTGTTCATTCGTTCACTTATCTGACGATGAGTACTTTATATTTGCATTACTGTTCAATTACCAAAAGCTGCATTAATTTGATCAAAAATACAGTAAAAACAGTAATATTGTTTATATTTTTGTGTAAACCGATATAGTCAGGATTCTTTGGTGATTTAGAAAGCTCAAAAGAACAGCGTTTATTTGAAATAGAAAAACTCAATTTAATGCATCCTTCCTGAATAAAAGTATTACTTACTTTCTTTCAAAAAAATAAATAAAATAAAATAAAAACTCCCCAAACTTTTGAACAGTAGTGCATGTATAGCTGTGTAATTTGCTGATGATCATGTCTGTTCAGTTGGAAACATGGAGTCACATTGGCACTGAGCATTATATAGAGCAGTGCCGCTGCACCCTGCTTTCATTATTACTGTTTGAATAGACTCTCTCCATTGCCAAGTTGGCCACATTATTTCGTTTCACCCGAGTAATGAAAAGAACAGGCAAAATTACGTCCACTTCCTGCCTCATACTATAATTAAACTTTACCACTTTAAACTTGAGCTTTGCTATAGCTTAGAAAAGTGGATCTTTCCCAAAGTGCCCAATCTAAAATATATGTTCATTACAGTGGTGCCCAAAATTCTGACAATCAACAAGAGCAAAGAAACAATGACGCTTTCACACTTTTGTACCATACCCTATATATTGTGCTCATTTTGGATGTTTCCCATGGTTGTCTCTATATTAACAAAATGTCTGTTTTGATGTAATTTATGCCTTATCAATATGGCAGTTCCCGATTTCATATGCATGACATTTTCAAAATGCATTTTTTTTTTTTTTCATGTTACACTTCTAACTTCAGCATCTTATTTCCTCAAGTTAATTTATGTTCCTTCTGTGATCAGAACCAGTTTGGGTATCATGATGGAAGTTTGTGCCCTGAAGAGGTAACAGGGTCCCGACCTCATGAGGCAGTTGCTACAGGAAGTGGCCCCTCTGTCCCGGCAGGTATACAAAGAGCAGGTCTGGACCGAGTAGAGGATCAACACTGCAATGGAAGCTTGAAGAAACAGCACACAGCTCTCTCTGTAGAGGACAGCAGCGGCCAGCGTTACAGTGCAGACCCAACTGTCCTCCTGGGAGAGAAAGGACAGAGGGAAGATACAGATGAGGATGGTTATATGTCCCCTATGAAGGACAAGATCTCCACAAGTATGTTCTCAAGTCATTTATTATAGGAATTGTAAAAGCTCTGTCACCCTGATGTCATTTCAAACCTATGGAAGCTTGTTTCCACCATGGAATAAAACAATAATTCTGACTTTTTTTCTCACAATTGCAAGTTTATGTATCGCAGTAGCCAGTTGCCAGTGGGGAGGGGGTGGGGAAGACTGATATAAACTCAAAATTCTAAGAAAAAAAAGTCAGAATTGTGAGTTCATACCTCTGACTTTATACCTCGCAATTGCAAGTTTATTTCTCACAAATCTGATTTTATTGTGAGAAATGAACTCTCAATTGCAAGATAAAAAAGTCGCAGTAACCTTTTTTATTTTGTATTCAGTGACAGAAACAAGCTTCCATTCAAACCTGTATTTCTTCTGTGGAACTAAAAAGGAGAATGTACTGGTACTTTTTTGTAATTACAATGAATGGGGCTGAAGTTTTTATTTTTATTATTTAGTTATGACTGTTAATATTTAAATGTACTTTTAGAAATGTATTTTATTTGTTACATTTTTGTATGCGTGTTAAATATTTAAGTTTTAATTGAAATATTTATTATTAATAATTTAGTTTTAAATTATATATTTCTTCTTAAAGGAGTAGTTCACTTTAAAATGATTTTTTTATTAATATAACCCCGATTGTGTTCATATACACCAAGGATGTAAATCATGGGGTAATTTTCATTACTTTTATAGCTTTTTGTCTATGGACCTACTACTATTTTCCCCTTGTGGGATTAATAAAGTTCTGTCTGACCAAATCACTGAATCTGTGATCACTGAGTCTCAACAGAACAGATCAGTTCAGAAGAACTGGAATATGAAACTTTTATTATTTTCTTTTTTTTTTTTTTTTTTTTTTTTTTTTTTGAGCTCGGCAGCCCCAGTCCTCAATCACTCAAACACATTTGAGTGGCCAAGATTTTATTAAAATTGTCTGCTTTATGTTTCACTGAAGAAATTAATAACATTAGGGTGCATAAATGTTTCAGTTTTTGAGGTGAAATGTTCCTTTAAATGTGCACTCAGTAATCTTTTCCAGTTAATAGATGATAAATAAGTTACTTTACTTTTTATCTATAAAATAATTTCACCTTTTTAGCAATTCCACACTTGTATGAGAAGTCATGTATAAAATGTGTATTAAAAGCATAATGTCTACAATGTTTCATCCATGTCACTGTCTGTCACTTTTGTAGATCATCTGAATCCCGTCGAGGAGAATCCTTTTGTAACAAGGCGTAAAAATAAAGACGTTCACGCGCTAGACAATCCAGGTTACCACAGTACCCCTGATGGAAAGCCCAAGTGTGAAGATGAATACATCAATGAGCCCCTTTACCTCAACACATTCAACAACACCAGTGACATGAACCAGGAAATGTTAAGGAAAAATGGAGTCTCCATCCCATTGCAGGTGACCACAGCAGCCCACACTCCAGGCACCCACGTTCCCCACATCACACAAATGGGTAAACCCCATCATCACAGCCACGGACCGCACGTTCACTTCGCCATACCACCAGTTCAGCTGGTACACCCTGGACCGATGAGCCAAAATGATCAACATACCCATTCAGTTCAGTCGGTCCATGATCACGGCAGTAAATCTGGCTTGCAAACACCAGCCGGCCAGATCTGTCTTGTGAGCCATCAAGTCCAAACAGGACACCCAAGCCAATCGAATCGTTCCCCACAGCAGTTTAATTTGACAAAGTCCACAGTGGTAGGTAAACTTCCGGGTCACCCGGTGCCACCAGGCAGCCACATTGGCACTGCATTAGTGGACAAGACGTACAAGAATAGCTTTGACAATCCTGAGTATTGGCAGCACAACCTTCCACCCAAGGTTACCCCTCAGAACTCCCAAGACTCTTCAGTGGTCTGCAATAACAAGTTCCTTTACAAGCAGAATGGCCGGATACAGCCAGCTGTGGCTGAAAACCCTGAATATCTGTCTGGAATGAAGCCAGGAACAGTCCTGCCTCCTCCTCCATACCGGCAGAGGAACACTGTGGTCTAACATCCAGGTCTCTATGCTCTGTAGAGCCTGGTTCTTCTACCAGCACCTTAAATGTCTTTCCTTGATCCTCTTGTGGTCAAAAACGGGACTAGAAATAATATAAGCCACTGGACAGACATTATGCCAAATAAAATATGGCATAAATACTTTGGGGAGAAGGTCAACGCATCCCATCCAAACACCATCCATCATCAAAAACCTTGCCAGTCACCCAGGAACATAGTTTTTCTCCTCTACAGGTATTTTAAAGCGTTTCATACAGGACAGCACATAGTTAGATCTAGTAACATCATTAACTTGGTGAAATTAAAGATTCCAGACACTCTCAAAGGTCCTTAATTTGAGTCTGAAACAGAACATGGATGTTTGAAAGTGAAAATTTTATTCTGAATTGAAAGAAGTATATTAAAAAAATTATGGGAGCGAATAAGCACTTGAATTTTATATTTTCCTGACTGGAACACTCGCACTTTTTCAGCAAATCCTTCATACCGCCAAAACTGCTGCCCTACGGGGAAGACTAGACCTGAGAGGATTGTGAAATCATGAACAGTCGAGTTCCTCAGCACAATGAGTTGAATAAAAGGCTGATAAAGGCACTGAGAGGCATTTGTTCATATTGAGAATACAATACAATAATCATCAGTGAAAGTCACAGGGGTTATTCCCATTTGGTGAGTGGTGAACTCACCTGTTGAGAGATATGGAGAATTAATTATCAGGAAGAACGGCACTGAATGGTTTACAGGGTGTTTACATTTTACATTTACTTTATCTGCATTAAGCGGGAACTTTAAATCTCCTTAGTCTGATTTTTAGTTGTTACTTTCATCTTCTTATTGGTTGAAAGACATGACCTGATTTGGTCAATATGCTATCAACATATTAAGGTCAACATGAAATTGATCCTATTTACTTCATAATGTTCTGGGTCCCCACGTTTTTCCAAAGAACAAAATGTTTAAATTTGTTCGTCAAAATGTATAACTTGAACTTCCACCACTGAAATAACAATAACGGCTGATGTCAAAATTATTTAACCAATAGCCAAATACACTGTAAAAATTATTCTTCATAGAAAACAAAGATTACTGGAGTATGTTTTACAAGAAAATACTATTTAGGGCTTTTCACACTGCACTTAACCCAGGGTTATCGTCTTTCTTAACCCTGCTTTTAACCCCGGGTAAAGGAATGTTTCACACTTGTAAATTAGAAGTAGGGTTAGCACCGCATTTGACCTGGGATTATGAAACCCTGCTCTGGAGAAGGGTTAGCGCCTCTTTCGCAGTGTTAACTCTGCATTGTGGTGCCAAACAGTACGAAGCGATACAGTGTTAGAATGTTACAACTAGACGCTTAGCAACCGACAACCAATCGCGTGCCTTATATTCACGTGCTTTGGGCAGTCACATTAACACTGTGTGATGCATATAAACAGAGTTTCTGCATATGATAGGATGGAAAATGCGACATTTGGAGTGAAGAAGAGGCCGTTTCATTCTTACCGTTATAGTCATTCATATTCAACAAGGTCTCACTCCTGTTCATCACATATTGACGCTTGGTCAGTTCCCTTCTGCGTCTTTTTTCGATGCGCAGTACTCCATTGATTCCAGTGAGAAACCTTTGGCATCATATACAGACGCGTTGGGCATGGTTATCATCATGATGAAACTATATACTGGGTTATGATTTAATCAGCCAGCATAATTTTATTTACATTTATTTTCTTTTTTTTTAATTTACGCTATTCAGACACGTTTTGAACATCCCCCTAACCCCATCCCTAAACCTACCCATTTGTGTATTATAAAAAACAGGATATAACAGGCAGATACGACTGAAGACACGGTTTATTCAAAAAGTACAAATATTCCAAGTGTTCCGAGGCCAAACGATTGATTTGTGTTAAGAAAAGCTACACATGAGCACACAGTGCTGCCACGGACTTATCACTTATCTTTTTCCTTTGTTTTATATTTAAAGAATTTAGTTTGGCCGTTATGATTTCCATTCTTCTCTTGTGCTTATCACTTAAGTTATATCACTCACTATAGACATAGAGCTTTAGGTCATCCAGTTTCTGACCTCTCTCAATTCAGATTATTTTACACATATAAAAATGTAGTCATTCACTATATCATACTCGTTCTATTGTATGACAAAGAGGAAATGAGAACATATTTACTGGACAGTCGGCTGTATTGTATTATTTTAAAATACAGTATGTGAGCATGGATTAGGAGAGAAAACACATTAGGCAAGCAGAACGCAAGTACGATGTGGTGACGTCACGCAACTTTTTGGGCAGGCTTTAGCTACTATCCTTGGAAAATAGTTGGCAACAACACTGGATATGACTGAGTTGAGTGTGTGTGTTCACGGTGCGTCGGGTTGGATCATTTCAGTGATTAAAACATTAAGATCAACTCTTTACATGAAGATATCGTATGACTTCAGAAGACTTGGAATGCAACATGAGTTAATACTTTTATACTGTTTTTGGTCAGTTTTTGCAATAAATACCTGTGACTGTACTTTTATTTGCCTGTTACGTGTCTTATATTGTTTAGAAGTGGGTAGGTTTAGGGTAGGACTGGGGTTAGTTGGTCTAAAACATAAAAGTAGCCTATAAATATTCATAAAATCATGTCTGCTTTTACAAATGCAAAGAATTAAATGTGTCTTGATCTGACACATTGGGTACCAGTGCGAAATGGAGTGCGTCCGAAAACAACGCTGAAGGGGTAACCTGAGTGTTAAAAAGTGACGCAGAGGGGTCCTATGTGACAAATAGGAGTGAGACGGTGTTGTCATATTACAGTCAGCAGGTGTGTAATATGAGGATGCGCAATGCTAGAGCCTTTATGTAAAGAGGTCACGTGCTACATTTGTCCAGTCAGTGAAACTGGCAACTCTGGGTAAATTATGAGCAGTGTGAACCGTGAAGCAAGATAACCTAGGACTCCGTTTACTCAAGACCCAAGGTTGACTATTTCAAGTGTGAAAAGCCCTTTCCAGTCTTTCTACTTCAAAAATTGTATGTCTAATTGAATGTGTTACATGCCATTTCTTTATACACTCTAAAAAATGCTGGGTTAAAAACAACCCAAGTTGGGTTGAAAATGGACTAACCCAGCGACTGGGTTGTTTTAAGCACACATTTAACCCAACCGCTGGGTTAAAACAACTCATTTACTGGGTTAAAACAACCCGATTGCTGGGTTAGTCCATTTTCAACCCAACTTGGGTTGTTTTTAACCCAGCATTTTTTAGACTGTAGTTAATTGTGCAACTTACTAGCAATTTCTGAGTGAAAATTGTTTTTTTCAATGTACTGTGGCATTGGTGAGGCTACAGTTGCTGATAATATAGCCTTTCTAAATTCTTGCCAATGGTTAATACAGTGATTAATATTAGCTAAAGCTAATGTCATATGGTTATGGCGATAATAGCAAATAATGATCGATTTGAACAAGTACTTTAATTCTGAACATCTCCTCAGAAGTAGGTGCCAGTAGCTTTGTAGAAGATGTACAATCAACAAACTCTGCATTTTATGGTATGGCATATGCCCATTTTCACGATCTAATAATTTCCCAGTTGATAAAATGAATATTCTGTTTAGCATCACATTAAGGAAGTAAACTGAAAGCTGTTTTATGTTGACTTTAAGAGAACGTTTCAATCATATATTTTCAGTGTTTTATAGGTGATTATGTGTCTGGACTGCTTTCTGTTTCCAACTGAAGTTGGCAAAATAAATGAATACATTTAGTTTTAATCTGCTGGTTAACATATTTCCTATAGTAATTTTGAGTTTGTACAATTCAGTGTGTCAGTACTGAGCCTTTGACGAATCTGTAATTGGAAAATGGAATTTGGGCACAACATTTATTTTTCTTATCATTACTATTTAATCACAATGGCTGCTATGTTTTTATTTGGGGCATTTCATTGTATTTCATAAAACAAATTGTCCAGTTAACACAGCAGGTTTACATGAAGTACGGAGGTTGGATATGTGATGCTGTGTTGCATATCACAATGTCACATAACAGCTGTATTTTGTAAAATTGCAAACACTAAAAGATTTTAATGTGCCAGTTTTCAGTGCTAACATAATTAGAAAACCGCCTTCCATCTCTATCACTGTCCGTGGTATAAAAGTGTGGTTTTATTTTTGTAGTTGTCTGTCTGTGATCTCACACCTAATAAGAAGTGTAGCACATATACAGTAAGTGTTGCCCCTGTAGTTTCCAATCTACTATCACTCGTAGTTTCATGTTTCTGTGCTTTTAATCATGTATTGTCAGAAGACTAGTTTGTAGGTCAAATAAATCCCATTTTGGTGATGTTTTGTCCGATTTGTGGCATATGAACACAAAGACATTTACTGTTACAATTAGGGGTATTGTGTTGCAACAAGATGCTTGAACATTTTTACAGTCTTTAACTGCCAAATATAACAAAGCCTAATCTCGAGGCACCGTTATCATTATGAACTTTTGATTTAGTAATGCCATTTTAGGTAAGAATGAAGCTGTTTTAGTTCTCCATTGCTGGCCGGTGTGATCTCATTGTTATATGTAGGTATTAATGTGCATGTGTAAGAGTATTATAAAGTGTGAACCCTTTAAAATGTGTAAATTTAGTCTGGTCAGAATCAGTGAAAGACTTTTGGACATCTGTACGTACACTACAAGTACACTACCGTTGAAAAAAATTGCGGTCAGTCAGATTTATTTAATCTTTTATTTTGTAAGAATTCTCTTACGCGCACCAAGGCTGCATTTATTTAATCAAAAATACATTAAGACAGCAATATTGTGAAATACTATTACAGTTTAAAATAATGCTTTTGTGTGTTGATATATTGTAAAATGTTATTTATTCCTGTGATAGCAAAGCTGATCCTTCAGAAATCAATCTAATATGCTTATTTTGGAGCTCAAGAAACAGTTGCTTAATATGTTTGTGGAAACTGATATGAAAGTCCAAAGGAACAGCATTATTTGAAATAGAAAACTGATCAAAGTAATGATGAATAAAAGTCATTTATTTGAAAAAAGAACTGTCCCCAAACGTTCCCTGTTAGTGTAAAAGGGTTTGCAGTTTATATTCTCTGTACATTGATATTGTCCTTTATACACTAAAATAAACGTATGCTAGAACCACACTTTATTTTACATACTAAACATGCCTACGATTACTAATGAGATCATGTTGAACTGGCTAAAATGAATTAAATCACACATATTTGAAATAGTTTAACCATATTTCATCATTTTACTTGAGATATTAACATGTAAACCGATGCATGTGGAACCACAGCAGGGAAGCATCTGTTTACACAGACAATTTAATGGACTGCCGAGAATCCACGTATAAGATTCACACAATTTGCAGTAATTCACTATTCATTATCTACCAAACCTTATATGTAGATATGACAAACCGTGGAGTGGGAAGTAGAGATTTTTTAACATTACTGTAACATGTACTGTATTTCTGAGCCATTCGGCATTTGGAGTGACTGCTCTGTAACAAGTGTGTTCTTCTAAAGGAAAGCGAATGGTATTTTTGTAGCGTGCTGAAAGATTTATGGGGAAGTGTAAATATATAGAGACTGTTGCATCAACTTATTTTTTCTTTTTCCATTTCTTTGCCATGAAATGTTCAGTTCTGTTTAACACGCACCGTCTGTAGTAATGGTCTGACATTGTGTCAGTAACTGTGTATTTGTGACGTTTGATTTGATCTCAAGTGATGTTCTGTTTTCCTCGGGCCTGTTGCTTTGTGTGTCATGCACTGTTCTGTGGATTTCTTATTCTCTTGCTGCTTCTATGGTTAGCTGTGGCCCTTTCCTTCTCTTCATAAGTGCCCATTTTCTCTATTTGTTTCCTTTATGTTCTTTATTAGTTGTAAATATGACTATTTAAGACTTACAGCAAGACGCATCATAAGAAGAATGATCTACTTCTGTCAACCTAATTTTAAAACAATAATGACATATCTTGAGTGAATTATATTTATTATTGACATTTCGTTTTGTATGTCTGCATTTGGTTTGATTGCTTTGTATTAGATATGATCATATGTACATGGTGAGAGACTTGCTCCAGCTGAAACACTTGCAGTCATATTTGTTTAAGATCACTGAGTGGCTGATGCATTATTACTGATGGTGGTGTGTGCTAAGCTAACTAGAAATATGTCAAATAATTTATAGCAGCCTAAAAAGTATTTAGACACTTAAGTCACACTTAAAAATGAATTTCAGGGCATTTGATAACAAAATATTAAGTGGCAATTACAGCGATGCTAGAATTTTTCTCTGAATTAATTTCAAGGGTTAACCCAAAAATGAAAATTTTGACATTAATTACTCACCCTCATGTCGTTCCAAACCTGCAAGACATTTGTTCATCTTTGGAATACAAATTAAGATTTTTTTTTAATGAAATCTAAGAGCTTCCAGTCCCTCTTTTGACGTAGGCTACACAACTACCACTTTCAAAGCCCAGAAAGTTAGTAAAGATTAAAGTAATCCATGTGACTTTTATGAAGTGACGCTTAAAAAACACATAACTTTAACCACTTCATTTACAAAATATTATGATGTGTTCCAGACTACCACAATACCACAAATGAAATATCCCACTTCAGACCTCAGTGAGTTAAAGGTAATCAGACGTCATGTTCACATGTTGACCACATGATGTCGCCTCGACACGGCGAGAGCATATCTTCTAAAAACAGCTGACGAAATGCAAAAATGGAGGTATTATTACATACACTTAATGTCTAATGTTAGAATTTTTTATGCTCATTGGAAGCAGGACTTCGGAAGGACCGACATCTTGGAAGTCACGTCAAATGACTCGCTTCACTGAGGCTGGGGGTCAATCGATGTACCCCGAGTTCACAGGTCGAATGTCCGACTTTGAGTGGCGTTCCCATAGACTGTAAAAAAATATGGACGTAGTGTCCGTGACGTCACCCATAGGATTGTGAAGAGCAGTTTTGAAGCGTAAAGTAGAGATGGCCGTTGCCATTTTGGCAGCGCGTCATCGCACATCACGCCCGGATAACAGAAAATAGGCAAAGAGGCGGGACATGCTACTAACAGACAGCAGACAAACGGCTATCCTCCTGTCACTCAAAGTGGCCACGCCCTTAATATTATGCAGAACTTTAAGGCTCTATATAATGTAAACAAATGAGTTATAAAAAAAACTACCCCTCACAGTTGTCATGAAGGGCAAAATAGCTGTATAGACCAAAGCCACAATTTGTACCAGGCTGTAAATGTTTTTTTCTGCTGTAAAGTTGGGCATTTTAACATGGGGCTCAATGAGATTCTGCTCCCTTTTGGAGCCTGTCCCTAGCGGCCAGTCGATGAATTGCAGTTTAAGTTACTTCCGTACTGGCTTCAACAGAAACTGAGGGAGTTTGCCGCTTGGGCGTTCCAGCTGTTATTTCCAAGAACGAGATGGGAAAAAAATCAAAATTCTGAGCTGTCTGGAGTTTCCAACGCGCGTTCACGCAACAACGCCTGCTCCTCGTGTCAACACAACACGCATGCGCCGTGGTGCTCTCGTGAATGCGCGTTGGAGATTAATATTTTGTAAATAAAGTTTTTTTGTGTGTGTGCAAACTCGAGATCTTTAAGATCTTAATTTGTGTTCCGAAGATTATTACGGGTTTGGAACAACATGCGTGTGAGTAATTAATGACAGAATTTCCATTGTTGGGTAAAGTCAGTTTTGCATTGGTAATGTGATTTTAGTGGATTTATGAAGTCAGTTTCCAACCTGAAAGTGTCAAAATGCTTTTTAAATTGAGCAGCATATTGCTTTGTAGTTTAAAAACGAACATGTTTATTTTTTGTGATTTTGTTTTAAAATTTTTTTTTTTTTTTTTTTTTTTTTTTTTAAATTATTATTATATTTTAAATGTGTGCTTCTGTTATTGTTTGTTTTATTTATTATTATTATTAATAAATGCCACTTTGTTCAATACTTTGTTATTTAATGCACAGTAATATTTAAACATTTATAAGTGTGGCCAAACTGTTTTGGGGCCACTGTGTTCAGAGCTTTGTTTTAGTTTCAGTTTTATTATAACATGGAAGCCCCCAGGACAAAACTACAGAAAAACCATTAGGGTCAGTAGTTCAAATCATTCCCCTTTCTGTTTCCATTTTAATTGGTAGTGACCACCCTCCACCAAACCGAATGCCAACTGAACTGAAATACTTCATATTTGTTACATGATCCTGTTACAAAGTATATTTTCAATTTAATATGAATAAAGTTAAAATGAATTTGAGCAAGAAAGTGTGTGGTTTACTATAAGAATGCATGCAGTAATGGTTGATAATACAAACGAAGTATCCTAAAGATAGCTTTAAATAAATTATATTTATTTATCTTTCATATTCTATAAATTAATCCTATTTATTTCTTTTATAAAAAGGGGAAAGACTGCCGCTCATGCCTTTTATCAATATAGCATCAGACAACATCAAAATCTATATCTGATAGTGCATTGAAAGTGAGTTGTTGCTGATGCATTTTCATCGTACACATCATGGATTCCACCTCAAGAAAGTTTTAAAGAGTGCTCTAGTTATGTGTGTACGAGTCAGCAAAGTTATCTTCTATTCAACAGAAGTTTTTTGCTGAACTCAGAGACTTGAATAACTCGAGTCATTAATAAAACACAACTGTCCAATGCTGGGATACCTCTCTGAAGTTCCAGATATTAATACTAATCAGCCAACTGCATGCTGGGTGTTCAACATGTTTATGCAGTGAAACCCAGTGTGTTTTATCAAGAAAAAAAAAAAAAAAAAAAACCCTGTGAATGTGATGTCAGGATGCAAGTGTGGGTTTTAGGGTGCGATTGTGGCTTTTTTGGTTTTTTGGGGGGTTTTAGGGTGCGATTGTGGCTTTTTTGGTTTTTTGGGGGGTTTTAGGGTGCGATTGTGGCTTTTTGGTTTTTTGGGGGGTTTTAGGGTGCGATTGTGGCTTTTTGGGTTTTTTGGGGGGTTTTAGGGTGCGATTGTGGCTTTTTGGTTTTTTGGGGGTTTTAGGTGCGATTGTGGCTTTTTGGGTTTTTTGGGGTTTTAGGGTGCGATTGTGGCTTTTTTTGTGTTTTAGGTGCGATTGTGGCTTTTTTTGTGTTTTAGGGTGCAATTTTGGCTTTTTTTTTTTGTGTTTTAGTTTTACACTTTTTAGATTGTTTTTTTTTTTTTTTTTTTTTAGTGTTTTATTTACTTAAAAAATCTTACTTTTTACTTGAAAAAAGTATCTTACTTGCTCATGCTCCCTCTGCATGTGTAACTGCACGTCAACATGGACAAGGACGCAGAAGTATAAATGAAAATCGGTGCTTAGCCCATGTCGTAGAGGCTACGGCGCAGGTCCGACGCAGAAGTATAAATCAGCCTTATGGGTACCTTTAAGCCTGATTTATATTTCTGCATCGGAGGGGAGGGGTTCTGCCAGACCAATCACAGCGCTTGCGGTCAGCGTAGAATTGACGCGTTGTTACATTTTTGGAGAGGTGCACGTCAGGGTACGTCGTAGGCTACGCATGCAACACACAGACGTAGCTACGGCATACACTCGTAGCAGAAGTATAAATTGGGCTTTAGCGTTTTCATTTTGACGCAGAAGGCACTTGACCATGCGATTTTGACGCCTTTGGAGTGAGAATGGGTTGCGAAGAATGTTAGTAACAAACAGTTGATGGTCCCCATTAACTTCCATGGTATTTTCTTTCCTACTATGGAAGTCAATTGGGTCCATCAACTGTTTGGTTAACCATGATCTTCAAAATATCTTATTTGGTGTTTAGCAGAAGAAAGAAAGTCTTTGGATGAGGATGAGAAATGATGATACAATTTTCATTTTTGGTTGAACTATCCCTTTAAGTCCACATGTCATTTTAACAAGAAATTATGCCTCTAACCACAGCCTGAGAGGTGTAGGTCCAACCATGTACTTTTGCGACGCTGTTTGGGAATGTTCAGTGGTTGGAACTATAGTTTCAGGAAACGCCAAATCGTTCAGTTGGTAATGACGGAATTTGCCATTTGCGTGCGAACAATGCTTTTGGGAAACATACCCCAGGTCGTTTAGAAAAATAATAGCACATTTCTTCTGAAAAAGCCGCACAATTTGAGATATCACTCATGCCTGTAGTCCAAACGATGCAGGACTGCAAGTATGAGGAATAATATGATGCTATAGTTTAATGTTAGGCTTAAACAGGGGCAATGGAAAAATGAGTGCACAATGTGAAGAAAATAGGCTTTGAGAAGAAAGAAGATTTGTTTATTTAATTTATGTGCAAAACAACATCTTGTAGAATGAAGTGTCAGCTCACAAAGACAGGCCCGTGTTAGATCTACAGGGCATGCAATTATACAAAATCAGTCTGTATCTACTGCTCTGACGACAGCATTGTTGGACAACAATTGCTATTTAATTGGGGTTGCCACACTGACAGGCATGTTACTTCTTTAACTGTCAGGTGGCTATGTCATTAAAGCTGTATTGGACGTGCTTGTCAAGTCTTAATTATCCCTCGACATCTTTGCATACTAGCCTGTCCCCTTTTCCCACTTTCGTATTTCTCATGCTTTCCTTTTGCAGTGTTACTTTTTAGCAGGAAAAAAAGCCTTGACTAACACAATATATTGTTCTAATCAGTTCATCCCACCTAGTCTCATTTGTTACAGACAAGCTTCCTGTCTGCGCTGTATCTATAGGATAATAATGCCTCATGCGAAGCCTTCGCAAAAAATTCCCAAAAGACGTTTCAAGTACATTATTCTCAAAGCTAAGAAAACTCACTTTAAAGTTGTACTTTCCTTATTGTCCCTAAAAGCTCCCATTTCTTAGATATTTCTGCAAGACTGTCAATTAAATGACCCAAAAAGAATATTTCTCATATTTAATTTTGACTTCATACTCATCCACGCCTGGTTCCTTTAAGTTTGCTTCTTTTTTTTTTTTTTTTTTTTTAAGAGTCCAAGAGTACTTTTAAAATCAGCAGCTTCAATGAATAATGGAATCATTTATTTTTAGTTCAAGCCCTGCTTTCAATGAGGCTTTTTTATTTTTTTGGGGATTTTTCTTTTTCATTAGAAGGTGTAAATATTAAAGAGTAGTAGTTTACTGTTGCCTGTTGGCTCATATAAAGTACAAGTAAACTATTAAATAGTCTTGGATTGCTCTCACATTACCATCACAATCCATCATACACAAATTTGGTTTTGAATGCATGTTATTTGTCATAGACCAAACTGTCCGGCTGGGTTGCCGGTATCCAATCAGTATGTAGAATACCTGCTCTCACACTCTATTGCTATTCTCAAGTATTTTTCCTTGGACGGCATGTTTAGACTTTAGTTTTTCTCTCCAACATCTCACACTAGATAAGAGACAGAGATGGAGTTGTAATTTCTACAAAGCCCACCAAGTTATGGCAGGCTCCATTTCCTTTGTTATAAAACCAGTCCCATACAGCCCATACAGATGCACACCAAACACATTTCTTTTCACACACAAGAATGCAGGATTTATATTTATTAATATAGTATATAAATATTTATATTGTATTATTATTATTATTAGGGGCCAAGCATCGAAGGTGCGTAGGCACCTATTGAAATCGTTGGCGTTCCTATTATAATTATTCTTCTTCCGCTCTGGAAGTCTATGGCACCCCATAGAACCACTTGTGGAAAAGTTATGAAATTTGGCACAGTCTACACATTCACCATAGCGAATTTGGAGTAACATAATCCCTCTAACGCCACCACCTGTCCGAAGTTGCACTCATGTTTATGTGAATAGCTTTTGAACCCTAAGGGCTAGAAACAAAATAATTTTTTCCTCAGATCCTTGGCTCAAGCCGATTCGATTTCTGTCATGAAATTTCCCCACCATGTTGAATTATCCCAAAAAATCTTTGACATCACACTTTTCCGAACTCCTCCTAGCCCGTTGCTCCGATTTTCACGAAAATTTGACTAGATCATCTTCAGACCATGCTGACAAAAACTGATGGAATTCAAGTCGATTTCTCAAACCTTTTCGAAAAAAGTGAAAACAAATTTTACGTAGCAAAAATAGACATAAGACTGTATCTATGCAATGCTTTATCATATTCAGACCAAAGTTGGTACATGTTATCACAAGCATGACCTGAGGCAACATGTAGCGTTTCGGCACAGCGCCACCAACTGGTCCGGAGAAACGAAAAATAGCTATTTTTGCTTATAACCTCTGAACCTTTTGTCCAAAAATCATTAGCAGATCGGGAACACATACACATAAAGCATATTTAAAAAAGCTTCATTATAAATGTTCATTTATTTATGCAATAATAAGATATTCCTGTTGTCGCTGCATGGCGTTGGTCGTGGTTCTTGTCACATGGCCTGCGGTGTGCTTGCGGCATTCTGAAAAGTTGCATTTTTTTTTTTCTTCATCTTACTGCAGTGCATACGCGCCTGGGGAAAAACAAGGGGCCGTTCTTTTGCACGCCCGTGTTCGTTATTCTTGTCTTGCATCTACATTTAAAATAACGAACTTGACCGTGTAAAAGACGCGACGTGAACAGTCCCTTACACTTCTCTATTTTGGTGGAAGACAGTATAAAACAGTCTGAATTTTAAAGATTTTTAGAAACCAACAATAATTAATAAATTAATTTCAGTGTTTGATTTTAAGAATTTTTTGTGCAATATAATTTTTTAGGACTGTGTTAGGTAGGAACAGTTCCCAATGTAAAATCGGGGGCCTGAAACAAAACCACTGATTTATATTAATATATTTGAAAGGTAGTACAAGTTTGAAATCTGCTGAAGATGTTCTTCTTTATGAACCTATGAACTCATTTGCATCCTTTTTTTCCTGTATGAAGTCTGCAAGTGCTATAGAAGTGGTGATAAGCAAAATGTGATGTGATCTCTTTAATACTTTTATGCATTAATTAATTAGCTCATTAATTAAACATTGGATGTAGTCCCTCATCCTGCAGGGCAAAATGTTTTCACAGTGTAGTGATTATAGTGTGAGATTGGATGACCATTAAAGGAGGTAAATGTGTGTGTGTTCGCACACTTTCAGTTGCAGTGAATAGCAGTTAATAAGTCCCCTGGTAACTGCAGCTCTCCCTTGTCTCTTATTCCTCAGTATCTCAGTGTGAGATCCCATTAATACTATCACAATCCATACCTCGCTGGCATTATCCACATGGGGAACACTTACCCAAGCACCATCCGAACCCTTGGATCCCAAAAAACACTATAACATATTTTTCTTGAACTTACTCTCTCTGTTTTGCATTAATTTGACACCCACAGCAAGCCTTGCCTCACAAAGGTTACTGATGGAGCTGTCCGTGGTGCTACCACCTTTGTTTTTTGCCATAGCGCTGTCCGTGGTGCTGATAACCCACTGTATATGTATGCCATGCAGGCATCCCTGACCATTTAAAATTCAAAGGGCCATAAATTAATGAGTTCTTATCTGTGCACCCCTGGCCCTGGTTTCCGGCTCTAGGCCCTGTTATGTCTAATAATGGTGGAATGAGCAGGGGTTGCACGGGGGGTGAGCGAAAGACTCTTTGTGACTGTCAACGTGGGTCCTCGGCTCTATCTCTCAGCTGCAGACAGACAGATAGGAAGCATCACTATGCAGCATGGCGGAGCTGTTTGTCTGGGGTGGTTGTGACACCCTCCGCTTGGGGGGATTTTAATGAGCTCCCCTGGGATGAGCATTAGTCATTTAACATCCTGAGGAGAGCAGGGGCATCCAAACACACACATACCTGTACTGTCCAAAAGTTTGTGTGGACACACATACTCGTATACACAAAACCAGCATATGAATTCCAGAAAGTGGGCAACAGGTTCCAAAAGTACTGCTAAGTGGTCTGCAGCCTTTTGACTGTGGAGTTAGGAATATAAATGAAATTGGGAATTGTTGTCAAATATTGGTGAATCTTACTAAAACACGGTTGGGTCATATTTCACTCTAAAATAAAAGGGGAAAATTGTATTGCTATATACATTTTATTTTTATATTATTATTTTTCTCAAAAAATGTCATTACCATGATGTAGTCATTTTACTTATAAACATGTTCACTCTAAAATCCGTCCATCCATCCATCATTTCCTCAAAGTTTCTCATGTTTTTTCCTCAGTGTTTTTAGAGAAAATGTTTGGGGTGAAATATGACATTTACTTGGCGGTTTTCTTGAGATTTATTCATGTATCTATCCATGCATTTTTGGTTATGTCATAAACAACCATCAGCAATACAAATAAATGTAATATATTAATATAATCTTATTAATGTTGTTGACAGTCATTTCTGACATAATGCACCACAACTATCATCCATGCAATATGCAGTAGTTCTCCGCATAAATAAACAGACAGATCTTACCAAGCTGATCAATTCTTACCAAGAGGATTCTGTCTACAAAATGCCTTTAGTTTCCAAACCCAAATGTACAATTAAATGTGCGTTTTTTGAGCCACCAGCACCCAACACCGTGATAGGTTAAGTGGCTAGTAAGGAGAACAACAAGGCTGATCCGATTTTGTTTATCTTGGACAAGCTAATTAAAGTGTCACAATTCATTATACAGGCCATGCCCCACCTTGTCAGATTGAAAATAGGAATATCAATCATTTTGCGCTCCGGCTCAACCTTTTCCCTTAGCGGATCTCATTGGTTGCTGCCGTGTCAGTCCTGCTTGAGACATCAATGAGGAATGTGTTTCCCCCAAACACTTGTCAATTTTCTTTCACTTCTTCGCCTTTGTCAGAATGCTGTCATGCAAGCGTGACCTCCCATATACCTCAGAGAGCACACTGTGTGTGCGCTATTGAAGAACCTTTACCCTTGTGTTGACATTATGACATCATGCACAGTGAGTGGAATATGATGTCGCCTGTTAACCACAGTGAACTGTCAGTCATTTGACAGGTGATTCTCCTGTCTTTTATTTACTGTTTTCTTTTTTTTTTTCTTTTTTTTTTTTTATTGATGCATTTTTCAACAAAAAATACTTTGCATATCCTACAAACACATAAGCAAACAGCTTCATTGGTAGCATATGTGCTAGATTCTGTCCAGAGCAGGTGAGTAGTTTCATTTTACATGTTTGGTGACAAGAATGTGCAGACAAAAGCCAAACTGACAGCTCTGACGGCTATTACGGCTATTACTGTCCACTACAGGTTATGGAGATTTTCTGTATACTATTCTATTGTTTGGAGAATGATAATGTAAGAAATTCATGGGATAATCTACCTAACAATTGAGTACTTTGGAGAATTTGAAAGATTTTAGATCCTTAAAATATTGTGTGAAATACCAAAAAAAAAAAAAAAAAAAAAAAAAGGATCCTATTATACTTTTTTACATTTTCAACTTTCGGTAGTGTAATGTTGCTGTTGCTGAGCATGAAAAAGGTCCAGGTCACCTTCTTCCATTGCTCCGTGGTCCAGTTCTGATGCTCACGTGCCCACTGTTGGCACTTTCTGCGGTGGACAGGGGTCAGCATGGGCACTCTGACTGGTCTGCGGCTATGCAGCCCCATACTCAACAAACTGTGATGAACTGTGTATTCTGACACCTTTCTATCAGAACCAGCATTAACGTCTTCAACAATTTGAACTTCGTCTGTTTGATCTGACCACACGGGCCAGCCTTCGCTCCCCACGTGCATTAGTGAGTCCATGACTCTGTCGCCGGTTCACCACTGTTCCTTCCTTGGGGCACTTTTGATAGATACTGACCACTGCAGACCGGTAACACCCCACAAGAGTCTAGCCATTACAATCTGGCCCTTGTCAAACTCACTCAAATCATTATGCTCAAACTCAGTTAAATATATCCCACCCACTAACAGGAGCCGTGATGAAGAGATAATCAGTGTTGTTCACTTCACCTGTCAGTGGTCATAATGTTATGCCTAATCGGTGTGTGTATATATAGTCATTGATAATAATCTGTCAAAATCTGAACTTTATAGCAGAGAAACGTAAAACAAATAGTCACTTTCATTATATATATCAAAATCACAATCAGTCTTTGAATATGAAAAATGGTTATTACACTGAATTAAAGTGGAACTTTTTTCTGTCATCCAGGTACCAGAAGATAGATGTTTTTATAGCACCATTATACTGTAAATCACAGAAACATCTGCAGCACAAGCACTGACGTAGCACATGCTTGTTTTATTATCCTTCTCTTTTGGCATGTTTTGCATGCATTGCATTGTTCAGGAGTAAAATACATCTTCAGGTGCAGTGGAGTGGAGTGATAAGTATAGTGTGAAAGTCACATAATTATCATAGTAATCTTTTTTAAAGAGAGACGGTTTATTTATGTGATATTATGTGAATCAGTTTCAGGTGCGAGTAAAAGACAGAAAAGTAGAAATTATTTTCTAAAGTAGAAAATACTTTCTAACCTTAAAAAGAAATATGCTGACACTTTCCTGTAAAACTCAAGCCAGATGTAAGAAATGGGGTCATAAATTGTTTTCATTGATTCTGTCATTGCAATCTTGTAAAACACACTATTCATAATGGAATTCTTGTACGTAATCCTTGCTCTTTATGTCTGTTGTCTGGAATGGAGAGATGTCCTTTGAGACTTGATAAAAGTACAAGATCAGAAAGCTCAGAAACAAATAATACTCTCACTCTTAAAAATAAAGGCATCTATGGAACCTTTCCATTGCATAAAAGGTTTTTTTCATAGTGAAAATGGTCCTTTAGATTATTAAAATGCTCTTCACACTAAGAAAAAAAAATGGTTCTTTTAAGAACTGTTCTGAAAGGTCCTTTGGGGAACCTAAAATGGTTGTTCTATGCCTATGGCATCACTGAGAAAACCCCCTTTGCACGATATGAATGTACTGCCGCATAAAATATCTTCTCAATGAGAAGAGTTTAAGTGCAGGTAAAATACAGATAAATGTTTTTTCTCATCGTAAAACTTTTTATTTGATATAAGTTTTATGCTTAAGCCAACAGTCATTTCTTCATTTTTGGTTTTTATTTTATTAACTATTATTCATTTTAGGTTCAAATGTATATGCATATATAGGAAACGTGTATATTTGAGAAGCTGTGAATGGTCATCATTTAATTTTAATGACCCTTTGCCTTCTTTGGTTTATTAAAATGGTCTTCAGGTGTACCATTTACCATATATATAAAGCATCTCATTTAATATGGTCATAAAACAGCATGAAAAAGAATTATAAAAGAATTTGCAAAATTCTATTTAGCGTGTCACAGTGCAGATGAATATGAACATATATCTTTTAAATATAAACCTACCTAGGAAGTGAATTAAAGAAGAAAAGTTTAACGAGTCGTATGATTAATCCTCTACTTGTGCAAGCGCATAAATAAGTGTCTAATCAGTTCATGTTCAGATATAATTTCATTATCGAAGAGATTCATTAACATGTTTGATGGTTCTGAGACGCTGCAAGTACCACTTGTAGTCAAAAGAATTATTTTATTATGATGAGAATTCTCATAAGAACATCTCAGTATAGAGAAGATCATGAATCAAGCTTAAATAGAAACTTGCAGCAAGTATACTTCTACCATACTTAGGTGATATTTAATCTAAATATGCTGTTTTCCCATGTATCTTTCTCATATCTTTCAACTTGGTGCACGGCACTAACTAAACCCCCCTGTTTTCGGATGCTGCTTTGAAGTAGGCTGTCAGGACAGTCTGACACGCTACTGAAGAGGCCGTCACAGCTGTGGGTATTTGTCATGCAACATTTAATTTAGCACTCTTTTGCTTGTCTGGTAAATGTGAACTAATCTATTTGTGGAAAACATGAAGTAGCAACAAACCAGACCAGTAGTAATCTTTTCCATAGAACTGAGTCATCGTACCAACTGATGACAGTACAAACTAAAGTGTAATTTTTTTTTCCGTATATAATAAATATTATTGTTGTATTTTTTTTTACAAGAAAATACTATTTCAGTTTTTGGTAACACTTTACATAGAGTTAATTTGTTCACATTAATTGATGTAATATCTAGCATGAACTAACAATGAGCAGTATATTTTTACAGCTTTCATTATCTTAAAAATGTGTTGTAATCTTAAAACTAATTAAGATTAAGAAATGCTGTAGCAGTATTTTCCATTGTTAATGTTAACTAATGTAAAAGGGTTAGTTACAAAAATGAAAATTCTGTCATCATTTGCTCACCCTCATGTCGTAAGACTTTTGTTCATCTTCGAAATACAAATGAAGATCTTTTAATGAAATCTGAGAGCTTTCTGTCCCTCCACTGACAGTCCACACAACTACCACTTTGACGATTCAAAAAGTTCACAAAGAGATCATAAAACTAATCCATATGAATTGAACGGTTTAGTCCCAATTTTCTGAAGAGACTCAATCACTTTATATGATGAACAGATTAAATTTAGGCTTTTATTCACATATAAACATTGATCAATGCACACATCAGATATGGTAAACAGAAGCTCAACCATGCATGAACCAATGAGGTTTATACAGCACGTTTGAGCTTCAGCAAGAACCAATGAGGTTCATTCTTGTGTTACGCAGCACGTTTGAGCTTCAGCAAGAACCAGTGAGGTTCATTCTTGTGTTACGCATCACGTTTGAGCTTCTTCAAGAACCAATGAGGTTTATTCTCATGTGTTACGCATCACATTATGACTTATTAGCTGGGTGAATCAGAATTATGCAAAATCAGGACCAAAGCACACACATCACCGACAAAAATATGCAAAGTTGGGTGCTCGACAAAAGGGATGATAAAAAACTGAAAAAAGTCGGCACACCACAGCTCCAAAAATATGCAAAAAAATTGAAGGTAGACTCATACACGGGTTACGTTTTGAGCATGCAAGCTCTTGAAAAATGAAAATTCTGTCATTAATTACTCACCTCATGTCCTTCCAAACCCGTAAGACCTTCGTTCATCTTTGGAACACAAATTAAGATCTTTTTGATGAAATCCGAGAGCTCTCTGATCCCTCTGTAGACAGACGGCAATTTAATGAACACTTTCAAGGCCCAGAAATCTAATAAAGTCCATGTGAATCCAGTGGTTCAACCTTAATGTTATGAAATGACGAGAATACATTTTGAGTGCAAAAAAACCAAACAAAAATAACATCTTTATTCAACAATTTCTTCATGTCTGTGTCATTCTTCTTTGTAGTTTACTTTGGCCAGCTCCCGCATCAGCATCACACGCATGCTTTGTGGTGCTCACGTGAACAGCTTCAGCCAATGGTAAGCCGTCGTTCTGGCGTAGCTCTGACATAGCTCTGACGTAACTCAGAAGCACTGGACTGTATTTACTATGTCTACAGCGTAAGAGTCTGATACGGACATGAAGAAATTGTTGAATAAAGTCATTATTTTTCTTTGTTTTTTGCACATAAAAAGTATTCTCGTCACATCATAAAATTAAGGTTGAACCACTGGAGTCACATGGGCTATTTTATGTCTTTCCTACCTTTCTGGGCCTTGAAAGTGTTAATTAAATTGCTGTCTATGGAGAACTCGCTGATTTCATCAAAAATATATTTTGTTCCGAAGGTGAGCGAAGGTCATACAGGTTTGGAACGACATGAGGGTGAGGAATTAATGACAGAAATTCAATTTTTCAAACCTTTTAAGTTATAAAGTAAAAGATGTATGTTGCCTCTGGTCTTTTCACATTTTAAAAACTTTGTATGTAAAAAATAGCTGAATCCTCAAAAACAAGTAGTAAGAGCAGATGTGCATATACTCTTGTTTGCATTCATACTGAATAAAGAAATGGAAAATAGCAATTTTCCTGCTCTGAGAGAGCTCTACTGAGGTCTAACATCAACGCCTGCTGTTTGAATGGGTCTTCATGAATACCCTGCTCTCCAAAAGGCCCGGAAGATCATCAAGGGCACAATTAATTACGTTCACAGTACATGAACAGATACTTTGATTTAATCTGTTGCAATCACACATCTTGCCATCAGTGAAACACGCAAGTCGTCTCACACCTCACACTGAGAATGCACCATAGGCTAAAAGAATCATTATTGAAGTGATACTGATCCCACTTACCCCTCAGGTCTCTGTACAGATGCACTGCCAACCTGCGCAGAACATTTGCTCATCGGATAAGAGGCTCTGATTCATTTTTGCTGACCTTAGGGGGTCTATTAAATGATTCCACTGCATTTCAGTCCTTTGTTGCTGATTAATCATTGTATAACAGAATTCATGTAAACATGCTAGTAGTGTTGAAATTGTATGTAGTTGTGTGTGACAGCGTTGGCACAAATGATTTTCAAATATATGGTCTTCTAGGTAGTTACTAGGCAATTGCGTACTGATCCAAGTCAAAACAGTATAATACAACGTGTCTCCTTTAATGTAAGTCTATGGGATTTAAACCCATTTGATTGTCCGCCAGACTTTTGATAACATAAAAAAGTAATAGCACACCTGTCCTTAATAATCTGCCTAATTTGATAATAATCTTAATAATCTGCCTAATTTGATAATAATCTTAATAATCTGCCTAATTTGAGGTGGCATTAATGTTTGAGACGAGATGGTTGGTACGTTTGGTAACACTTTACAATAAGGTCCCATTAGGTAAAATTAAGATTAATAGATGATTAAAAGTAGTTGAAGTATTTTTCAATAGAACCTTATAGAAGAAAGTTTAACACTTAAGAGTTTTAAATAAGGTTTTTTTGTTTTTTTCTGTAAGGGTGTTTACACGTGGCATGTTCAATTAAATGGCAGGTTCGATGTTCGATGGCAGGTTCGATTAAATCGAAATCTGGTGTGATTGCTAGCGTGGTTCATTTGAATAAGTGCCATTCAAACCGTGGTGCGCACCAAACAAGAGTACCCTGAAAAGGTGGGACAGAGGGTGAATTCCAAGGGGCAAAGAGGAAGGGGACACCATTTGTAGGGGTGTTCCAAATGAAAGTGAACAACCGAATCCCTTTACAATGGGTCCTTAGCGAAGGGTACATGTCATGGTCACTTCAAAGGAGAAATTTTATCATTTATGGCCATATGACCCAGGGTGACGAATTAATTTTATCCTACAGGTTTCAGAACTGAAAACTTCCTTGTTAGTCCAGCTTTTATTGTAACCAAGCCCAGCAAATGACTTGTTGTGGAATGTGCCTATAGATAAGTGAAAGACCGCCTCTGCAGAAGATGATCAACACCTATTTCATCATTGTAACTTTGGCCCGGCCCCCAGGCGTATTAGTGAGATGATGAGGAAAGAAGAGCGATACAGGATCACTGGACTAAAAAAACATTACCTTTCAAAGAATCCTAATGCTAGAATGTGGTTATTTATTTTCAACAATGTGAATGTCTCAGTTGAGCATTATTTATTTGTATTTCACTGTGGATTCTTTGGTAAGTCAGTTAGCAGTTTCACCGCAGGCTTTGCAAACAAGAGTTTTACAATATGGACTCAACAGTAACGCCATAACATGTAAGTAACCGTGTGTTAATTCTAATGCCTGATCTGTGACCAGTGATTCTGATATATAATGATTCATGTACAGTCAGATGTTCTTTGTCTATGTGTCAGTAAATCAAACCAGTGACTAAACGTCAACTTCACATTGTATCTCTAAGTAGAATGTGATTGAATTATGTAGCCTATAGAAAGCGATCAAAGAACGCTCCCTTTACAATCGCTAGAGCTGTCAATCAAACAGTACGAGTTTAACAGTGACTGAGGTTCTTGACTCAGGTTGGATTGGATTTTGGCACCAAAACTCCCCTTATAATCAACAAACCTCTCATTTACATTGTGTTTGCGAGCGGTGACTGAGGGTCTGGCCTAGGGATGTGTGACGTGTCGCTAAACACTTGATAGCAGCATGTTGTCATGTGTTTGGATTTTGGAGGTATCACACACCCCTAACATGCCAGGAGTGCAGTAACAGTGTTTGCTCACTTAGCCCGGCTTCCAGAGATGAAATATGGGTTTGTCTTTCATTTTTATTATATTTTATTCATTTTATATTTCCTTTTACTGAAACACTAAAGAATCAACTGTCTGTACCTCTCAAGCACATGTTATCAGTATGTTTTGGGAAACTTTCTGGTCTGAACTGGAGCTTAATCAGCTCCAACCTTGGAGAGACTGTGTATCTGTGTATGGGCGCAATATTCTGTGTTACAGATCAGTGTTGAGAAGGTGTACAATGGGCATCCTAAGATGGGGTGGATTTGTTGTTCTGGCTCCAGATCTGGAAGGTAACTACGTGCCTAATTCTGGGGTGAAATCACAAGTGATTTATGGATACATGCATCTGATTAACTGACAATGTGTGGAAATTTACCATGACTGTTCATTTTCTCTGAGCAAATCAGAATCATACACCTTGCAGTAATGACGTGGATAGACCTTGAAAACAGTTTAACTGTTGGGACAATTGTATGTACGGTACGACGAGACTGTTGGAGAGGGAGCGCAGCCTACAAACTCCTCGTGAGACTTGAAGCTGGCTTCTGCTGATGAAACTGCAAACTATTCTTCAGTAATTTTTTCTTTAATTAATTGCACTTCTGACTCTTGGTCTTTATTTTTCGCTACTGGTCTCTGGGTCTAAACTGTTAACCCCTAACAGAAGTCTCACAGCAGACACATCCCTTCAAACAGAGCATTCAAATCAAAGGGCTAAAATCAGGATATAGGAAAAATGCCTTTCATTTCTATGACATTATGACAATTACAAACATAATTTTAATATAGTGTAAATGAAAAATCATACTAACATTATAAGTGCACCCCAGGAAACATTATAAGAGTTTATGAGTCCTTTAAAGCTAGATGGCGGGAGAGTTCGAGGTCATGTATAAACAGGAAAGTTGTTTTATTTTATTTGTGATAAATTACACACATTTTTGGCATACATTGTATACAAAGCTTAAATAAGTTTTAGGAAAAAAAAAATGCATTGTTGCAATGCAATGCATCACAACATTGTTTTGGATGTTTGGTATGTTTTTTTTTTTTGTTTTGTTTTGTTTTGTTTTTTTGTATCTTTAGGATCAGTGTTTAAAATTACAGTGTGAATGCTAAGTGAACCCGGGCTAAATGTATTGTCCTCTTTCAATATTGCTTGCGTCATTGATGACGCTATGGGGAAACACCTTTCTCCTAGAATTCTGAAGCCTGATTGACATAACGACATTGCATCGCAATATCCAATGGTGTTCAAGTGTGCAAATTATGCATGGGATTGGGGTGCCGTTTCCTCTGAATGTTTCTCCTTCATACAAGACTGTGACATCTATCATCATTTTTTGCCAATGAGTCATCGCTGACCCCCTTTGAGATCCCCTTGTGCGTTCCAGTAACCAAGAATGTCTTTGAAGCCTTGTTCAGTCTGCGCAGTACTCGTTGAACTTCCCGATATACACCAGATGTATGTCTTTTGCCTGGGCCACGCAGAAGATGCTTTCAAGGACTCTAATAGCCCTCATTGCATGCCATGTGTCAGGACTCTCTGGATTTGGATAGTCCTCATGTCGAACCTGCCGAACCCCCCCTACATCCCCACCCCATCCGTTCCCCCTGAGAAAGAAGCAGCAGCATCCTGACTTGGTAAGTCTAGCATAAGGATTACAGCAAAGGGTTCATATGATGGCGTTGTCTTGTACAAAATACAAAATATTCCAGCCAAGCGTTTCAGCCGCTCACATATTATTTAACAGTGCCCCGCTCAGTACAGCTTTCTGCCTGGTAGAGAGCACAAAATTGCTCCAGCCAGTGAACACACCCTGAATCAAATGACCAACAGAAGTCAGATAAACTCAGTTAAATCAATGAAAATTAAAACAATTTCATTTTTGAATGAATTAAACATTTTTACTAGATTTAAATGCATCCAGCTAAACTGTGTATTGTGCATCTCCACATTTTCTAGCTCAGCATGAAGGCTGAATGAAGGTCTACTCCATTTCTATAATCTCAGGGATTACAGGGAAGCCCTGGAAGGAAATCCTGCATCAGTTCCACTCCGATTAGCCATCAGCCATGTAGAAGCACGGCCACTGTCACACAGAAGCCAGGGTAATTTGCTTTAATAGCAAGACAACCCTTGGTCTGTTGGAGTAATGAATACACAGAGTGTGCCAGAGGCCAGTAAGCGTGAACAGCCTAGGAAGCAGGCCAGAAGGACCTGTGAAGTCAAGCTTGTAAATGCAGACTAGCATCTACTTCCTATTCTGAATCGGTCTTTGAAGGATGAAATTATATTTTTCAATAGGAAATCTGTTTTTGTTTTGTTTTTTCTGTTTTACATGAGCATCAGTTGTTTGTTTGTTTGTGAGTTTCCTGAAGGTTAAATTACATTTTCAATAATCTAACCTCCTCAGTAACTTTATAATGTCTGCTGTTTTAACATGTTTGTCTGAATATTAATGTAATAACTTCAGATTTGAGTCCAACAGAACTAAAAAATTAATGCAAACCTGAGCAAATTGCTTATGTAAATATTGTGGCACCAAAACGAATTTTGACAATTCGTGTCAAACGAATTTTGACACATTTTCACACTTAAGCGAATTAATTTCATTGCATTAGATAAGAAAATATCAAAGCGCATAGGAACCTGCAAACTGATTTTTTCACTGACAACTTCAATTTTCTGAGCACTTTTTGCTATGAACTGATGCTACATACTTTATCCTTTTACATTTTTAGTGAATGTATGAAGTCAAATCCCTCAAGTTCTCACAAGTCTCCAGCACATTGGTTGTGTGTGAGCTGTAACAAACAGCTATTAATGTGCATGAGACATAATCACCATGCACATATGTTTATTCATTTGGCAGATGCCTTAAGCTAAAGCAACAGTGCATTCAAGCTATAAATGTTATCAGGCTTGCATGAGTTCAAGTGGAATCAAAACCTGACCTTGGCATTGCTAATGACATGCAACAATTAAGCTGCAAAATGGTCAAAATGTAGTACAGAACAACATAGCATAAAAACATAATATACTTTGATTTATGTGTTTGGGCCACTATCAGAGAGCCTTGACTCACAGGTTTGTTGGTACTGGATGATGATTATGTTAATGCAGTCTCAGCAAGCCATTCACAGCTTCCAGCAAGGAAATTACACCGCAATGAAATAATTAAAAGGAGTCTTTCTTCAACGCCAGTATTGGGCTCACAAATTATACATGAAACATCAAGCTTGAAAACTGCTGCTTCAATAGATTTTAAGGCACGAAACAGCCACTGTGCGTCATCTAGCAAAGGTATGACTTCAGCGTGAGTTTATTAGAAGATTATTAAAATGGTGCAGACCTCTGTGAAATTGTCACTAAATCTGTTTCTTGAGTGATTTGGTGCATTCATTATGTATTTCATTTTTTCGCATGCAATTATTTATAAATAAAAACAATTATAAATAAATAGCATGCTTTTAATAGCCCTCAAAAATCATTGTATACAATGCAAAATGCATGAATGAATGAATGACATTAATAATGAAAAATATAGAAAAGTTAAAAATAAAGTAAAATATATTACACAATATATTGCCAAAAGTTTTGGGACGCCTGCCTTTACATGCACTTAATCCATAGGGTTTAATATGGAGTTGGCTCACCCTTTGCTGCTATAACAGCTTTAACTCTTCTGGGAAGGCTTTCCACAAGGTTTAGGAGTGTTTATGGGAATTTTTGACTATTCTTCTAGAAACATTTGTGAGGTCAGGCACTGATGTTGGACGAGAAGGCCTGACTGTCTCCGCTCTAATTCATCCCAAAGATGTTCTATCGGTTGAGGTCAGGACTCCAGTCAAGTTCCTCCACACCAAACTCGCTCATCCATGTCTTTATGGACTTTGTTTTGTGCACTGGTGCGCAGTCATGTTGGAACCGGAAGGGGCCATCCCCAAACTGTTCCCACAAAGTTGGGAGCATGAAATTGTCCAAAATATCTTGGTTTGCTGAAGCATTAAGAGTTCCTTTCACTGGAACTAGGGGGCCAAGCCCAACCCCTGAAAAACAACCCCAAACCATAATCCCCCCTCCACCAAACTTTACACTTAGCACAATGCAGTCAGGCAAGTACCGTTCTCCTGGCAACCACCAAAGCCAGACTTGTCCATCGAATTGCCCAACGCAATCACGACCAATTCGTATGTATATGTATAAGGTGGCTAATTTGTACCAATTCGTATGACCTCACACGTATGAAGTTATACGATTTGTCTATACTGTAGTGATGGGTAGGTTTAGGGGCGGGGTTTGAGGTTAGGTCATTTGTACAAAATCATACAAACTCCACCAACATCAACCAACTCATTAAATATGTATGATTTAGCAAAAATCGTACAAGTTTGTTTGAGTGAGGTCGTACAAATTCGTACGAATTAAGCACCTAACCTGAATTAGCCACCTCTTAAAATACGTATGAATTGTCGTGAGATCGGGTTGGATTTCCAGACAGAGAAGCGTGATTGGTCACTCCAGAGAACACGTCTCCACTGCTCTAGAGTCCAGTGGCGGTGTGCTTTACACCACTGCATCCAATGCTTTGCATTACACTTGGTGATGTAAGGCTTGGATACAGCTGCTCAACCATGGAAACCCATTCTATGTTTTTCTAGAGCTAATCTGAAGGCCACACAATGTTTAGAGGTCTGTAGCTTTTGACTCTGCAGAAAGTTGGCGACTTCTGCACACTGTGTGCCTCAGCATGCGCTGACCCCGCTCTGTGATTTACATGGCCTACCACTTCTTGGCTGAGTTGCTGTTGTTCCCAATTGCTTCCACTTTGTTATAATACCACTAACAGTTGACCGTGGTATATTTAGTACTGAGGAAATTTCACGAATGGACTTATTGCACAGGTGGCAACCTATCACAGTACCACGCTTGAATTCACTGAGCTCCTGAGAGCAGCCCTTTCTTTCACAAATGTTTGTAGAAGCGTCTGCATGTCTAGGTGCTTGATTTTATACACCTGTGGCCATGGAAGTGATTGGAACACCTGAATTCAATGATTTGAAGGGGTGTCCCAATACTTTTGTCAATGTAGTGTGTGTATATATATATATATATATATATATATATATATATATATATATATATATATATATATATATATATATATCTCACACAGCATCTACCAGCAGAAGCTAACTGGACCAAGCCAAACCCTGACAGCCAAAATGTGGGCCAGTATGGATGTTTAATGACTAATTTTGAAACCGAAAACAGGCGTTTAGGACATCCTTTGTCATATTAATTGCATTGTTAATCCATTAAAACATATTGCATTATACAGTGGGAGAACTGCCATCAGTACGCCGCCATTGCTGATCAATACCTCTCTGCTCAGCATTTTATGAGGGAGATATTGTGGTAGATGAGCCATTCCCGAGAGCTAGATCACTGGAGATGCAAGGCAGCGTTCCTATTACAAACCACTGAAGCAACTCATCCTCTATCCTGAGCCAGCTGACAACCACCTTATATATGGCAGTTACCCCAAACTGCACAGGCAAGCATTCAATTATAGTCTTAGTCAGGTCAGCAGAGTTGAACGCCTCTGGTAAAGGCATGTCATGTAGACATACGGTGGTGGCATCCTACCACGTCCAGCCTGTAAGACAAGTAGTGTAGCGTCCGCAATTGTGGATAAGGATAGATGCGGTTCTCCTGAAGATGAGCTGGCTGTGAAATGGAGTGAACTCACAGAATCCAGTCATAAAAATGGAATTCACAGTATAACACGGAATGTCACTGAATTTGAAAATTTTTGGATGAATAAATCAAAAGTAGGGCTGTACACTTAATCAAATCACGATATGGATTAGTATCTTTGAATTTTAAAGAGCAAAAAGTCAATGCATGTTCTGCGTTGCGTGTCTCTCTGAAACTGAGTGGCTTGACAACTTGTCAAAATAAAATACATTTTGATTTTAGCGCAGCTTCAGCATCTATTTATAATGTATGGAGTGAAGGACGCTTCAAATTCTAGAGAGCATTTGATTGGACAGAAAATCTGATGAGAAGCTGAAGTGCAGAGTGATGTCATCAAAATCACTGATCCATATTGGCGGAAGTGAGAAACTGTAAGTTTTGAATGCTTATATCTTCTAAATACAAATTGTGTCATTGTTTTGGAGCACACTAGCTTATAGATAACAGTAAGACTAACATATTCATACTAAAAGCCAAAACACTTCATGGGGACTTAAAAGATTAGTTAAATTTTTAATGTTGTATGCCTTTATTTGATTACCACTGTTTTTGATAATACATTTGTAAATCATGTTTTTTTGTTTTTTGTTTTTTTAAATCATTAAATTTTAAAGTTTTATGAATTCAATTGACTAGACATGCTTTTTTGATTATTAGAATTTAATTAATTATAAATTATCCAGAAATTTTAAAAGGGAATTTGGGGAAAAAAATTAAATGATTTCATTGGGCCCTACAAATGTAATAAATTGATGTTAAATTCTGTAAGTTTCAAGCTTTTTGATTAAAAACATTTAATTTAACCATAAAATGGAATCCAAAAAAGGAAAAATCTCAATCCCAAAAAATTATTGGGGGAAAAAATTTAATGGAATTTGAAAATTTCATAGTGTTCTACACACGTGCTTTGCGACAGCATGCTAAGTCATTGTGAGACATTTTATAACTGAATAGCACCACAGAACAATTGACATAGCCACGCAGTCATAAAATGACAAGTGCAGTAGCTTATCACTTCAAAAGCTTGCATAAAGGTTGCCAGCAATTGTTTTAGAGAGGGGAAGCAGTCTGTGTTTTGGTATTCAGGCTAAATCTGTCGAAAACATCTATTGGGAAGAATGGCTCCCTATTAGCATGCAAGCGGTGGTTGGCCGCCTCATCTGCCAGGCCCTCAGAGGTGTCCCTGGGGCATGCTCATGGTCAACATCCCCTCACAGGTGGAGGGGAAGCTGACACTCACGTCAGAACAGGCCAAAGCCCCCTCGGCTGTTCAACACATTCTGCAGCACTTATGCAGATTGGCTCTGAGATGTAGTTCAGGAAGGGTCTGCATGAGAATTGTTTATTAGTCGCCTACACAGACAAGCCCAAAGTTTGAAAGTGAAAATTATACCTTTCTTTAATGGCGAGAACCATGATTAACTGTGAGTAACCATGCTAATTAATACATTAGCTAATGTTAACGAATGAGAACTTATGTTTTTATTTAAAGATATAAATCCCCTAAGGAATAAGATAAACAGAGATCATATTGAATCAAAAATGACACAGCGGTTTAAGGGTGTTTTCAAACCTGTAGATTGTTTGCTTTGTTCCAAAACACGGACCTATTTTGTTACAATGTTGCTTTTTCTTCTTGGCTCGGTTTGCTTTCACAAGGCAACATTTCAAAGTGCACCAAAAGTGTTTATGCAAGTCATATGTGAGGAAAAACTGTCCTCTTATTGGTCAGAGTTTCTTCTGCATTATCCATCAAGACAGATTGACATTCACTCCACAAGCTTATTGACTTTCTGTCATCATACACGCAAACACTATATGGATGTAGTCACCATTCACATGCTAACTGATAAATTATATTTATTTATATTTAAAATTATATATAATTTGCGGTTAGGAATCAAGGCTTAGTCAGGAAAGCATTCTTGCAATGCACGGAGAAGAGCAATTACACTACATTTTAAGATGATGAGGCACTCTTTGTTTTTCAACCACAAAAACAGAATCAGACACTACTGCTTTTTAACATTTCCCATCATGAATTATGATACTGCTTAGTTCATTGGTTCTTTGGGTCAGATTGCTCCCCTCATCCAAACCACTGCAGATTTAATTTTCAATCGGGCCAAGACTGCATTCTCAGAGCGATTGTACTCTTAGATCAATTCCAAAATTACACTGATATTCAGGGACAGACATTAAGGTGGTTTAGATTGTACCTATCAGACCGTTACCATTTGGGCTATTTAAAAAAATAAATAAGATAACGTCAGAAAATGATGGAGTGCTGCAAGGATCTGTGGATTAGGCCCTTATTTTCAATATATATATATATATATATATATATATATATATATATATATATATATATATATATATATATATATATATATATATATGCTGCCACTTGGTAATATTATAAGAAAACATTGAATTACAAACCCGATTACAAAAGAGTTGGGAGACTGAACAAATTGTGAATAAAAAAGGAATGCAATAATTTACAAATCTCATAAACTTATATTTCATTCACAATAGAATATAGATAACATATCAAATGTTGAAAGTGAGACATTCTGAAATGTCATGCCAAATATTGGCTCATTTTGGATTTCATGAGAGCTACACATTCCAAAAAAGTTGGGACAGGTAGCAATAAGAGGCCGGAAAAGTTAAATGTACATATAAGGAACAGCTGGAGGACCGATTTGCAACTTATTAGGTCAATTGGCAACATGATTGGGTATAAAAAGAGCCTCTCAGAGTGGCAGTGTCTCTCAGAAGTCAAGATGGGCAGAGGATCACCAATTCCCCCAATGCTGCGGCCAAACATACTGGAGCAATATCAGAAAGGAGTTTCCCAGAGAAAAACTGCAAAGAGTTTGAAGTTATCATCATCTACAGTGCATAATATCATCCAAAGATTCAGAGAATCTGGAACAATCTCTGTGCGTAAGGGTCAAGGCCAGAAAACCATACTGGATGCCCGTGATCTTCAGGCCCTTAGACGGCACTGCATCACATACAGGAATGCTACTGTAATGGAAATCACAACATGGGCTCAGGAATACTTCCAGAAAACATTGTCGGTGAACACAATCCACTGTGCCATTCCCCGTTGCCGGCTAAAACTCTATAGGTCAAAAAAGAAGCCATATCTAAACATGATCCAGAAGCGCAGGCGTTTTCTCTGGGCCAAGGCTCATTTAAAATGGACTGTGGCAAAGTGGAAAACTGTTCTGTGGTCAGACCAATCAAAATTTAAAGTTCTTTTTGGAAAACTGGGACGCCATGTCATCCGGACTAAAGAGGACAAGGACAACCCAAGTTGTTCTCAGCGCTCAGTTCAGAAGCCTGCATCTCTGATGGGATGGGCTTGCATGAGTGCGTGTGGCATGGGCAGCTTACACATCTGGAAAGGTACCATCAATGCTGAAAGGTATATCCAAGTTCTAGAACAACATATGCTCCCATCCAGACGTCGTCTCTTTCAGGGAAGACCTTGCATTTTCCAACATGACAATGCCAGACCACATACTGCATCAATTACAACATCATGGCTGCGTAGAAGAAGGATCCGGGGACTGAAATGGCCAGCCTGCAGTCCAGATCTTTCACCCATAGAAAACATTTGGCACATCATAAAGAGGAAGATGCCACAAAGAAGACCTGAGACAGTTGAGCAACTAGAAGCCTGTATTAGACAAGAATGGGACAACATTCCTATTCCTAAACTTGAGCAACTTGTCTCCTCAGTCCCCAGACGTTTGCAGACTGTTATAAAAAGAAGAGGGGATGCCACACAGTGGGAAACATGGCCTTGTCCCAACTTTTTTGAGATGTGTTGACACCATTAAATTTAAAATCAACTTATTTTTCCCTTAAAATGATACATTTTCTCAGTTTGAACATTTGATATGTCATCTATGTTGTATTCTGAATAAAATATTGAAATTTGAAAACTTCCACATCATTGCATTCTGTTTTTATTCACAATTTGTACAGTGTCCCAACTTTTTTGGAATCGGGTTTGTACTTTCCACTTTTATGCCAATGATACTCAGTTATATATTTCAACATGATGAATATCTAAATTATCCAAGTTGACAGAGTGTGTTAAAGATATAAAATATTGGATGACCAGTAATTTTCTTATATTAAATTTGGATAAGACAAAAACCTGTACACAGACTCTCTTAGAATACAATTTGTAATAAAATAAATGTGAATTGAATTGAATAATTTTAAAGTCCTATTTGTGTTTTTTAGCTGTAAACCCAGCTAAGGGAATGCTCTCAAAACTTTGGCTAACGTTCTGAAAAGGTTCTCTCAACGTTAGCAAAATCAGGACCAAAGCACGCACATCACCGGCAAAAATTTGGGTGACAAAAAGTTGGGTGCTCGACAAAAGGGATGATAAAAACAGAAAAAGTCGACACACCACCGCTCCAAAAATACGCAAAAAATGTAATAGTAGACCCACATACCTGCAGGCTCTTTGTCAGATTCAAAATTATGAACACACATTATTCCATCAACATTTATAGAACGTTCGTTCAAAATTATCCCGTCTTTAATAATGTTCTCAAAACTTTTGCAAAAAAAACATTACTTATACAACGTTCATTGAACTTTTTTTTTTTTTTTCTGGAACATTTTAGTTGGATGTTCATCTTACATTTTTTAAATGTTACTACTTATTTAAGAATGTTTAGAGAACATTCAAAAGTAACATTCATATAATGTTTGCATTTTAATTTAAAAAAATATATGGGAATGTTAGCAAAACATTTTTAGAACATATTTTTGTTAGATGGGAAACCTCTTTTCAGTGCACCTTTAAAATGTGTCTAACTCCCTTCCTGAACCCAGAGCTCAAATCAAAGGAAGAAGAAAAAGGGAGTCTGAAGTTGATTGTGAGCAATGGCTGGAACACTTAGGAGTTAGACAGCAGCCATGCTGGTTTGCGTTTCGCTTCTCTTCATCTCACCTCCTGTTGTGTTCCACCACCATAATGCTCATCATGACGGGACCTCTTGACTGGGCACGAAAGACCAGCAGGAGAGTGAGGAACACTGCTGAGACCTCGGCTCTGAGTCACCGCTGCTTCTGTCCATAACAACAGCATCCACAGGGGCGGCTTCAAGCTGCAATGCTGAGAGTAAACTGAAGAGTGGGACAGAGATTAAGGAACTAAACATAACTGAAAGCCAGTGCCTGCTTGTTACCATCTGACCAATCAGCAGAGTTTCCTTCATGCCAGCGAGTTCTTGTGGACTTGGTTTGACTGAAAAGGACTACAGCAGCGGTGTTGGGGCGTTCCATGTGGAGCTCGACCCTCGCTGTGAGCTGAGGTTCGTAATCAAGAGTTTCGGGCTTTCCGGCCATCATCAGTCCTCCACCTGCTGTTTTACTGATTATTTGCAGACACATCAATATAGAATGTCCGATCAATCAAAATCAGGCTGACGACAGAAGACTCATTTTTACTACAGTCGCAATTAGTCCAGAACATTCCATAAGGGAAGCTGGGAATATCAGATATTAAAATTATATTAAAATATGAATTATGAATTTACATGAAGTGGATATGCAAAGTTTTGGGGACGGCAAGATTTTTTAATGTCTTTGGCAGAAGTCTCTTATGCTCACAGTTAATCAATATGACTCAGTACTTTAATATAATTACACTGTAACACTGACACCTTAAAATAAAGTGTAACCAAATATTTCGTATTATCAATATTGACAACACTTGTGGTGCTTAATTATGTAGTGAAAAACAGTAGTCTTTTTTAAAACAGAAATCTTTTGTAACATTATAAAAGTTACTACTGTCACTTTTAAACAATTTAATGCATCCATGCTGAATAAAAGTATTAATTTCTTTCAAAAATATTACTAACCCCAAACTTTTAAATGATAGTTAATATGGCTCAATTTCCGCTTTCAGTGTAAACCTATAGGATTGATTGATTGATTGATTGATTGATTGATTGATTGATTGATTGATTGATTGATTGATTGATTGATTGATTGATTGATTGATTGATTGATTGATTGATTGATTGATTGATTGATTGATTGATTGGTTGGTTGGTTGGTTGGTTGGTTGGTTGGTTGATTGGTTGGTTGGTTTTGCCATGTTAAATCCCTTAAAAGTAACATCATGCCTCAATTTAAAGTATCATTCATGTCTCTAGCACAAACATTTCAGCAACGTTTAATGTATTAGAAATAAGCAATAGTCATTGCATGCACTAACAATTACATCTAAAATATCATTTCAGAGTTCAGAAGTATTTCTGCATGTTAAATGTGTTCACTTGGCTTTTAAACATGCATTCCTGACCTTAAAAGACCAATTAAAAAAGCTGCCGCTGAAGGCTATATTTGTTTTACAGAATAAAATATGAAATCTCACCCGAAGAAGCTAAAGTGTTAGAGTTCAGGGTTTGCTCTTATGTTGATGCACTCTTTGTAACTACAAACAGCTTCAGAGTGCTTCAAATAAGGGCTGAATTGTACCTTTTATGAAGACGTCCGTTAAAACATTTCTTATCTTCCAGGGCACAGAATATCAAGTAGAGTATGAAAGGTCCACACCACCAAAGCAGGTTCTTAAACAGTGAAAACACATTGGTTTTAATAAAAAGGTGATAGCTTGCTTTAATACTTTAAAGTTTGGTTACATGAGATAGTAAAAAGAAGCAAAATAATGTTGAAAAACAACTGGTTGGACAATGCTGACTTCACCATTTATAGCCTACCAAAATATTGGTCAAAGGAGCACACGTGTTGTGTTTTACAAATGTGAGCTTACCTTTCTTTACTGAAGTCCTTTAACCATTGCTGCATCTGAATATGCCTTTTCCATACTACTAGTAGGTGAAAAACAATATGTGAGTTGAACATAGTATGTCTGAATTCAAACATTTACAAAACAGTAAGCGAAAAGTATCCGGTTTACCTAATACTTTCGGTGAGATTCTGAAGTGCGCATTCGATGGACACTTTACTATCCCATGAGGTCACGAGAAAGGATTTGTAAATGTAAGTGAAGTGAAGCAAATGACGCAGTAGGTCACATGACGGTAACAACAGGGCAGATGTATACACAAAGGTGTATAAAATCAAGCACCTAGGCATGCAGATGCTTCTACAAACATTTGTGAAAGAATGGGTCACTCTCAGGAGCTCAGTGAATTCAAGCGTGGTACCGTGATAGGTTGCCATCTGTGCAATAAGTCCATTCGTGAACTTTCCTCACTACTAAATATACCCGGTCAACTGTTAGTGGTATTATAACAAAGTGGAAGCAATTGGGAACAACAGCAACTCAGCCATGAAGTGGTAGGCCACGTAAATCACAGAGTGGGGTCAGCGCATGCTGAGGCGCACAGTGTGCAGAAGTCGCCAACTTTCTGCAGAGTCAGTAGCTACAGACCTCCAAACTTTGTGTGGCCTTCAGATTAGCTCAAGAACAGTGCGTAGAGAGCTTCATGGAATGGGTTTCCATGGCCGAGCAGCTGTATCCAAGCCTTACATCACCAAGTGTAATGCAAAGCGCTGGATGCAGTTGTGTAAAGGACACCACCACTGGACTCTAGAGCAGTGGAGACGTGTTCTCTGGAGTGACCAATCAAGCAAACTGATTGACGAGTTGGGGTTTGGTGGTTGCCAAGAGAACGGTACTTGCTTGACTGCATTGTGCCAAGTCAATCCTGACCTCAACCCAATAGAGCACCTTTGAGATGAATTAGAGCAGAGACTGTGAGCCAGGCCTTCTCATACAACATCAGTGCCTGACCTCACAAATATGCTTCCTCAAAAATTCCCATGAACACACTCCTAAACCCTGTGTAAAGACTTCTCAGAAGAGTTGAAGCTGGGCCAACTCCATATTAAACCCTACGGATTAAGAATGGGATGTCATTAAAGTTCATGTGCATGTAAACAGACGTCCCAAAACCCTTGCCAATATAGTGTAAGTTTCAAATCAAATGTACCTACTATACAGTATGGGATTTCAGATGCAGCACGTCATGCTGCACAGAATCATGAATCCAAGATGTCTAAAGCAGAACAATCAAATCGCATGAGCCTGATGGAAAGAGAAAGATCCTGCTGAGAGATTTAGCGTGGCTTGAAATATTCAGAGCTCTCTCAACTACAGACAGATAAACAGTCAATAAGCAGGGCTAAATGATCAAGTTTAATAAAGTCCACCACTAGTGCTATATGGCCATTAATCAGGCACTAGCTGAAAACAGAGAGACTCCTAATAGGAATTTAAAGCAGTGTGTAAAGTACCTGCAGCCAATAAAAGAATCTTTTATTGTGCATTAGACCCTCTCAGCCTCATGTTTCATTTAGCTAAGTCAAATCTGCTTGAGTTCACGAGGAAATAATGCTACAGCTATGCATCTTGTGATTGTATTGAGAATGTATTATCAAATTCAAAGACAACAAGACTTGTTCTTTACAGAGTTTAAACTTCTCTTTCTGTTGCACAACATCCAATTCAAGAATATTAATGCAATATTTATTTATATTATTAAGTCAAAATATATTATTTTGCATTAAGCATTAAGCAATATAATATAATATAATATATTAATATAAAACAATGTCATGTCTTAGTTTATCTGGATCATGCTAAGCACTATTTTTTTAGGTCAGTAAGTTTTTTTTTTTTTTTTTTTTTAAAGAAGCTCACAGAAATAATAATAGCGGTTTTGTATTTTAATATATTTTAAACATTTTAATGTTAAATCCTGTGAGAGCAAAGCTGAATTTTCAGCATCAATGCCTTACAGAAATCATTCTAATTATGAAAATAGTTGTGCTGCTTGATATTTGTGTGGAAACCAAGATGCAGGATTTTTTTCAGGATTCTTTGATGACTGGAAAATAAAATAAAAAACTGCATTTATTTGAAATAGAAATCTTTTATAACATTATAAATGTTTTTACTGTTGATTGATTTAATACATTCATGCTGAATTAAAGTATGAATCCCTTTCAAAAAAAAAAAAAAACTGTATCTGCAGTATATACACTCACCTAAAGGATTATTAGGAACACCATACTAATACTGTGTTTGACCCCCTTTCGCCTTCAGAACTACCTTAATTCTATGTGACATTGATTCAACAAGGTGCTGAAAGCATTCTTTAGAAATGTTGGCCCATATTGATAGGATAGCATCTTGCAGTTGATGGAGATTTGTGGGATGCACATCCAGGGCACGAAGCTCCTGTTCCACCACATCCCAAAGATGCTCTATTGGGTTGAGATCTGGTGACTGTGGGGGCCATTTTAGTACAGTGAACTCATTGTCATGTTCAAGAAACCAGTTTGAAATGATTCGAGCTTTGTGACATGGTGCATTATCCTGCTGGAAGTAGCCATCAGAGAATGGGTACATGGTGGTCATAAAGGGATGGGCGTGGTCAGAAACAATGCTCAGGTAGGCCATGGCATTTAAACAATGCCCAATTGGCACTAAGGGGCCTAAAGTGTGCCAAGAAAACATCCCCCACACCATTACACCACCACCACCAGTCTACACGGTGGTAACAAGGCATGACGGATCCATGTTCTCATTCTGTTTACGCCAAATTCTGACTCTACCATCTGAATGTCTCAACAGAAATCGAGACTCATCAGACCAGGCAACATTTTTCCAGTCTTCAACTGTCCAATTTTGGTGAGCTCGTGCAAATTGTAGCCTCTTTTTCCTATTTGTAGTGGAGATGAGTGGTAACCGGTGGGGTCTTCTGCTGTTGTAGCCCATCCGCCTCAAGGTTGTGTGTGTTGTGGCTTCACAAATGCTTTGCTGCATACCTCGGTTGTAACGAGTGGTTATTTCAGTCAAAGTTGCTCTTCTATCAGCTTGAATCAGTCGGCCCATTCTCCTCTGACCTCTAGCATCAACAAGGCATTTTCACCCACAGGACTGCCGCATACTGGATGTTTTTCCCTTTTCACACCATTCTTTGTAAACCCTAGAAATGGTTGTGCCATTTAGGGAAAATCCCAGTAACTGAGCAGATTGTGAAATACTCAGACCGGCCCGTCTGGCACCAACAACCATGCCACGCTCAAAATTGCTTAAATCACCTTTCTTTCCCATTCTGACATTCAGTTTGGAGTTCAGGAGATTGTCTTGACCAGGACCACACCCCTAAATGCATTGAAGCAACTGCCATGTGATTGGTTGATTAGATAATTGCATTAATGAGAAATTTAACAGGTGTTCCTAATAATCATTTAGGTGAGTGTATAAGAATGTAAATGTTGTCAACAACTGTTTACATGCATAAAAATATTTTTATATAAAATATTTTTTATCAGATTTTGGTCATATTCCAACTGTGAACATACCTTGAACGTTAACTCGATTAAAGGGTTAGTTCACCCAAAAATGAAAACTCTGTCATTAATTACTCACCTCATGTCATTCCAAACCCGTAAGACCTTTGTTCGTCTTCGGAACACAAATTAAGATCTTTTTGATGAAATCTGAGAGCTCTCTGATCCCTCTGTAGACAGCAATGTAATTATCATTTTCAAGGCTCAGAAAGGTAGTAAAAATACATCTATAAAATAGTGCATGTGACTCCAGTGGTTCAACCTTAATGTTATGAAGTGATGAGAATACCTTTTGTAAGTAAAAAAACAAACAAAAATAACATCTTTATTCAACAATCTTTTCTCGTCTGTGCCAGTCTCCTACGCAGTTTACGCTGTAAATACAGCGCAGCACTTTCAAAGCGCTATGGCAGAATGGCGGCTCACCATTGGCTAGCTCCTGCGTCAGCCTCACACACATGCATTGTAAGGGTGTGAACCTACACTGGTCTCACGGTTCGGTTCGATTACGATTATCATGTCATCGATTCGGTTCAATTCGATATCACAATGCATTGAAAATGCACCGCATCCCCATGTATACAATTTTGTCAATAAATACAAGCAGTTAAATATATGAACTGAACCTTTAAGTTTACCTGTTCAAAGAAAACACGCTTCTTGAATGTATAAAACAAAACTGAAGTCTGGGCACAGAAGACAACAGGAGCATTTAGAATAAATACACAAAATACTAAAAGCCACTTTAGGAGGTGATCTGGGCTGCATTACAGTCAAAATTAAAGTCTAAATGCATCTGGTTGTTGAAACCACATATGTAAATTTTACTCCTCCCAACAATGCTAAATTTTTTTATTTTTTGTCAGTCATGCACGTGCATCACCACAGACGAGTATCTCTTCATTAAGCCTGTTAACGCACAAACTACGAATCATCTTCATTAGAAGTAAAGAAACTGAATTATGTTGACCACATATTGTGGTCTTTGATTTTGAAATTAGCTGTTGATCAAAAAAAAGCAGCTCATATCTGTTGTTTTCGGTGACGTGAACTCCATTAAATCTGCATATAGTGCGGCAATTGAAGATCGGATTTATATCCGTTTTGTGGAGATACATTTATGTGCTCAAGTGTAAATGAAATCGTTCTGATAAATCAGATAGCTTTGATTTACACACAGCACATGTTTTCTCCAGGTCATGCTTACCAGGTTGTTCTGAAAAGCTGAAATGTGCCCAGATGTCAGCTTTTAAAGTAAGTTAGTTGGAGCATTTTATACTCTCACTCGCATCTCGCCTTCCTCTGCCATTGTATGCTACCGCGACAAAGCACGTACGCGACAAATGATGTCAGAAAAGAATCAATACATTATAATCGGTTATGGTCTACTGAACCGATACCGAATTGTCCTCATTTGCATTGCAATGCATTGTAAAAACAATTCATTTCGACACTCCTAATGCGTTGTGGTGCTCACTCGAACAGCATCGGCCAATGGTAAGCCTGCAGTAGTGCTTTGGAAGCGTCTTTTGTCTTTTCTACCTTTCTGGACTTTAAAAATTGGTAATTAAATAGCAGTCTATGGAGGGGTCAGAGAGCTCTCGGATTTCATCAAAAATGTCTTCATTTGTGTTCAGAAGATGAACAAAGGTCTTATGAGTGTCGAACGACATGGGGGTAATAAATGACAGAATTTTCATTTTTGGGTGAACTAACCCTTTAAGCCAGTACTGCAGTTTTTAGAAACCCAAAAAGGAAGCTTAAATAAGCCTTCAGATTTATTTTTTGTAATGGAAAATTTATTTAGATCTGTGAATGTCCAAAAAAAAGTCTGCTATGTGATATGGGCAGCAATGAAAGGTCACACTTTATTTTGATGGACCATTTTAGACATTCTACTAACTATAAGTAACTTTGCAACTACATGTCAACTTATTCTACTAACCCTAACCTCAAGTCGAGTCTATTACAGTTTACTTATACTCTAATGACTGCTAGTTGACATGTAGTTGCAAAGTTACTTATAGTTAGTAGACTGTCTAAAGTGGACCATCGAAATAAAGTGTAGCCCAATGAAATATCAGTCCCAATCCATCCCCTATTATTACCCATGACTGAAAACCTTCACATGTATTTTGTAAGAAGAGTGTACTTAATAATAAGAGATGAACTTGTGTGCTTGTGACAATTACAAATACATTTCTTAAACCATTTGAGGACAAGTTGTCATGCCGAAAGTTTTCAGTTACTGCAGGGATTCAGATGTGAAGTGTTTCCCCTCGAAGACAGACGATGAGTAATTTTACACGCACAAAGGAGATTTTAAAGTTTTAGTATGCGGGCTGTGATGTAACACATCAAAACACCATTCAGAGCTGACGCCACTGATTCAGTGTTTGAACTAGTCTGACTTTCTTTAGAACAAGGGGAAAGTTGGACTAGTTCAAGTGCCTTCTTCTCACAGGATGAAGCAAACCTCATCACCTTGTGTCCAAAGTAATCTGTCCTTCATATTTGCCTCATGAATGCATATGCATGAATTCCCTATGATGGCTACAAGAAATGTAAGCATTTTAAGGAATGGATCTTACTTCAGACTGCTTTTAACTTTTTCTCCTGAGAAAAAAGCCCTAATCTCACATTTGTCTCCTCTAGAGTTTCAGAAAAGATCTTAAATGTCACAAACAGAACTCAGATTTGTTAAGATGAAAGAGCGAGCTCTGAGCAGAAAAGTTTTCCTTGGGGTAAGTACATTCCATACAAATTTATCCAATGAATTTTTAAATATATTGGGCTACCTGATACACAACATTTGCACAGCACTGTGTCTCCTGTTACTTTATATTCAGAATGTAAGATGGACTGATAACTTGTTTTATTGCATTGATTGTGAAGCTACCGGTAGTACTGACCTACAACCAAAGTACCTTGAAATTGACTACATAGACAAATATATGAATGAAAATATAATGCACGTGGATCTATCAATGTTCTGTCAGTGTTCCAGATAAACTCCAGAGCCACCCGGGCGAGTATAAAACATGACAGTATTGGCAGGTCCCCAGATAGAGAAGTGCTTAGCTTTCACAAAGTAGGATTCATAATAGTCTTCTATACTTCTATACCAAGCCCATATTGAGTGCTTGTGACACATGAAACTGCCAGGCCATGATGAGAAATAACCACTGTCAGCTTTCATCCGAGCTTCAAAAGATTTAAACCTAGTGGAGAGATTGAACAGAGCACTGCAGAAGCGGCGCACAGGAGATCACGTTTAAATGGGGTGGGCCATTTTGTAATTCAGATTCATTGTTTTATCAATTCAAGTTACGTGTAAGAAGCTACTACAGAGCTGGCAACTACAAAGTTACTTTAAGTTTAATTATTTTGGAATATTTATGTTATATTGTATTTCATTTTATATGTATGTGGATAATTAATAGTATTTTAAAGGTATATCATTTTTATATAAATACATATAAACATTTTATAGTTTTTTTAGACAAATATAAAATAGCTACTCTATTTTACTGTAAAAAAAAATAGTATCAGGATTATGGTTCTATGATTGATTGATTGATTATCAAAATAAATAATTTATATTTAAATACTATATATTTATAATACTTATATATTTTTGCAAATTATATGCTAACCTGTGAAAATTATTTTCAGTATTAAATATTTTAATAAAAATATTATATTTTATATTATATCTTTTTATTAATATACTTAAATGCGTTAAATGTATGCATTTATTTATTTATTTAAAAATCTGTTATGCAAAATAGATTTTTATTCTATGAATTACATTTTTAGAATTAATTAATTTTTTTATTAGTTTTAAGTATATTTAATAAAAATATATTTTTTATTTTTATTAAAATATTGAAATGCATTGTATTTATTTGTATTCTGTTGTAGGTATTATATATATATATATATATATATATATATTATATATATATATATATATATATATATATATATATATATATATATATATATATATATATATATATATATATATATATATATATATATATATATATATTATTCTATAAATTCTGCATCTAATTTTTTGTTTGTTTGTTTGTTTATTCAAAATAAATACAATAAATATTTATTAAAATAATACAATATTTAAATGTATTTATTTATTTATTTAATCTTTTAATATTCTCTTTTCCAAGCATCAGAATTATGTATTGAAAAAATGAATCAGGTTATTTTAATGGCGTTATTTTCTAAGGGAAAAGGTACATTGCACCTCACAATGTTTCCATAATTAATTTCTAAATGATTTTCATTTTCCATCATGCGTGCAGCAGTCTGTGTCTATATTTTCACAGGGAAGTTTTTGGCTAAATTAGAGCTCTCTCTCTCTCTCTCTCTCTCTCTCTCTCTCTCTCTCTCTCTCTCTCTCTGACTGACACTGCCCTTTGCTCACATCATCTCTCACTCTCCTTCCTTGGGGCTCCCATCCACTTCTTTTCTTTGGTCTATATTTTCCCTTTCTCACACAGGGTGGCAACAACCACCCTAAGAAAAAGCATTGCCACCTCATCTGATCTGCCACCCCAGATTTATTCCAGTATAACATATAATCCGACTACAACACATCCAGTAGCCCAATTCACAAACAAATGGACTGATTGCCATTATTGTCGCCATGTACAGTAACTATTTCTAGCATACAGATTCTCTGACTGCCCTTAATCATGAATATAGTAGTTCATTTGTATAACTATGGTGTACTGACAGCGTAGTTTTATAAAATTAGTGAACATAGAAATCGGTGAAATGCTTATAGATCATTTATTTAACTTGTATATACCCAAATAAAACATATTTTTCAAGTTGTCAGGCATAATTAAATATATTGTCCATTTAAAATAAATGCTTTAACACATATATTATCACATGCTTACACACATATATTATCACATGCTTACACACATATTATCACATGCTTACACACATATATAACACATGCTTACACATATATTAACACATGCTTACACATATATTATCACATGCTTACACACATATATTAACACATGCTTACACACATATATTATCACATGCTTACACACATATATTAACACATGCTTACACACATATATTAACACATGCTTACACACATATATTAACACATGCTTACACACATATATTATCACATGCTTACACACATATATTGCTTACACACATATATTAACATGCTTACACACATATATTAACACATAACACATATATTACACACATGCTATATTATATTATCACATGCTTACACACATATATTATCACATGCTTACACGCATATATTATCACATGCTTACACACATATATTAACACATATTACACACATATATTAACACATGCTTACACACATATATTATACATGCTTACACACATATATTATCACATGCTTACACACATATATTATCACATGCTTACACACATATATTAACACATATGCTTACACACATATATTATCACATGCTTACACACATATATTATCACATGCTTACACACATATATTAACACATGCTTACACACATATATTATTACATGCTTACACACATATATTAACACATGCTTACACACATATATTAACACATGCTTACACACATATATTAACACATGCTTACACACATATATTAACACATGCTTACACACATATATTAACACATGCTTACACATATATTATCACATGCTTACACATATATATAACACATGCTTACACACATATATTAACACATGCTTACACACATATATTAACACATGCTTATACACATATATTAACACATGCTTACACATATATTATCACATGCTTACACATATATTAACACATGCTTACACACATATATTAACACATGCTTACACACATATATTAACACATGCTTACACACATATATTAACATATGCTATCACATGCTTACACACACACATATTATCACATGCTTACACACATATATTAACACATGCTTACACACATATATTAACACATGCTTACACACATATATTAACACATGCTTACACACATATATTAACACATGCTTACACACATATATTATCACATGCTTACACACATATATTAACACATGCTTACACATGCACACACATATATTAACACATGCTTACACACATATATTAACACATGCTTACACATATATTATCACATGCTTACACACATATATTAACACATGCTTACACACATATATTAACACATGCTTACACATATATTATCACATGCTTACACACATATATTAACACATGCTTACACACATATATTAACACATGCTTACACACATATATTATCACATGCTTACACATATATTATCACATGCTTACACACATATATTATCACATGCTTACACATATATATTACACATATATTAACACATGCTTACACACATATATTATCACATGCTTACACACATATATTATCACATGCTTACACATATATATTAACAACATGCTTACACACATATATTAACACATGCTTACACATATATTAACACATGCTTACACATATATTATCACATGCTTACACACATATATTAACACATGCTTACACACATATATTAACACATGCTTACACATATATTATCACATGCTTACACACATATATTAACACATGCTTACACACATATATTAACACATGCTTACACACATATATTAACACATGCTTACACACATATATTATCACATGCTTACACACATATTATCACATGCTTACACACATATATTAACACATGCTTACACACATATATTAACACATGCTTACACATATATTATCACATGCTTACACACATATATTAACACATGCTTACACACATATATTATCACATGCTTACACACATATATTAACACATGCTTACACACATATATTATCACATGCTTACACACATATATTACACATATATTATCACATGCTTACACATATATTATCACATGCTTACACATATATTATCACATGCTTACACACATACATTACACATATATTATCACATACTTACACATATATTATCACATGCTTACACATATATTATCACATGCTTACACATATATATTACACATATATTAACACATGCTTACACACATATATTATCACATGCTTACACACATATATTATCACATGCTTACACATATATATTACACATATATTATCACATGCTTTAACACATATGTTATCACATGTTTACACACATATATTATCACATGCTTACACACATATATTAACACATGCTTACACACATATATTATCACATGCTTTAACACATATATTAACACATGCTTACACACATATATTATCACATGCTTACACACATATTATCACATGCTTACACATATATTATCACATGCTTACACACATATATTAACACATGCTTACACACATATATTATCACATGCTTACACACATATATTAACACATGCTTACACACATATATTATCACATATATTACCACATACTTACACATATATTATCACATGCTTACACACATACATTATCAATGCTTACACACATATAACATGCTTACACACATATATTATCACATGCTTACACACATATATTACACATATATTATCACATGCTTACACATATATTAACACATGCTTACACACATATATTACACATATATTATCACATGCTTACACATATATTAACACATGGTTACACACATATATTACACATATATTATCACATGCTTACACATATATTAACACATGCTTACACACATATATTATCACATGCTTAAACACATATATTACACATATATTATCACATGCCTTACAACAGTAAACATTTTAATTGAACAGAAAGTGATCATTGACAGGTTGTTGGTGCAACCTGTTTTATCAAACCCTAAGTTTCTGTGAAGTTTTAAGCTGGACTTTTCTGTAAAAACCACATCATAATAATAAAGTTTTTTTTTTCAGTTGGATCGCTAATCATCCAAATGGGTCATTGGTGCTTGGACCCCGATAATTGGCGCTTGCAAGTAGATTTTTTTTAAATTATAGTACAGATTTCAATGATATAGCTTGTTTGCTTTGATGTTGCCACCCCTCACAGTCCTCATGCTACCCCATAAATAATTTTCTAGTTCCGTCCATGCTCTTGGTGCATTCAGATTCAGGTGCCTGGTATGGAACAATAAGTATGGCTTTACCCCTGATTAAGAGTTTTCCCACTGGGGCCATAAGACGGGGAGCCTCAGCCCCCCATGCAATTAAATCAAGTTCTTTTTTAATGAGAAGTGTGTTTATTAAGTCCATTCAGGGACTTGTCCACAGAGGCTGTTAGCATTGCTCTCTGATTAGGAAGGCTAAGCAGTCTCAAGAGCTGGAAGTGATAAAGCAGCAAGTCCTTATTTTTTGTTTGTGGGGGCAGAAGTTGTTAATATGGGGAGGTATGGTACACAATCTATTTTCTAACCGTTAGTACCTCGGCTAGGGCCAGATTGACGGGGAGAGAGAGTGAAAGACACTTCAAAAGGGAGGGTGGATACCAGTCTGGAAAATGAGAAAGCAAACTGTCTGGTTTAGGGGTGTGTGGCTCACTGATATCACAGGTGTAGTTTCAGAGAGGGAGACACTTTGTTGGGGAACAAAGAAAATGAGTGAGGTAGGAGACAGGCCAAATATACCTTGTGTTCCGTGCTGTCATAGGTTTCATATACAATGCTTATGGCAATACTGCCACCTATAGGCCTGCTACGATCCAGCATTCTGGGATCTGACCATGGAATGTGCTTTAGAACTTGTTAAAAGAATAGTTGTAGTGAGAAGTTGGTCGTGACATGATGGTAGGCCTGCAAAGCTGTCGCAAGATTTGTGTGTGAGTCTACTGAGATTTTCCACTGAATGAAAACTGTTCACTGTTTTTACTTATAAATAAAAAATATAAAAAATAAAAATATATATTTTTTTATTTGTTATTTATTTTTAACTGTTAAGCTGAACATATAGCAAGATGATACATTAATAATAGGCCAATATATAGATTGATAGAGTTTTAATATTTATAAAAATATATATTCATATTTTCAGTTATCATTTTAATCATTTTATACTTAAAAGTATATTTATTTATTTTGTTAATTATATATTTTTTTCCAAGGCATTACTTTTCATTTAAGTTAAATTTTTCATCTAATATTTATATTTTACTTTATTTCACATTTATTTTGTAATTTCAATATATATATATATATATATATATATATATATATATATATATATATATATATATATATATATATATATATATTTAATAAAAATTATTTAAATTGGGAATTGGTCCCCCTTTTGATAGCCCTGACCTGTCGAGGCATGGACTCCACTAGACCCCTGAAGGTGTGCTGTGGTATCTGACACCATGATGTTAGCAGCAGATCCTTTAAGTCCTGTAAGTTGCGAGGTGGGGCCTCCATGGATTGGACTTGTTTGTTCAGCACATCCCAGAGATGCTCAATTGGATTGAGATCTGGGGAATTTGGAGGCCAAGTCAACACCTCAAACTCGTTGTTGTGCTCCTCAAAGCACAAATTTTTGTTTTGTGGCAGGACGCATTATCCTGCTGAAAGAGGCCACAGCCACCAGGGAAACAAGGTAGGTGGTACGTGTCAAAGTAACATCCACATGGATGGCAGGATCGAAGGTTTCCCAGCAGAACATTGCCCAAAGCGTCACACTGCCTCCACTGGCTTGCCTTCTTCCCATAGTGCATATAGGTGCCATGAGTTCCCCAGGTAAGCGACACCTTCTGACACCTTTCTATCAGAACCAGCATTCACTTCTTCAGCAATTTGAGCTACAGTAGCTCGTCAGTTTGATCTGACCACACGGGTCAGCCTTCGCTCCCCACATGCATCAATGAGCCGTGGCGGCCCATGACCCTGTTGCCGGTTCACACTGTTCCTTCCTTGGAGTACTTTTGATATATACTGACCACTGCAGACCAGGAACACTCCACAAGAGCTGCAGTTTTGGAGATGCTCTGATCCAGTCGTCTAGCCATCACAATTTGGCCCTTGTTAAACTCGCTCAAATCCTTAAGCTTGTCCATTTTTCCTGCTTCTAACACATCAACTGAGGACAAAATGTTCACTTGCTGCCTAATATATCCCACCCACTAACAGGAGCCGTGATGAAGAGATAATCAGTGTTATTCACTATGTTATGACTGATTGGTGTATATATATATATATATATATATATATATATATATATATATATATATATATATATATATATATATATATATATATTATATATATATATATATATTAGTGCTGTGTTTAAAAGTTTGTGTTTGTGTATGTGTGTGTGCTGTGTATAATTATTATGTATATATGTATATATAAAACCACACACATATGCATATATATATATAAGATAAATTATATATACAGTATATACATATAAATATTACAAATACAAATATTTCTTATACACACACACACACACACACACACACACATAGAATATAACTGTGTTCAGAATTATTTGTAATTCTCTCACTTACCAAGCAGACATACACTGAAGAAAAAGAATAAGACTATGTCTGATTTCATCCTCTTAATGTAATTCCTCTCAAAACCAAATCCTTTGTTTAAAGGGACACCCACTTAGGGCTTTTCAAAACACTTAATATTCATCTCCAAGTGCATCTATTGGATATTTAAAACTTTTCTGAGTGGTGAGAGACAGGGATTATATACCTGTGCAATTACCTCTTAGATCTAGCCATTGTTCCCAAACTGCACAGTAATTATACAGGTGATTGCCACCAGAGAAAAGCCATTGTTCAGACTACAAATTCCGTACACCGTCGTCATTCACAGCACTGAAGTTAGCCAGTGACACCAACAGTAATCATCCTGTACATATTCAAACATAATGACCACCCACACGTTCAAACAAATTCAATGGCACCGTAATCACAAACATAACGGAACTATTCTTTGTTAAAACCATGTTCCGCGCTGTAGGTCGTTCCGCACAAAGAATGGGACTGAACTTTGTCCTTTGAGGGTCAGTGGGAGAGCAGTGAAGAATAGAGAGGAGATCAGTATTCAGGCTGAGTTCCTGTCATGCTTCTATTAAGTAGGAGAGTGGCAGTCTGATTATCCGCATTGTTGGCAGTGGTGGGAGTGGACTGTACTGGGCCATTTTTGCATTAACGTTCTGATCAAATTTTCATAACTCAATTTGGCGGAGGTTTGCATGTTGAGGATTGAGCACATCTGTAGAGCTCTCTGGTGCCTTTGCCCATGCAATGCACCTTTCCCATGACATTGACATTCCCTTGACAATATTGTGAGGCTGATTGTGCTTATGCTGCTCACATTTCATCTATACTTGATTGCTCAGAGGTATATTTTGTTGCGTGAGGTTGCACTTTAAAATGCATAGGCCTATAAATATGTCACTCTGTCTCTAATATTATCTCTCATTAACTCTTTCCAGCCAGCAACAGCATTTTTAATCATTTTCACAAAACATTAATGGGCCCCAGAATATTTTGTATGAATATCTGAACATACAATATTAAAAGAAAGAACAGAACCGCTGCTTTAATAGAAAATAATAGCCTAATAATTAAGCTGAATGCATTTTTTTTTCATAAATGGAGTAGATCGAGTCCTCTTTGTGGGTTCAACATTTAATTCTGTTACGTTAGGCAGTTTTGATTTATGCTTTTTAATGTTTGATTATAATTTAGCGTATTATTTTACATTTGCATAAGCAATGCTTATATCACTAGTTTCTGCTTGTTCTTTATCCAATGTTTTGATCTTGATATTCTGTACTATTTGAGAAGATGTGTAATAGCACCCCCTACAGTATAACAGTGAAAACATGGATAAAGAGTCCTTCAGTTCAGTAAGTGTTCATCTTGAAATTGTACTAACAATATACAACTTATTCTTACGTTTACTTAAAAAAAAAAAAAAAAAAATCAGTAATTGTTTTACAACAAAAAAGACACGTGAACCTCGACCTGAAGGACGTTTTTAGAATTGTACCAAAAGAACTTTTACTTTTTTTTTTTTTTTTTTTTTTTCAAAGCTGGAAATAAAACAAGATTATTGGAATATGTTTTACAAAAGAATACTATTTTTGTCATTCTATTTGAAAATGTAATGTTCCATTCAGTGTGTTACTTGCCATTTCTTAATTAATTTAATTTAATTAATTTAATTATTTGTGAAACTTGCAGTGTCTGTGTGAAAATTGTTTCAAAGTAAATTTGAAACACTTTTTTAATTAGTGTAGAATACAGAGTTAAAACTTATATGATGCATTTAATTTGATCTTGTGAAAATTTGTTGAGAAATACTTAAGATATCTGTCTTGTGATCACAGGCTCTTAGCCACTGTTGAGATCGCTTCTGAAATTTGAGGAGACCCGTGAGGAAACGTAAGTAGATGTCTCTATTTTCTCTCCATTTGCCATCTAAGAGAAACAACTGATTTATTAAAATTGTCTCACTTGTGCATTTTCGTTCATACAGGTGGATTAAGAAAAAGTGTGGAGTGCATTTGCAGTGTTCAAGTAACTAGTAAAGGAATGCATTACTTTAAAATGTACAACAAAATTTTCACATTTATTGACTGACAGCTCTCCTGTCCTCATGTTAATGATATTGCTGTGTGCGCTGAGTAAACATGATGGTTATTGTAGATTGTAAGGCCGCTAAAATCGTTCCAATGTAGGCTAAGGTCGCTGCGCATTCGGTATTTTCAGTTGGGCAAAAGGAATTTTATTCCAATTCATCTTTTATCTGACTCCATTTTATCATAACCTCAAATTTAGGTTAGAATGCCAATCGGTTATTTGGTCATTTATATTTAATAATTAACACACATTTAATTATTCTGTTTAACCCTTTGTTGAAATTATAGTAGTAATAATGGTAGTTAATAATAATAATAGTTAAAAATAGAAATCAGTTAATAAGTAAATCAGAATAAATCTAAATGTAACAATTTATTAACAGTCAGGTAAATGTATAATGCCAATTACATAATCAATTAAAAATAATCCATAGATAACATCACATACTCTGAAGTAAAGAATAAAATATGGATACCTAACTTCTTAAAATTACATAACTGAAGACACTCATCGTTACGGGCTGACCTATATAAAGATTCGAGCCCTGAAGTTTCTGCAACATCTCCTTAAATACCCTGACCAAGATAAAAACCTCTTTCAAATGGAAACGTGTGTTAACAATGGAAATTTACATTAATCAAGTCCTATAGGTCCTATAGACCTGTATGGACAGCTGGAGGTAGAGAACATTTGGCCGGAGACACGCCCAACACACATTAAGCAAAATATCTCTAAACTCTTAAAACCTTTATTAACTTTTGGTTTACGGGGATGAGACATTTCAAATAATATCAAACATGTCTCATTGTACACACTTCAACATTATATAGGTTTTGTATGGGTTTTCATGGAGAGAAAAGACAAGTACAGAGGGTGATGGGCAGAGTGTGAGGGTGAGGGGTGACTGTATCAGTATGGTGTTTCGGATGGTGCTGCAGGAGAGTGTTCAAATGTTAATCCTTAGGAAAGTTCTTTGTTTCTCAGGCCAGACGTCCTGGCATCTGCCTTACAAGATCTAAACTAAATGTGAGCATGCATTTACTCATCTCACTTGCACAAAAACAGATTCAGTATTCCTCAAAACGAATAAAAGCAGTGAAATGCAAACTCAAAATATTACTCACACCTGCAATAATTAAATGTGTTAAATAAAACATATTTAATCTCACTTTATTAACCAATGAGTTTGCTACTGACCTTTGATGACCCAATTCAACCATACCAATAAGCAAAAAATGACTTTAGATAAACATCACATTTGTTTTGTTTTGTTTTTTATTATTATGGCTGAAGTGTTGTGCTTTGGGACTATCACATCATAAAATTGTGCTTTTAACAGACGCTCTATTTCATAGTGTCACTGTAAACTGGCCTGTCAATCATCTTATCACAGTTAACATACTCCACATTTCATTTCATTTAACTTCCTACCGTATCGGAAAGAAAAGAAGAAGCACATTGATCTGCCAGCCATGGGTCTTTAATTCTGAGAACTCTCCTCAAATTTTTGCATGATGAAGTTAATGGCCAAACGGATCTTTATAAAAGTTCACATTGTTGTTGCAGATGAAATATAACGCGGATAACATTAAATAAATATTTATTTATCAGGATAAATATTTACTATTAGTCACTCAAACCCCTTTATCTAAACCTCTCTACTCAAAGGTAGAGTAGGTAATTCTTGGAGCGGCTAGTAATAGTGAGCTAGCTTTCCCACCCTCCCTTCAGAGCATTTCCGAAGCCACGCCTCCTTCAAAACACATAAACACATACAGCAAGGAGCAAATAAAAGTGTCAAGAGAGACGGCTCAGTGACAGTAACATCTGTCTAACTCATAGATGCAATGCGCTTATGACACGTAAGGTCTGCACGAGCAGTGTGCGCGGAGGTAATACATATGTTGACAGGCAGATAGGACGTTGTATCATTCGGACCGAAAGCAATGAACAGTTTATGGTCCTACGCCTTCCTCAGGCGAGATATAGGCTATGCATATAAATACATTTAGACTACTTTTGCTATCTTTCAATCAGCAAAAAAATGTTTCTGGAACAAATCGCCTACCCTGCCTTTAACCGTTGGATGTGCACATCCGCCATGTTTGTAGTTTTAACACTTTTTATTCACTTTTTATTCATTCTCACCTACTATTTTGGATGGATAGTATGGACACTGAAGGTGCGTTCCATTTGACCGTAAGTGGACTGCGAAGTGGACTTTACAGGGCATTCCGCCATCTTAAGTGAGATTCCAATCCGAAGGGAGCGAACATGTTCAGTTCAAAGGGCACTGTGATTGGCGTAGGGAATGAGGGTACATCGATACATCACCTCACAGGAAGAGGAGAGTGAAAATCACCCAACTGTCATTGCGTGTTGCGTCACCACTCTGAACTAATGATGAAGCAGAGCCGCTAGTCAAGGTTTTATTTTTACATGGCTTTGCGATAGAGTTTACGTATGCATTTGAGTATTCATAAATATTGCTATTATTATACAAACTAGAGTATTCATGAATGGTTATGGCAATGAATGTTACATTTGCATATTGTATGAATATGTAAACAAAGTAAAAGTGTTGAAAACCAGCTGAGGCGCTGTCAATTTTTTATTTATTTGACTTTATTTACCTCAGGAACGTTTACTATGCAGCTGATCGTGCTTTGAGACTGCTGCAATTATTAAGACCATTATTAAGAACACATTTATACAGTTAACCAAATCAAAATTTATTTTCACATCGAATGACAGCTACAGTACAGCTTCAAATCTGTTAATAGAATAGTAAAACTAATAGACTAATACAATATATATATATATATATATATTACAATATTTGTTTGCTTTATGTCATGCAGGGAGCAGTGAACACTGCGCAGGGACCCTGTCAAATGAACTTTCTTCTCCTGCGTCCTATTCTTCTGCAATCCAGAATAGCAGCGTGTTTGAGCTGTGACCTCTACTGTACAGGTGTGAATTTGCATTTCCTCCCGAGGCTTATTCATTTCACTTTTGGTGTGAAAGGGCCTTTACATTTGCTAAAAATAGTTTTTTATTTTGTTATTCAAAAACAAACTAGCAAGCCCAGGTGAGAAAAAAGTAACGCAAAAGTAACATAGCACGTTACTTTCCATAAAAAGTAACTGCAATTAGTTACTTGTTTAGAGAGTAACGCAATATAGTAATGCATGACTTTTAAGTCGCTTTCCCCAACACTGTGCATTACATTAAATTGTCTTTTGATGACCACGCAGTGAGACTTTGCAGTAGGAAAGTCAAAATATTATAAGAGTTATTTAACATTCAACGGCTCACCACATGACAACCACATCCTCAAATTCAGCGCTTATATTTCCAACATGCACTGTTTTATTTAATTCTTGTAAAATGATGTCTTTATTGGGACAGGAAGTGACTGTGTGATTTTGTCTCTATTTTTTAGAGCCAAGTTAAAACTACATATGCTATCAAGCATGTAATGTAGCCTAATCTCATTTTTAAATTAATGGCTGTTATGTTAAATAAAGTCTACTCATTTTACCTTAAAGTTAACTATTTTACCTTGGAACAGCGTTGTTGACTCATCTTCCCTCAGATTCGGGTACAAGTGTGTTGATGGCGGTCTTGCGTGCAATTCTCAAAATGCCCAGAATGTTCCACACCAAAACCATATGGAGAAAAAAACTGAAACTGAAAGATAATGCACCAATAAAGAGACATGGTTCCTATAGCCTAGTCATGGGATTGTGATTTTTCAGGTCTGGAAAAGTCTCAAATTAATAATAAGTTGATATAAAAAATTAAAAAAAAGATTTTTTAAATGCTGCTTTAAAAATTTTATTTGGTAGATATTACATTGTCTTATGTGCAATTTAAAATTATGAGGATTTGTTTTGAGTGTTTTGCCTTATCTGAGACATTCAAACACTAACAGTTGTTTTCAGAGATTTTTAAAAATCAGAAAGAAGGTTAGGTGAACATTGGATAACATAAAACATGCATGCGTGCATGTTTTCTTGAGTCAGATGCATTGCTGAATATCAGTCTTATAGAGCTCCATCGCCATGACAGCAACATGACTGCACCCTTGAGTTTCATCTCTATCATGCAGTCCCTCATGAATTATTTAAGTTCTGATGAGACTCTCAAGGATGTTAGAGCAAATCAGATAATACATATTCAAAAGAGATCATCTCTTAACAGTAATTAGTTTTTCAAACTTTCTTTTTAGTTAATTCCTTTGTTAAATGCTATGCTGTTTTAAGTAACTGAACTTTATCTGTCTCTCTGGTTATTAATATTATGATATATTCATGAAATGTCAAGGTTGAATGCTGAACAAGATGAATGTAAATTTATTAGCCAATATTTACACATTGTATTCATTTATTATGTTAAACCTAAAAATGCTACAATAAATATGTGTAGTTTAGGCTACTATTATTTTTAATAGTAATTGAGAAGCGAGACATTAGTGTAAACCTAATTTAATTAATGTAAATTAATACATTTGGTGACCAAAATGTAGCAACAAATGCACATAATCTAATGTGGCATTCCGGTTTCATTGAATGATTATCTTAAAGTCCCCATGTGGTGAATTTTTAATTTTGTTTATATGATTGTGTGGTGTTTTTAATATGCTTTAAGACAAACCATGTGCAAATTCATATGTCCACACAATTGCTGAGTATTTTCTCCTTAAAGGTGCACTATGTAACTTTTCTGTCCGCTAGAGGTCGTCTATTCAAAACAAAGGTGTAGTTTGATGACGCCAAGTTTGAGTACAGAATCTTGGGACATGTGGTCTTCACCTCACAGCCGGTGGAAAAGAATCGGGATAGGACTCGGGCAGAAATCATGTTCATTGATGCGGTTATTAACGTTACTGTAGTATGAAGCAGAGCAGGACCGAGTGAGCAAGGCCGCTGGAGCGATTGTTAATAAGATGAACGCAACATGTGCCTTGTGAGCAGCGGGACTTTTGTTATGCCACAGTCGCCGGCGCCATTTCCGCTTTTCCGGTCATGAGTATGAGGTAACGCAGCTCTGTTTATCATATTAGATACATCTGCGTGTGTTGAAAATTACGTTATGACGTTACTCTGTGCGTTCGCTCGGCGGCACTTGTTGCACACTGCAGTGAGAGTAAAGCGTTTCTGCAAAATAAATCCGGAAACCGAGGAGAACGCAGATATGACACCATTGACAGGCGACTCTCTCACACATCCCGCTTCATTGGTTAAAATAGCAATTTTCTTACGATTTACAAATAGTTGGAAACATTTGGGATATTGTAAGTACTCAGTTGAACAAAATATATAACATACTGTATATAGCCTAGGGTTTTTTGGATATTTTACTGAAAAAAATTTACATAGTGCACCTTTAAAACTGAACCAAATACAGTCTCACAATTGTGGTTTGAAATGGCTGGTGTTTCTGACGTCACAGACTCAAGGTAACCAATCACGTCAATGTGTGATCATCAGAGCTGGTGTGAGTGAGTGGAGCCGGGGATCATTTGCATATTCATAGAACTGCATGTACTAAATGAGACAAGGGTGTAGACTTACATTCAAGTTGTTTTAATGTATGAAAAATTTTCAAGGAAAAAAAAAAAACATTTAAATATGTAATTTTGTTGATCAAAGATGAGTTTTAAGGGATAAAATGATTGACTACAGGGGATTTTCAATATTTGCACTGAATTACATTAAAAGCAATGCTTCTCAAATTTCTTATTGAGGATCACAGTTTACATAACATTTAGAAAGTTTAACTTTGCTTTACCACTTAATGCAATGAAAATCTCAAAATAAAAATTCTTATTTAAAGCCATAATATGTAATTGTTCACCTCTAATGGCCGCTTATTCAAAACAAAGGCATAGCTTGATGACATTTATTAAGCCGCAGACGAGCGCTTCTGCTTCTTCCGGTCGTGCATATGTGGGGTAACGCAGCACTATTTTATCATATTAGACACATTTGAGTGTGTTATGTCATAATGCTACTTTGTGCATTCACTCAGCGGCTACTATGAGACACTTGTTGCGCACTGCAGTAAGCTAGATCGATATTAGGCATGGTGAAACATTCCCGCAAATCAAGAAAACCAGATTTAAACAATAAGACTAACTGTGTTGAGCTATATAACAATGATTCGTTTTCTGTCTGTGAATGTATCCAAATAGTTGCTCACCTGTCTAATAAAACACATAATATATTAATGAGTCTTTGGTGTTTCCATGGTTTCTACAAAATAAAACCGTAAATCAAGGGTAACGTGGATATGATGTCATTGACAGTGTTGGGAAGGTTACTTTGGAAATGTAATAGATTACAGATTATTAAAAATGGAGTGTAACTATTTCAATTACTTTATTAATGTAACTGATTACATTTGATTACTTTTTGATATTTTCTAATTTCCAGCACTGAAACGCCTTTTTATCACTTGCCATGGTGGCAACTCTCACACAGGTTGTAGCCTAAAGCTTTCAGCGGCAATGTGGATTGGCTAATTTGCAGAAGTGGTGCTTGCAAATTCAAACGAGAACCAATCAAAACCATTAGAATGGCGTCACTTTACTAAATAGCCTTTAAATGGCAGTAGGCATCGTGCACATCAAAAACAGGCAAAGCAACAAATTACTATTATTCAACACATCCTAGCCTTTTACAGAACATATTCAGATGTAACCCCTTTTGTAATCATTAATATTTTCATAAGTAACTGTAATTTAATTACACTTTTTTTCAGCAACTGTAACTGATTACAGTTACATTTATTTTGTAATTAAATTATGTAGTTACATGTGGGGTATTTTAATCATATTGTGCCTTTAATCTCAACTGTGAATTAAAACCCAGTATCACTTTGTGGCCTCAGCTAAATAGTGTAGTAAACCTCCTCAACACCAGATGGCTGCAGTCATATAAGCACACACATGCTCAGTATAAGCAGCTCGAGCTCATCAGTTCCCTCAGCACAGCATGTTTCAGGTCACTGGACTGTTGGAGTAACATATAGCTTGGGAAATTGGTTTATTTTGAGTCGGAGTGACTGTCGGGCGCGTCTGAAAGTGAGTAACTTTAGTGACTTGTGGCTCAGTGCTGACTCGAGACGCGAACTGTTTTGAACGATTCAGTCCGATTTGGTAGAGTAGTTCGACCAGTTCACTAAAAAGAACCGGTTCAAAAGAACGATTCGCTCACGAACCGGACATCACTAGTGAGCAGACGTGAAGAATTCTACAGCGCACTCATTCACGGTATGTTCACCGTTTTAAAGTAAACCTTGTTTTTGACGTTATTTAGCTAGAACGCATTTGATTAACACATTTAACCATTGTATAATGATGTGCGTTTGATACAAGTAGCCTCGTATCGCTCGAGAGTGCAGAAGGGGTGCGTGTATTTCTAGACCTCAGTTTTTTCCCCAAAATGATTATTCACAAACAAATTATTGCAGTTTTATAAAACGAACAATTACGTAAAGATGGTATATTCTTAATTGTATTAGTGTGTAACGGAACGTTGGGTCTGTGCGTATTCATGCGAAAGGCCTTTAGGCCTGTTTCTCACCGCACGCGTAAGCAGCACGTATTTCTTTTTTTTTTTTTTACCAATGTCATACTTCCGGATTTTGGGCTTCCGGACTGGCCCACGCAGAGTAAACTGTTTTCCGGTAACCGCGATGGCTGAGCCTTGCAGAAACCATTTCGGAAATCAAAGTCTTTGTACGAATTAAATATCATGGACATGTTTGAACAGTCTTGGTGCTTTTTATTAGTAAGACTAAAGCTCTTATTAAGAGCTAAATTTAGGATCTATTCGAAATGGCGGCGCTTAACTTGGTTCCATCCTTCCCAGTGTCTGTTTGGTGCGTGCGTGTAAAAACAATGCTTTTCGCGATGTTTTGGGAAGTCATCGCTCACTTCTCTGAATGTCGGAGATGGTGGAAATGGAGGCTTTAGCTGCTCTAAATTCACTGTAGCATTCACTGTACGGTTTATACGGTTAGGCCATAAACCTATATTTATTTTATTCATAGTTTAAACATACAGCAACAAATAATGATATTGATTACAAATTTTAATCTTCCGCCAAGAAATGTAGTTCCTCAGAAACAATTCAGCAGACGCAATGGCGCAGTAATTATTGATGTAATGAGGTCATGTGTATGTTTATTTACAGCAGCTCAACCAATCAGAATCAAGGACCGGAACAATCTGTTTTATGAATGGGCTTTTAGGCACAACTAGTATGTAGTGCTTCTATCCTCTTAAGTATTTAGTCTTTGCTTTTTGTTTTGTTTTTCCAGATCACTCCAAAATGTCTGAACCACGAGCCTTAAAGAATCCCTACCTAGATTATACTGGGCCTGGATGTGCACAAGACCTGTTTGACATGCAGGGAAATGTGAGTGATTCCAAAAAGCGGTGTAGTACCACTGTATCTTACAAATACTATGCTGTTCTTTTAAATAATTAGTGTACCATAGTATATGAATATGGTAATCATTCATAGCTTTCACTGAATTGCATTAATACACTGCTTTACCCTCTTTTCATACCTGTATACGTTATCATATCTGATTTATAAATCTTTTTGCTCTTTGCAGTTGACCCAGCATTTTGCCAGCTGTGTAAGCAGTAAGATTGGTGAGCTTATGGCAATCATGGAGAATGGACTGAAGACCGCAGACCCCAGAGACTGTACTGGTTACACAGGCTGGGCAGGTGAGAATACTCTTACATGTGTATTTAAAAAAGCATTATTAATACATGTTCAGTGAAACTGTATATTGCAAAATATCAGCCTCTATAGATGGGGTTGCTTAAAGGGGTAGTCCACCCAAAAATGTAACTTCTGTTATTATTAAAGGCCTGGGTATACTTCATTTTCCACATCCAGACGCGTCTTGCGTGCAGTCATGTGCGCACAGCTTTCAAAGTACACCGTGTGCACAATTATTAGGCAAGTCAAACCTAAATATTTAAGTAAGCAAAAGTGAGGTTTTGGCTTGCGTGTATAATTATTGGGCGACTGTTATGGCTCGTTTCCACCGAGCGGTACGGTTCAGTATGGTATGCAATTTTTGCCGTTTCCATTGTCAGAACTTGTGAATGGTATCCTAATTCTGAACCGTACCATACCACTTTTTTGGCACCCTTCCGTTGGGGTACTTAGCACAGTAGTCCGGTACTGAAGGGTGGAGCTAGACTGCGCATGCTTTTTTGTGGCAGTGTTTTTCCTTGCAGCCTGCAGCCTTGGCTCAAACTAAGCCACATGCCGAGAAGCAAGAACAAGCCATTAGTGTGCAAACTTATTATGCAACGAAATGAGACTTTTTCCCATCTCACTTGTTTTTCATCTGTTAAAGTGAGAATAATAAACAACTCAATGTACGAATAAACATTTCTGATTCTGACAACCCTTCTTTTCAACAACAGTCATAAGTCTTCCATCCATGGAGTCTGTCAGTTTCTTGATCTGTTGACGGTCAACTTTTTGTGAAGCAGCAACCACAGCCTCCCAGACACTGTTCGGAGAGATGTATTGTTTTCCTTCACTGTAAATCTGCCCACAAGTTCTCAATGGGGTTTAGATCAGGTGAGGAAGGGGGCCGTGTCAATATTCTTTCATCTTTAAGGCTTTTACTGGCTAGCCACACAGTGGAGTACTTTGATGCATGCGATGGAGCATTATCCTGCATAAAAGTCATGGTCTTCTTGAAAGATGCAGACTTTGTCCTGCACCACTGCTTGAAGAATGTGTCTTCTAAAATCTGGCAGTAGGTTTGGGAGTTGACACTTGAGTCCATCTTCAACCTGAAAAGGTCCAACTAGCTCATCTTTAATAATACTAGCCCATACCAGTACTCCACCTTGCTGGCATCTGAGTCGAAGTGGAGGTCTGTGCCCGTTACTGATCCAGCCACTGGTCCGTCAAGACTCACTTTCATCTCATCAGTCCATAAAACCTTTGAAATATCTGTCTAAAGATATTTCTTGGCCTAGTCTTGACAGTTTAGTTGGGTTTCAGCCCTCCTTAACTTGGCCATGTATCTGAGCACTAAATGCCTTGTACTTCTGGGTACTCCAGGTTGCAGATAATGGGTTCCTGGTAGCTTCACGTTTGATTCTTCTAAAATCTTTGGCAGTTAATTTTTTTTTTTTTTCTCCTCTGAGTTCCTTGTGACCCTGTTGACCATTTGCAATAAAACATTTGATTTGGTTCTGTGATCACGCCCCAATATCTTAGCAGTTTCAAGAGTGCTGCATCCCTCTGAAAGACTTTCTACAAGATTTGACTTTTCAGAGTCAGTTAAATCAAGCATTCTGCATTAGTTTAGGCAGGCCACATAGTCAAGCTCCGCTGTCAGCTGACGTCAGCCGATTCCTATGCACTCAATTGGCAGCTTAAGTTTAGACTGCGTGCTGCTTTGCAACCCAGCTCCTCCTCAAACTTGTTTAACTTAATGTCAATGTTATCATTGCATGCTCTGTTCTCAATGGGGAGGATTTACGCTGCTCTCCCAGTTTAAAAAATGGGAGGTTGTCCCCAGAAGCTGCTCCTGTTCTCTGTCTTGGCTTTTCATGCAATTTAGAACATAGCCAAATTGCCAAACTTTTGCAAAATGGGCCAATAAAAAGTTGACTAAAAGTTTGTCTATGGTGCTTTTAACTTAAGTGGTCCTGACTGATATCTCTTTTGGGGCCATTTGAAGGGAAGAGAAGCTGCCTAATTATTCACACCTTAATATAGGATGTTGATGTCCTTAGGCCACATCCTCCCTCATTACACAAACACATCACCTGACGTGCTTAAATCCAATAAGCATTTAAGTTTATACTGTTGGAAAATATGCATAAAAATTACATGGTCAAAATACTCACTTGCCTAATAATTCTGCACACAGCGTATACTCAACCAAGTTTGACACATGCGCAGTACAATTGTTGTGACTCTTCTATCTTTCTTGCACATGCGCTCTTGTATGCACACCTTTCTCGTGATCTCAGAAATTAGGCTGCACGTGGATGGCTGAAGTATACTTTGGGCTTTACTCAACCTTGTGTTGTTCCAAACCTTTATGGTAATACTTTATTCAGGGTTCCCATGATTCCTTGAAAGTTTGTGAATCTGAGAAAAAATTAAAGGTACTTTAAAGTTTTTGAAAATAAACATGCATAGATACAGGTCCTTGAAAGAGCTTGAATTTATTTTGTCCAATGTGTTATTTCACCAACACTTTGTGGCCTATGTATTACTTGCCTACTTGATTTATGTTAGTTACACACATTACGTTAAGTGTTTCCTGAGGTACTTCGTGTTGTACGTTGCCATGACGGTCATGCGCACAAAACTATTACAGTGGTACCTCAATGTTTCACAGGCACGTTGTGAAACATTGCAAAAATAGGCTGAAAACACTGAAACGTGATGCCTGGAAAATGCAAGTTTCAAGATATTTGAATGTCCACCACATTAAGTTCTTGAATTTGAGGGTACTGGAACTGGAAAGTCCTTGAATTTGAAGTTAACCAAAGTGTGGGAACCCTGTTTATTTTTACTTTAGACATTTCTACTAACTAGGGATGCACTGATATATTCAGTAAATATAATACTGTGCGCATGTACTGATTCAAATGCTTTAATACCTTTTGGATTAAAACTAAATTGTATACTGAATACTTAATTGGATTCTTGAAGTGATTTCCTCGAATTCTGTACCTGTAAACTACTGTTAGAAAATCTGAAAAGCACTGTTTAATTTTGTTTCTTTATTCCATTGCATTTATTTGTAATTGGGTTAGTTATTTTATTACTGACTGTTTACTTGCCTTTATTACTGTTTTAAATTTACATTTATTTAGGCTAAAGTAGTTTCAAAAGTAGTATGAATAATTTGAACAGGCATAATTATGAAAATAACTGAAGGAAATATATATTTGCTAAACCAATGAACAGGATTCATATTCTTTATATTATAAAGTATACCAATATAGCAAAAAATACAAATGCAATGGAAAAAACGGGTATCGGTGTAAACCAAAATGAAAGTATCTCCTTGTTCTGGAGAAAGTGATATCAATGCATCCCATCTACTAACAATAAGTAACTTTGCAACTACATGTCAACTAGCAGTCATTAATAATAATAATTAATTACATTTTATATAGCTCAAAGCGCTTTTACATGGAAGGGGGGAATCTCCTCAACCACCACCAATGTGCAGCGTCACCTGGATGATGTGACGGCAGCCATATTGCGCCAGAACGGCCACCACACACCAGCTTATTGGAGCCATTAGAGTATTAGTACACTGTCTGCTTAATATCTGCTGAACTCGCATTTAAATATTTCATATCAACAAAATCTGACATGGCCGGTCCCATGTTTATGCTCAAATAGTATTAAAAAGCATATTTTACCTTATGTGACATAGTAGTATGTATTCACAGTACTCCTAAAAGAGTAGGCAAAAAGTACCCTGATGACCTTCTCTCCCATGAGGCCACAGGAAAGGATTTCAGTGATGTGACGTAACTGATCCTGGTTGGTCGTATGATAGACAACATGGCGACTGTAGTACGTCCAGATTACATTCATAGTATATAGAGCATACTTTTTAGCGTTCACAAAGTACTTATTCAAAATGAGTACTAACTCAAGATAGTATGCCATTTCAGACACCACTGGTCTGTTTCTGTAGCCACCGAAACTTATATCAGCAGCTGCAGTGACGTGATGACTTTATCAATCAGCGATTGGCTCCTTTATTTAGAAGGTGGAACCTATTATTGCACATTGCACTTTCTCCCATTCATAAGGAATTTGAGCATCATCTTTGTATATCTAAAGTCTTTGGTATAAATAACTTTGCAAGTAGATGTAAAATAAGTTGACAAACCCTACCCTAACAGAGATGGTTGACATGTAGTTGCAAATTGAGTAAGTTGGAGTAGTTGCAAATTTACTTGTACGTACAAGAATGCTGATAACCAAATAGTTTTGGCTTCTATTGTGTTTTTTTTTTTTTTTTTTTTTTTCTCCCATTCAATGGAAGTCAATGTGAACCGAAACATGTTTGGTTACCATCGTTCTTCCACATATCATCTTTTGTGTTCGGCAGAAGAAGAAAAGGTCATAAAGGTTTGGAACGAGGGTGAGAAAATTATTTTTGGGTGGACTATCCCTTTGAGGGATGCGCTGCTATAATTTTGTCCAATATATTAATCTAATTATTATTTTATTTTTTAATGATTTATTATAGTTCACTACTCATGTTCATGGTTTTATATCATGAAACTACGTGGCCCACATTGCTAAGTCCCCCCTCCCCCAACTGCAGGCGTTGCCCTGCTTTACCTGCATCTCCACAGTGTCTATGGAGATCCCTCTTACCTCCAGAGGGCTCTGGACTATGTCAACCACAGTCTGAGGAGTTTAACCCAGCGCTGGGTGACCTTCTTGTGCGGGGATGCAGGACCGCTGGCTATAGCGGCGGTGGTCTATCATCGCCTCCAGAAACCCCATGAGGCTGAGGAGTGTGTGAACAGGTCTGACCCTGCTCTACCTCCATCTTTGTGTATGTGTTGGGTCGGTGACATCACGCTTTAAATTAGAATTACACTTCTAAATACGTAATAATTTTTGTCTAAGTTATTCCAAGATATATTAATCATGTAATTCACAGGGACAATTTTAGTATCTATTTTGATAAGTTTTTGTGGCTTTTAAACTAAATAATCAGTAGATGTCTGAAATTCTTAAAGGAAAAGATTAGCAGTGAAAGCAACAGTCTCTCAAACACCCTTATTTGTCACTGACCCATGTAAACTTGATAAACCATTAGGAATTTGCATTATTTGAATAAAGTAGGAGAGTTAAATATCATTTACTTAAGTCCGAAAAGATGATATATGTTGAAGGAATGACTATCGAAATGTATTGTTTGTTGTCAGCTGTCCACATTGAGTCTAATGTCTTGTGTTCAGGGTTTGAAATTAACATTTTCACTCACCGCCAATTTAGCTACTTAAGTTACCAGCCATTCAGAACTTCTACTAGCCAAAAAGAGAAATAAACGTATTCTATTAATGCTGTCAATCGATTAAAAAAAAACACTAATCGCACATTGTTTCTGTAATTAATCGCGATTAAAAACTGAGTTATTTTTCAGTTACACTCTAAATTAATATAGAAATAACTTAACTTATTTTAAATATTTGTTGTGTTGGGATCTTTTTATGAATAAAGGCGAGCATCACTGATACTGATGTCTCAATTAACATGTTTTACATTAATGATTAGACATTCAACATTACAGTATAATTGAAAGTTATATCAATTTCAACATTAGGCTTAAAAAAATAAAAACAATCCTCACAAGTTACCTGTCTAACAGGTAGGAAATATACAGAAATGGAATAGTTATCAAACAGTCTGCACTGCATAAATTAAAAATTAAAATTAAAAATTAAAATTAAATTAATTGTAATTTAAGTTAATCTTTAATAAAGATTTCTCTGATACCTTTGTTCTTTGATTTAACATTAATCAGACATCACAGCAACTGCTTTGATTGCTTTGACTTTAAGATCTGCCGTTGCCGAACATGATGCGGATCTGACACAGTCATGTGCATCTCATTCTCAGTTCATTTAAGATGTTATTTAACAAATTTAAGACCGCTTTTAGGATACTTGACAAAACAGGCACTTTGGCATAAGTCTGTGTGTTATTGTTTGTTCAAGTGTGCAAGAACTTGTGTCTGTCTCACAGATAGGACATTCTCAGACTGCCGCACTCATAAATAAAAAGGGAGTAAACATAACTGACCCGCCCAAATTGGCTAGTGATTTGACAGCGTTACCCACCACACTTGATTTGTACCCCTATTTGGCGGGTGTTAATTTCAAACCCTGCTTGTTGTATTCTTTGGATTGCTGGCTTGTTTATAACTTAATACTGCTTTAATAGAATTGCCCTGGAATACTCCCAAGAGCTGGTGTTCATTAAAAATCTCATACTAGGATTTCAGGATGAGGGTGAAATGTGGAGGATTTTCTTGGTCTATAGGGCAGCTCAGCTCTTTTTGTGTCCTGTTTCTCTTTCCCTGTCTTGACAGGGTTTCATTCCCAGGGGATCTTATTGTGATCTATTTGCTCGACTGTTTCCAGGCTGCTGCAGTTGTACCAGTCAGTAGTGCAGGGGAAAGGCAGTCTCCCCGATGAGCTGCTTTATGGCAGAATGGGCTACCTTTACTCCCTCATGTTCATTAACCAGCAATTTCAGCAGGAGAAGATTCCCATTCAATACATTCAACAGGTCAGTCCCCATTAATTTTGCCTCAAAGCTGAACGAACCCGCATGATGTCACATTTTAACCCAGGATGCATGGCTAATATGAGTTATGCATGGTAGTCAACGTGTTATCCTCCACATGACCAAAATTAAAATGATTACATCAATAAATGCCCCTGGTTTTATTGGGGGGAAAAAAGGTCATATTTTTAAATAAAATGTAATGCAGTTACCTTTGTCATCTGCTGATGTAACCAAGAACAAGCAGGCAGTGAAAAATATATCAAATGTTTGTTGTTTATATACAATATCAAAAGTTAATATTGTAGCCTAACTTTCATAATCCAATCAAATGGAGAAAACCATGCCTACATTATTTCTTGTGGTTTAAATGATGTCTAGTTTTCAGTAGCTGGTGATAAATGTAGAAAGCAGGGCAGATTAACAATATATACTATCATTCAAAAGTTTGGTGTCAGATTTTATTCATATTATATTGCTGTGTAGAAGCATTAATTTATATCTAAAATATTACTGTCAACATTAAGTTGATCAAAAGTAACCGTAAAGACTGTAGATTTTGTATACAGCAGCACAACTCTTTTCAACATTGATAAATGTTTCTTGAGCAGCTAATCATCATATTACAATGATTTCTGAAGGATCATGTGACACTGAAGACTGGAGGAATGATGCTGAAAACTCAGCTTTCTCATCACAGGAATAAATTTACCTAATTTTACACAATATTATTATTTTCAAAATAAAATTATTAGTATTAAAAAAAGTCTTACTATATATTTTGGAACTAACAATTGATGTTCAACTTGCAAAATAGTGGCCAGTTTACAAGAAAATTGTCACTTTATGGAAGTTCAGTGTGTTGTGAAAAGCGTGTCGTCTTAGCTTATTAAACATGCATGTGCATTTATTTCAGATCTGTGATGCTGTGCTGGCTTCAGGGCAGACCCAGTCTCAGAGGAACAAGATCCAGGAACAAAGCCCTCTAATGTATGAGTGGTATCAGGAGGAGTATGTGGGTGCCGCCCATGGACTGTCAGGGATCTACTACTACCTGATGCAGGTGAGCACACTCAAAATACATACATTATTGACTGAGAAAACAACAACTTGTTGGGGGCGCGGAATATAATTTTTGTCAGTCATTCAAACAAACACATTTTCTCTCCCTATAGCCTGGGTTTGTTGCAGAGGACAGGCTTTCATATCTAGTCAAACCCAGTGTGAACTATGTGTGTCAGCTGAAGTTTCAATCGGGCAACTACCCACCGTGTGTTGGTGACTCTCGGGATCTTCTGGTGCACTGGTGTCACGGCTCTCCAGGAGTTATCTACATGTTGATACAGGCTTTTAAGGTACAAATCTCAATTTCAGTGATTTATTCTTAAATCTTATCTGTAGTTTCAAACGGTCACTCTTTAAAAGTACTGAAGTAGGCATGTGCGATTTTGATCATTTATTAATTTTTTTTCCCAAAATTTCTTATCACAATCTTATAACAAACAATCACGATCTGTAATCTGAGTCACTATCTTCCCAATTTTGAGATGTACTATCGAGAATATCCAGACTGGAACAAGCTATGGGCTTTTTTATGAATTTGCATATTTTAAAACACAGTATTTCATTAAAAAGTTATTCAGTCAAGAGCAGTGAGTGTTTTTGCCTTTGTCTTTTGTTTAACTCTGAGACCAACAGCAGCAGGTATTTTCATTAGGCTTTAAGACCGAAAGCATGGATCTGATATAATGACATGCATTCTTTCCCAACTATTATTCACTTAAGACATGACTGACTGTTTAGATGGATAAGTATAAGGATCCACATCCACTAGGGAAATTTAGGTTTCCACTAGTAACAATTAAAACAAACAAGACAAGCATCCAAAATTACATTATGCCCTGCTCACAAGGATGAATTATTTGGATAAATTAGTTGTATCGCCTGAGGAACAAATTAGTCGTATCGCCTGATGTCTTCAGTCTGTCTGTAGAACAGGAGACTGAGAATACTTGCCAAGACTTTTTGACACATGCACCTGAAACCCCCAAGTATACTTTGCTCATCCGTGTTCTGCTCTGTCTCGCAGCACTCACACAGAAAGCGTGAGTTTTAATACTACGACATTAACATCTTCAAGATCAGTCGTGATATAAAATTGTCAGTTCGTCAACTGTATGTACTCTATATTGCCAAAAGTTTTGGGACGCCAGCCTTTACATGCACATGAACTTTAATGACATCCCATTCTTAATCCGTAGAGTTTAATATGAAGTTGGCTGACCCTTTGCAGCTATAACAGCTTAAAATCTTCTGAGAATGCTTTCCACAAGGTTTAAGGGAATTTTTGACCATTCTTCTAAAAGTGCATTGGTATGGTCAGGCACTGATGTTCTATCGGGTTGAGTTGCAGGCCAGCCAAGTTCCTCCACACCAAACTTGCTCATCCATGTCTTTATGAACCTTGCTTTGTGCACTGGTGCACAGTCATGTTGGAGCAGGAAGGGGCCATCCCCAAACTGTTCCCACAAAGTTGGGAGCATGAAATTGTCCAACATGTATTGGTATGCTGAAGCATTAAGAGTTTCTTTCACTGGAACTAAGGGGCCAAGCCCAACCCCTGAAAAACAACCCCACATCATAATCCCCCCTCCACCAAACTTTACACTTGGCACAATGCAGTAAGGCAAGTACCGTTCTCCTGGCAACCACCAAACCCAGACTCGTCCATCAGATTTCCAGACAGAGAAGCGTGATTGGTCACTCCAGAGAACACGTCTCCACTGCTCTAGAGTCCAGTGGCGGTGTGCTTTACACCACTGCATCCAACACTTTGCATTACACTTGGTGATGTAAGGCTTGGATGCAGCTGCTCGGCCATGGAAACCCATTGCATGAAGCTCTCTACACACTGTTCTTGAGCTAATCTGAAGGCCACACAAAGTTTGGAGGTCTGTAGCTATTGACTCTGCAGAAAGTTGGCGACTTCTGCGCACCGTGCACTTCAGCATGTGCTGACCTTGCTCTGTTTTTTTTTGTTTTTACGTGGCCTATCACTTCGTGGCTGAGTTGCTGTTGTTTCCAATTGCTTCCACTTTGTTATAATACCACTAACAGTTGACCGTGGAATATTTAGTAGTGAGGAAACTTCACAAATGGACTTAATGCACAGGTGGCAACCTATCACGGTACCACGGTTGAATTCACTGAGCTCCTGAGAGCGACCCATTCTTTCACAAATGTTTGTAGAAGCGACTGCATGCCTAGGTGCTTGATTTATACACCTGTGGCCATGGAAGTGATTGGAACACCTGAATTCAATGGTTTGGAGGGGTGACCCAATACGTTTGGCAGTGTATGTATGGTATGTAGACTTCAGAGACAAAAGTCCATCTGACATGTTTTCTTTTAAATGAGTATTTTTATCAGGCCCCTATGCTTAGGTTCAGTAAGTGTCATTCATTTTTTATTTAACAATTTTGATACAAAAACCTTGAAGTCTGTCTGGTTTCACTTTGTTGTGGGTGGAATAGAGCTGCTCTTTAATGTAGGTTATGTCCTTTTTCTGTCAGATTTACAGCAGCACAAGAAACCGTTGCTAACCTGCTGCTCGCGAAGTCCTGTCATTGCCACTGTAACAATTTTCTTTAGTCTTAGAACAGGCAGAATTGAGATTGACGACATTTCCTTTTGCCACTGACTGAAACTCTCACAGGTTCATCCATTTTATTATACTCCTCCATCTTGTTAGTTAAAAATCTCTTAAACAGGATAACTTGCAGCTTGACAATTTAAAGACTTGAAATATGTTTTGATTTGGTTCTGTGAACTTGGAGGCTTTTGCTGGCAAAATTAAGTGGTGTTTAGAAGTTTCTGCCAATGAACTGGTATTTCTGAATAGACTGGCTGGGATTTAGCTGATTTAAAGTATTTGAGCAGTTTGGTGTATATGCTATGTGCGGAGAGCATTCGCATAATATTATTATTATCATCATATATAGCTATTTTTTGATAGAGGTGCCGTTTAGCGGCTTTGTGTGTGTATGCATACATACTCATACACACTGTGTTTTTATTTAGTCCAGCCATTTTTAACTGTTGGTATTACAGTGCCATCAAGTGTGAGTAAACCACATTACACACAAGTAGACATGCAGAAACAAAGTATTTGAACTCAAGAAGAATTTGTAGTAATTCACAAGTATTTAAGATCATACTTGATCTGAATACATTGTTTGCAAACGTATGGAAACATCATGTTCGTGTCCAGAACAGAAGTCTGTATAAGCCGTCTTCCTCCCCAGGTGTTTGGTGTGAGGCAGTATTTGGAGGACGCTCTGCAGTGTGGAGAGGTGATCTGGCAGAGGGGTTTGGTGAAGAAGGGCTACGGGCTCTGTCACGGAGCTGCTGGAAACGCTTATGGCTTCCTGGCCCTTTACAAGGTCACACAGGATCTCAAACACCTCTACAGAGCCTGCATGGTGAGTCTGACATCTCTCAAGCTTAGAATATATGTCCTGTTAGAGTTTTCTTAAGAGCCTTAAAGGTACAGTAGCAATACATTGTCATGAAGTGCTCGTTTATGAAATGCTAAATTATGTTTTTGATTTCAAGAGTCCTTGACTAGCATTATGAACTAGCATTAAGTCAACTCCAGGGAAATCTACAGAAATCTTTAAAGAGCAAATCCTTATATGAAGCAAGGCTTTTATTTACAGGTGAAGTCTGTTAGGTTTTTTTTTTTTTTTTTTTTTTTTTTTTTTTTTTTTTTTTTTTTACACTTAGTACTTCAGTGAAATAACTTTGTCGTGGAGTTAATACATAAGCATATGCTTATGCATATTCTGCAACAATAAATCATTGTGCTGTCGGGAGGGGAGCTGTCATCGCCTGTTGTGTGTACAGAGGCATGATGGGATTTGATGTCTTCTCATCTGCAGTTCGGCGACTGGTGCATGAATTACGGAAGACATGGCTGCCGGACTCCAGATACACCATTCTCATTATTTGAAGGTAAACATTATACATGTACATTTACATAACTGTTCCAAAGATTGGGGTCGGTAAGATTTTTGTTTGGTTTTTAAGAGAAGTCTCTTATGTTGACCAAGACTGCATTAATTCGGTAACAAATACAGTAAAAACAGAACAATTGTGAAATATTTTTACAATTTAAAATGACTTCTATTTTCAGATTAATTTTTTTAGATGCAATTTATTCCTATGAGATCATTCTAATGTGCTGATTTATTAATGTTGAACTGCTTTATATTTTTGTGGAAACATGATATAATTTGTCAGGATTCTTTGATAAATTCAACAGCATTTATTGAAAATAAAAATCATATGTGATGTTACAAATGGCCTTACTGGCACTTTTGATCAATTCAATGCATCCATGCTGAATAAAAGTATTTATGTAAAAAAATACTGACCCCAAACTTGTAAATTATATTGTATATCAATTTTTTTCTTTTTTCTATTTAACAGTCATTTTGAGAAGTGAGGTGTTTTTTTGTTTTTTTTGGTCTATTTATTTGTAGTTGTTTTGTTCAAATTCTGAGTAGTGAGGATTACAAACATTTTGTTTTATACCAGTTTAACTAATATAATTTATCATGTCTCATGAAGGAATGGCAGGCACAATTTATTTCCTGGTTGACTTGCTGCAACCATCTAAAGCCAAGTTCCCTGCTTTTGAGTTGTAAAGGTAACTATACCTCTGATTTTAAACGTTTGACTGTCCAAACATTAATTATGCAAAATAAAACCCTTGCTAATGTCAAAGTACCTCATTCCAGACTGTTCCGGATCACTGAGCTTTTCCGCTTGAGCTTCCTAGAGCTGGAAGAACGCGTCCTCTGATGGTGGAATAGTACTGTCTCACTCTGCTTGTGCGTCTGCATGCTTTGGATGCAATCTAGGCTATATAGGGTTCTTTGGAACTATAATGGGAAGCTTTTTAAATATGCTTAACAGATTGCACAATTTATTTGTGAATTTTTGATGTTATGGGTATATGTTTGTTAGTATTATTTGTATTACTAAGACTCATTGATAATGAATTATTTTGATGTGTTTGTTAGAATATATATATTGATATGACAGCAAGGTAAAGTTTAACATCTCTTTAAATTTAAGTGAACTAATTGCACAAAAGTGATTGCTTTAAGATAACACTAAAATACAGTGTCAATATGCTTTCAGTTCGCTTAAAGGAATAGTTCACCCAAAAAGATTATCTCATGATTTACTCACTCTCAAGCCATCCTGTTCATGACTTTCTTCTTTCAGTCGAACGCAATCTGAGTTGTATACTGGCTCCTCCCAGCTTTGTAATGGCATTGAATAGTGAAAGCTCCTCCATCCATCATGACGGTAATACATATGATCAGTGGGTTCATAAATGCCTTCTGAAGCAAAGCGGTGGGTTTTTGTAAGGAATATGTCTATCTTTTAAAACTTTTATAAACCAATCACTGGCTTCCGGCAAGGGCTGTACTCGGAAGGGTCACCTCTGACCCGACGTATGACGTTGCTCCTCTTCTCATTTTTTCTTTAAAACTTTTCACTTTAGACTTTTAATTTGTGACCTTTGTTTTGCCGTATCCTCTGCGCATTCGTGTTTCAATTCTCACCTAAGCATACACTACGCATATGTGGGGTCAGAGGGTCACCCTTCCGCTAGAACGCGACTCTTGTGTACACTCGTACAGCTGTTGCCAGAAACCAGTGATTTATAGTTTATAAAGTTGTAAGTATGGAAATTTATCCTACCAAAACCCACTGCTTCGCTTCACAAGTCATTTATTAACCCGTTGGAGTCGTATGGATTACTGTCATGATGGATGGATGTGCTTTTTAGAGCTTCAAAAACTCGGGCACTATATTCAATGCCATTACAAATCTGGGAAAAGCCAGGATATTATTTAATATAACTCCAATTATGTTCAACTGAAAGAAGAAAGCCATATACGCCTATAGTAAATCATGGGATTTTTATTTTGGGGAGATCTATTCCTTTAATGCTTTGCTTTCTGTATTAGTAATGTCTTTTTTTATTTCTTGATAATACTAGTAGTGATATCAGAGGATGTGCTGCAAAAACTTTTTTTTTTTTTTTTTTTTTTTTTTTTTTTTTTTTTTAATGGTGGAACAATCTGTTAATATTTTCATCTGCACAGCAATAAAAAAAATAAGGAAAATGAGTACGTTTTTATCTTGGTCTGTTAACATTCTCACATCACATTAAAGGGTGCAGTAAGCGATTTCTGAGAAACGCAGACCGAGCGTCACAACACACTTGTAGCCAATCAGGAGCAAGGGGGCCCGTGTCCACTCATGATGGGGGAGGAGAGAGTGAGCAAGAGGGAGATTTGTAGAAAGAGAGAGCTGAGAAAAATTACAAAAGAGAAAAGGTCAGGAGTATCACTGGAAAAAGGGTTATGAGCAGGCAAGAGCTTAGAAAAGCTTTCCTGCTCTGGAGTGACCTAAGCGGGAAGGGATGTTTCTGGTCAATACATGAGTAACATTGGTTTTGCTATGTTTAGCAGAACCAAGAAATGCCGTTATTGTAATGTTAGCTTGGAGGACAGTTTTGACCGTCTTTTGAAGCATTATTTTGCTTCGCTTCAGCTGTTAAAGAGACTCTTTTTTTTTTTTTTTTTTTTTTTTTTTTTGAAGGTGAACCGATGATCGGAGTGTTTCTTGGGTTGATTTAACATCAACAGTGTTCAGAAATCACTTACTGCACCTTTAACAATGTCAAGGCCTCTAGAAGTGACTGCCACAAACATTTGTCTCCACTGGATGGAGCTATGCAACTGCAATTAGTACATATCTTTTTTTTTTTTTTTTTTTTTTTTAAGCTGTACTTATGGGATTTGTGTACACTACCATTCAAATGTTTGGAGTCAGTAATATTTCAGTTTAAAGAAAATGAATACTTTTATTCAGCAAAGATGCATTCAATTGACCAAAAGTAACAGTATTGACATTGTTACAAAAGAAAATATTTCAAATAAATGCTGACTTTTTATTCATTCAAGTCACACTTGTCACTGGCATCAATAAGGAAGAAAGTCGAGAGATACATGATTTGCAAATGGTGAGATAAGAGTGGTGTAATTACAAATATTTACAAACTGCGCACCCCATCAGCATTCCACAAGGGTGACGCAAACTTTCCTCTGTGTTTGAATGAATCAAAAGGATTGCTTTTCCTTTTTCCACACTGTAAACCCAGATAAGTTGGCACAACTCAAAAATTCTAAATTTAGGTAATCAATTATATGTTAAGGAATTTTAAAGTTTAAGCAGATTTTTATTTTGTACTCAAACATTTTAATTGCTTGAAATAGTTGAGTAAGCTAATTCATACATTTTAATTTAAAATGATATTTTAATCTCAATTTTTGTTTTAGTAGTGGAAATTTGGCTAGCTTTAACAAAAAGCTACCTTGTTAGTTGGTGACAATGCTTTGATAGCATTAGAGTGGTGTAATTACAAATATTTACATATATTTGTAATGTTTGCATAACAATGAATACGTACAACAATTTAGAACATCTAAAGCAATTTTATCATTTACTCTCCCTTTTTGAGTGTTATGGCAAAGCATGCTGGGAAATAGAAATCCCAGCCCAATTTCAGTCTAAATTAAAAGAAACAAGTTTATAAAACTCAAAACAATTTAATTACTTTAAATGTGTCAGTTTTGTCAACTCAAATGAAAAAGAAAGTTCTAAATACTAAGGAAAGTTAATTTGATTGAACCAATTTGTTAGAGTTGACTCTACTCAAACCAATTAATTAAATTGAGTGTTGGGGTTTACAGTGCACAAGTGTTGAAATTCTAAATCCTAAACCCTAAAACATGACTTACATTGTATTTTCTTGCTTGCTGAACCTTTTTATGCTTTAGAACATAATCAAAAGGATCATTTAATTTTGATGTAAATTTTTCAATTCAATGCTGAAATTATAATTTGTAATCAAAATGCAAAACAGAAGCATTTTCACCAGTGCTCTATCTTTTGAAGCACATATAAAGATCAGTGAGTTGAGGGGTCTTTTACTCTCACTTGAGCCCCTCTGGCAAATCCAAATAAGGCTCATACTTTCTCAAGGGCTGATGGACAATGCTTGGCCCATACGACAGCTTTTTTTAAACGCTGGACTACTCAGTGGTCCTTCCAGCTGGTCTGAGGTCAGTCTCACTCTATGTAGAGTGTAATAGCACCAGCAATGTCAGACATCTGAGGAACTGAACCCATGTCAGAACAGAGCAGCGAAACCCGAGCAGCCGCTTTACGATCTGGAGTTTGCTCGCTTAGTTGAGCATGGGGGTGTAAGGGACTAAGACGTGTCAACCGCCCTTGAGGTGCTACCAGTCCCTCTCAGAGAAACTCTACACCCCCTAAAAGAATGGCTAAATATAGAGCTCATCTGCCCAGGGGCGCGGTCTGCAGATCCATGACTTCTGCTGCGTTCAGAGAGAAGAGTCAATGTCTCAGGACAGGAATGGAATGTCTCTGCAGTGGCTGCATTGGTAGTTTGTAGTAAGTCTAACTGACTGATGGACAGCATGAAACATATGATATCAAAGAATTTTTAGCGAAACCCTGCTGTACCACCGCAGACCTCCTATTGAAGACCCCAGGCTTGGATCCAAGATATATATTTCTCTTAAACTTTTATTTTCAGTGTAGTATTTCCACAAAGGTGAAATTGGGGCCTTGAGACACATACTGATGATTTACCTTTGGAAAAACAAAGGATTAAACTGATGGATAATGAGTTATTCTGCAGAATTTCCAAGCTGCTGTCAAGCTCCAAAGAGTATCACAAATGCAGTACTGAAGTACTAAATATGTAGTGCACAACACTCCAGATATCGTAAAGTCAAATGCGAGGAACTTGTGCATATAATATATACACTCACCTAAAGGATTATTAGGAACACACACTGTGTTTGATCCCCTTTCGCCTTCAGAACTGCCTTAATTCTATGTGGCATTGATTCAACAAGGTGCTGAAAGCATTCTTTAGAAATGTTGGCCCATATTGATAGGATAGCATCTTGCAGTTGATGGAGATTTGTGGGATGCACATCCAGGGCACGAAGCTCCCGTTCCACCACATCCCAAAGATGCTCTATTGGGTTGAGATCTGGTGACTGTGCGGGCCATTTTAGTACAGTGAACTCATTGTCATGTTCAAGAAACCAATTTGAAATGATTTGAGCTTTGTGACATGGTGCAATATCCTGCTGGAAGTAGCCATCAGAGAATGGGTAAATGGTGGTCATAAAGGGATGGACATGGTCAGAAACAATGCTCAGGTAGGCCGTGGCATTTAAACGATGCTCAATTGGCACTAAGGGACCTAAAGTGTGCCAAGAAAACATCCCCCACACCATTACACCACCACCACCAGCAGCCTGCACAGTGGTAACAAGGCATGATGGATCCATGTTCTCATTCTGTTTACGCCAAATTCTGACTCTACCATCTGAATGTCTCAACAGAAATCCAGACTCATCAGACCAGGCAACATTTTTCCAGTCTTCAACTGTCCAATTTTGGTGAGCTCGTGCAAATTGTAGCCTCTTTTTCCTATTTGTAGTGGAGATGAGTGGTACCCGGTGGGGTCTTCTGCTGTTGTAGCCCATCCGCCTCAAGGTTGTGTGTGTTGTGGCTTCACAAATGCTTTGCTGCATACCTCGGTTGTAACGAGTGGTTATTTCAGTCAAAGTTGCTCTTCTATCAGCTTGAATCAGTCGGCCCATTCTCCTCTGACCTCTAGCATCAACAAGGCATTTTCGCCCACAGGACTGCCGCATACTGGATGTTTTTCCCTTTTCACACCATTCTTTGTAAACCCTAGAAATGGTTGTGCGTGAAAATCCCAGTAACTGAGCAGATTGTGAAATACTCAGACCGGCCCGTCTGGCACCAACAACCATGCCACGCTCAAAATTGCTTAAATCACCTTTCTTTCCCATTCTGACATTCAGTTTGGAGTTCAGGAGATTGTCTTGACCAGGACCACACCCCTAAATGCATTGAAGCAACTGCCATGTGATTGGTTGATTAGATAATTGCATTAATGAGAAATTTAACAGGTGTTCCTAATAATCCTTTAGGTGAGTGTATATACACACATACAGCGGACTCCTCTCTCTGAGCATGCACTGGTTCTCTGTTAGTGTGTGACATCAAATCATAAACTCATATCAATTGTGAATGAAGTTAAATGTATATAAATGTAAAATACTGAATGCACTGTAAATAAAACAAAAAAAGGGATAGTTCCAACGCTAGCTCACGACCAATTTGTACGTATTTTACGAGGTGGCTAATGACGAGTGAGGTCGTACAAATTCATACAAATTAGCCACCTCGTAAAATATGTATGAATTGCTGTGAGATCGGGTTGGATAGTTCACCCAAAAATAACAAATTCTGTCATCATTTACTCACCCTTATGCTGTTCCAACCTGTATGAGTTAACTCAAGAGAAGATATTTTGAAGAATGTTGATAACCAGACAGTAGACAATAACATTGACTTCTATAGTATAGTTTTTCTTGCTATGGATGTCAATGGGCGTCAACTGTCTGGTTACCGACATTCTTCAAAATATCTTCTCTTGTGTTCAACTGAAAGAAAGAAACTCTTAAAGGTGGGGGTGGGGTAAACTATCCATGTAAATAAAAAACCAATGACATTACTCTGAGAAAGACAGACCAACGTAATGATTGATCTGCTAAATTTCCTTGCCACCATCACCTCTGTCGCCTTTGACTTGCTTAGTTAGGGACACTAAATAGTCGACTATATTACTGATCTGCCTGCATTGACACCACATGAGAACTGAACTGAGCTGGACGATGACGTTACTGTTTTCTCCAGAGCTTCTCTCCAGCCAAATCAAATTGTGTTGCATTATTTTCCTGTTACCACTGTAAAGCTGACTAAATAAAGGTGACTTGACTTGCCATTTCACAATGATATTTTAGTAAACAACAGATTTGACATCCTGTCATTTAACTTGAAAGCATGTAGTGTGGACACAAGCCAAGTTTTCACTGCATAGGTGAGAAAATATTAAACCAAATGATGCACGAGTCTTTCTCAGAACTAACTTCACTTCTCTGAGCCATTTTTGCAATGACATTTAATCAGCTGGTGTCATGTAAGTTTAGTGGATGAAGTCAGTTGACACAGGTGTAACCACAGACGTAATTCGTCACATTAACGTGATCCACTAATGTTTGACAACTACGATGTCCAGGCTTTGTCTAGTTCACATACTATTTTTAAAGAATAGTAATACAGGGTGCAAAATGCAGTTACCACTCTGAATATTGATTTTTGCCAATAAGACATGTTCCTGGAACAACAGTCCTGTCTAAAATCTAAAAATTCAGTCCTATCCCTACCTCTAAACCTAACCCTGCCCATAACTTATCAGAGGGAAATGATCGGTGAATAACACTGATGTAGAATCACCCTGGTTGTAAGCCTAAACTTGACCTAAAATATAAACTTGTCCCTTTAGTTGATTGAAATGTTGATCCAGGATCATGTTGTATTTGGTGATCACGTTCACCTTCTGAACATAACCAGGGATTACCTTGAATGTTGGTTTCACTTTCAAGTATTGGAAGGTCTCAAACAACAGAACACATTAGGTCTATCAAAGAACTGCTCTTATTATTCGTAATCACATAAAAATAAAAATTATAAATTAAAAAAATTATTTGTTTTCTACTACAAGAAAAAATATATATATTACTGTTTTGAACATGAATGAAGAATGAGAGAGAGAAATGTGGCCAAAGTGCAAGTTCATTCATGCTGTGGTAACAGCCTCTGAGGAGTGTTTTTTCTGGCTTGCCATATAACCATAAGTGGCCGAGACCACCATATGCAAGTTATAAATATCAACACTGTAATCAAAAGCCTTCCTGAGTCGCCTTCAGTGCATGCACAGAGCCCATAACAGGTGACATCAGTATCATCCCTGGCCAGGGATACAAAATATGCCGAAACCATGTAAATAAAGACATAATGCATGAAATTAAAATGCTGACCAAAGCCAAGGGGTCTTACAAGCAGCCTGGAGCATAATCTAAAAATACCACCACACATGTACATTGGAGAAAGCAGCAACCTTCCTTCTAGCTTGACCTAAGAAAGTTAAAGAAGTTCCACAGCGTCACAAGATCCGCCCCGTGACATCATTAGCATAGCATAAATAAGAAGGAGCTCGACCATGGCTCAGGACCACTCTCCTGGGACTCCGGCTTCTTGACTTCTGCCCCTCTGCTCCTGCACCCCAAAACTACATCATGGTGTGTACTTGGATTACGCTTGCTATTTTATCGTACCTTTTTCATGCTCGTCTGGCTCAAAAACTGGCAATAAGCCTACTGAAATGAAGTAGGACACCTTTCTTCGATTTTCAAATTGACTTTGGTGGGGCAAGACACTACGGTATCATAAAGAACTCCAATCTGTTTGTCAGGGTTAAAGAGAAAATCATGCAGCTGATTTATCCATTGCTGGATATATGTGCACGTTCGAAGCAGTTATTTTGCTGATGTCCAAAGAGGGCTTATGTTTCCAAATGTCTTTTAAAATAATTCCTTAGTTCAGACTAGTGTGTATTGTGAGATGTTGGCAGGTTTGCCAAAGGGACTGATGCACTGTTGTCTTTCTGGCAGGCTGGAGAATTCTCTGCTGACCAGATTGAGGGTGAGTCTTCAAACATTGGAGTTTATTATGATGGGGAAATGGATTTATGAGTTGACCAACAATGTACCCCTCTCTTTTCTCTGTTATAAATGCAATGGGAATGTTAGAAATGTATAATGTTATGAAGTCAGGATGAAAGACATTTATTCTTTATAAGAGTAGATAATTACTTTGGGAATACTATACTAATATAATACTGCTAAAAATTATAACATTTTACAATAAGGTTTCATTTGTTAACATTGGTTAACATAAAAATAAATAAATAAATATTTCTAAAGCATTTATTAATGTTAATCTCAGCATTTACTAATACATGATTAAAATCAAAAGTTGTATCTGTGGATGACCTAACAAAGAACTGTTTTATTTGTATTAACTAATGTTAACAAAGATGAACAAGTACTGTAACTAATGTATTGCTCATTGTTGGGTAATATTAGTTAATGCATTAACTAACCTTAACTAATGCAACCTAATGGAGTTAACTAATGGAAAGTGTTACCAGAAAATGAGTATTGGAGAATATCTCTAATAGTAATCAAAAGATTACAATTGAGGACAATACTTTTAGGGCTTTTCTTATTCTTGTTAATAATAATAATAATAATAATAATAATATTACTACTACTACTACTTGTTGTTGTTACTGTTTATTTCATAATTTATTTAAATTAATTTATATTGCATTATGAAATACAGACTGCATGGCAACCCTTTTTCAGTTTCTTTTTCTCGATTAATGTTATATCAAAATATTGGAGGAATATGTATTCTGATCTCCCAGCTAGACTGTAAAAAGTGGAAACCTGCAATTGTCACCTTAAAGTGCATTTTTAACCTAATTTAACCCATAAAAATGAGATTTGCTGGTATAAATGTATGTATTTAGGTTGATTTAGTGATGCTAAATAATATGTTGCCATCAAAACCTGCTTAATTTAAGCAAAAAGCAGGTTGACTGATAAATTGAGTAATCAGTGTATAGAGTAGGAATTATTTGCCATGCCATGTTACAAAGTAGTCTGATCAAAAGCATACATTTACTTCTCAACAAAAAGGAATTCATGGGTACCTAACCCCTCAGGCAGTTCACAGCCTGATGTTACTCATTTAGGTGCAGAAAGTATGCGGTTGGTTGCGGGTGTAGGTTACGTTCCTGTCAGCATTCTTGCATTTGATTTGGGTCCGTCGAAGAGCGCCATATCCATGTAAGGCAAGGGCTACTTTCTCTGAGGGTATCGCCTGTCACGTCACGCATTAAGTGCCACCTTCATCCAACGGCGGGGCACAGCTGTTAGAGCACAGAAGTCTTAGGATGCTATTTTTCTGTCAGCGGATCACTTTCAACTTAGTCTCCCTCACAGCCCATGGAAATGCAGTTGCTAAGCTCTTTTTAATTTTGCTTCCTTCTTCCTGCAGAGGAGGAATGTGTAGGAGGCAATGTTAGGACATGAAGTTTCCTTGACCTTGCCTGTTTTGAAAGCAATAAGAGATAGATAGATAGATAGATAGATAGATAGATAGATAGATAGATAGATAGATAGATAGATAGACAGACAGACAGACAGACAGACAGACAGACAGACAGACAGACAGACAGACAGACAGACAGACAGACAGACAGACAGACAGACAGACAAAAATAATGAGATTAAAATCCATCTTAAAAATGTCTATCTACTTCCAGATAACTGAAATGTCCTTGTGTCCTTCTGTTACAGACTTCAAAGAGGCTTTTGGTCTCTTCGACAGAGTTGGTGACAGCAAGGTTGCCTACAACCAGGTTGCCGACATCATGCGCGCCCTGGGTCAGAACCCCACCAACAAGGATGTGAAGAAAATCCTGGGTGACCCATCCCCTGACGGTATATATATATATATATATATATATAATATATAATACTAGCTTAAAACGAATGGACAATTTGAAATACTTTACAAACCCTTACTGATTTGTGTGTGGAACACACTGATTTGTGTGCACACAGATTATGCCAACAAAAGACTTGACTTTGAAGCTTTCCTGCCCATGCTGAAGACTGTTGACGCCATCCAGAAGGGTACCGTTGATGACTACGTTGAGGGTCTGCGCGTCTTTGACAAAGAGGGCAACGGCACAGTGATGGGCGCTGAGCTGCGTATTGTGCTGTCAACACTGGGTGAGTGAAAATGAAATGATTATGTAGTTAACACAATTAGTAAGAAAATGACATCATATACTCTGCTTATAAAAAAGTAACACCTTGGTATTTTAATATATACACAAATTTTCAAAAGATTGAAGTCAGTAAGACTTTTTTAAATCTCCTGCACAGTCTCCTGTGCTCACCAAGGCTGCAGTGATTTGATCAAAAATACAGTAAAATATTGTTATAATTCAAAATATTTTTATTTTAATACATGGTAAAACTATTTTACAGTGTCCTTGTTACACATTACTTGAATTTACTATAAATGATGCATAATTACATGCAACTAAACCTACAACAAACCTACTCCTAACCATAAACATATAGTAATTATTATTACTCAGTACTTAAATGTAAAACAAGGACACCTTAAAATAAAGTGTAACCTGATAAATTCTAAGATGTAATTACATCCTGTGATGACTAAGCCATCTCTCCAGTCTTCATTATCACATGATCCTTCAGAAATCATTCTAATATGCTGAATTGGATCTGAATTGGACACATTTGTGATGCTTCATATTTTTTGTGAAAACTGAGATGCATTTTTAGGATTATTTGATGAACAGAAAGTTCAACAGCATTTATTTGAAATATAAATCTTCTTTTCACATTATAAATGTCTTTACTGTCACTTTTCATCAAATTGATGTGGCCTTGCTAAATAAAAGCATTAAAAATTCCTAATGAATGCCACATTTTTAAATGGGAATATATCATGATGTTGAAGTTCATGTGGCACGGTATTTAAATGTCCAAGGTACTTCCAAAACATAGTACCAGTTTTCTATTGATTGACAAACATATATGGCTATGAATTATATTCATTTGATTACATTAAAAGTACTGAATTATTACTATATTTATATGCCATTGTAATCTAAGGTACTCCAAAATGTCCAAAACAAACATAATAATACCGTGGTACTTCTATCTATCTATCTATCTATCTATCTATCTATCTATCTATCTATCTATCTATCTATCTATCTATCTATCTATCTATCTATCTCTATCTATCTATCTATCTATCTATATATATATATATATATATATATATATATATATATATATATATATATATATATATATATATATATATATATATAAAGATTTGTCTTAACCAATTACTTTCATGGCACCAACAGGTGAGAAGATGTCCGAGCCCGAGATTGACTCTCTCATGCAGGGACAGGAGGATGAGAACGGCAGTGTCCACTATGAGGGTATGTGTTTGGAAAACCCCTTCTGATTAAACCTTCACTCTTAAAAATGAAGGTTCTTTATTGGAATCTATGGTTCCATGAAGAACCTTTAACATCCATGGAACCTTTCCATTGCACAAAAGGTTTTATAGATTTTTAAAAATGTTCTTCATACTAAGAAAAATGATGGTTCTTTTAAGAATAATTCAATGAAAGGTTCTTTGTGGAACCAAAATTCACTATGAAAACCCTCTTTGGAACCTATATTGTATATAGTGTTGTAACTTGTTTTAGGACACAGTGCATAAGTGTGACTGTACTGACAGTCTTCCCGGCACTAATTGGAATGATATAATAAGCTCACCTGTCACTGTATCATTACAACCATTATTTTTAGAAGCCACCTCAGGCCTTGTATGGCGAGCCAGTAGGGATGTTCTTTTCTTATGCATGTCTGCTTCTCCTCTTACAGCTTTCGTCAAGCACATCATGTCCGTGTAAGAGGCTGTCCGTTGAGGGAGTGGTGAAGAAGGCTGAAATATCTGCAGACCCCATGGTGTCAGGACATCCATTCTGTTTTGAAGACCAATCAATAAAAAGGACTATGGGATGTCACTTCTAAACCATTCTTTTTTTTTTTTTTTTTTTTCCCTTAATTTGTTTTCTCACCTCTCGCCCACCTTTTTGGAAGTTACATCGTCATGCAGTTGACCCTCCTTGCCTTCTTGTTCCGCCCGGGCCGGCTGTCCACAGTGGGATGGAGACCGGGGAAGAAGGAAAAGGCCACTCATGAAGTGAGGGTTGGTTTCCTCTTTCTCCACCCATCCAGGGTTACAACAGCAACGCCAGCTGTGTGTTAAAGGCACATGACATTGCTGTGGTCAGGCTGCCAATATTCCCCATCCCAATTTTCACACAGTCATTTCACAATAAACCTTTTTTCCAAAAGTACACAGAGTTCTTCCTTTGTATGCTGAACACAAATGTATGTTAAAGTTCTACCTAAGAGACGCTTATACAGGCGATGCAAGTTTGCATTTGGCTTGCATCATTTGCAGATCCCAAATAAAAAAATAAACATAAAAATGCTGATGCATGTGTATCTTTAAAAAGAATTAAGCTTAGTTTATGTTGGAGGTGAAAATCATCCATGCTGGAAAGTCATTCTGAAACTGTATATAAGTTGTGTGAGGCCAGTGTTTGGGGGAAATGCATGACAAGTAATGTGAGTTACGTGATCAGATTACTTTTTTCAAGTAACACATTACTTTTAAATTTACAACAAAAGCGGAGTAACTTTTTCAAATGCAACTTTGTTTTCCCATTTATTGACAGCTCTCCTGTCCTCATGTTGAGAGAAATCGGAAGTACAGAGGTGTGTGCGCATTGTAAACATGATGGTTATTGTAGTTCTACTCGCATGCACAAAAACAGATTCAGTGTTCCTCAAAATAAATTTGTGAAATGCAAAAAATGCACAAATATTATGCAAACCTGCAGGGTTTGTTTGAGTTGCACCCTTTACTGTACAGGTGTGAATTTGCATTTCCTTAAGGCTTATTCATTCCACTTTTGGTGTGAAAGGGCCTTTACATTTGATAAAAAAATAAAAAAAATTATTAAAAAGCAAACAAGCAAGCCCAGCCAAGGTGAGAAAAAGTAACACATTACTTATCAGTATAAAAGTAACTAAGTAACTCAGTTTGTTACTCTTTTAGGGACTGATGCAATATAGTAACGCATTACTTGCAACACTGTGTAAGGAAAAGTATAGCAACACATAAATAATAGCCAATAAGACCAAAGACCAATAATAGCCACATGCAAAACGCTGAGCAAAAGTCATTAAAAACATAGACATATATAGTTCTATATATTTTACTTTGTTTTAATGGTGTTTACAGTGCCATTGTTATCCATACTTAATAGAACATTTCAAAAGATTATAAAAAACAAAACAAAAACAAAGCAGTCAGTTAGTTCAAAGAGACATTAAAAAGTAGACAAAAGCAAGGTGATTTTGGACATGATACCATCCATGGTAACACTATAGTTTTCTATGAATATTTACATTTATGCATTTGGCAGATGCTTTTATCCAAAGCGACTAACATTGCATTCAAGGCACACATTTTTACAGTTCTTGCTTTCCCTGGGAATCGAACCCATGACCTTGGTGTTGCTAGTGCCACGCTCTTATTGTTTGAACTACAGGAAAGCTTTAGAACATAATCTAAATACTGTGGAATATGAACTTAGTAACATTTCTCACTTGGCACATGTGCTTCTGTCACTTCATTTCCAGGGCTGTATGTCATATGCCCCGTATAGATTATTATACGGGGTCGGTCGCTCACTCTGTACGCTAGATGGCGTGCTTTATAAGCGCAAGAGCAGTGCAGAGGAGGGTTTTTTTTCTTTTCTTGTTGCGACTGCAGAGGTATTTTGTCCTATCCGGTAGCCGTACGTGCTAAAAGCAGATTCGTACGATGGCGAATGTGAAGTGCTGCAGCGAAGGCCCCTCTAAAGAAGGAGGTGAAACTGCCAAAACTGTTTTTATTTTGCAATTAATATACACTTGAAAGTCTTCGACAATATTTGTAGTACTTGCATTTTTGGATGTAGGCATAAAATAAAGTTGCAGCCATAGATTTGGACTTTGTTGTTAACTAAATTTAGCAAGCTAGCTAAGTTAACGTTAGCTGGTAACGAGCTGTGTTTTCAGATGCGTAATATTTAACTCTAATATTTGATATACCTTTACAACACTACATGCTTAACAATGATGCATATTTTATGTACAGCTGAACTTTACTCAGTGAACCTTCGATCCATACACTAACACAACAGCAAAAATTTCCATGGGTTTTTGGATTTGTTAAATAGTAGTAACTTACCATAAACAATTCGTGGAAGTACATTTGACTACCACGTGAATACTATGGTACATGAATTCCAGTACATGCTATTTATCTACTTAGCATCTTATATTATCATTGTGGTATTCTTGGAAATGCCTTGACGTACATATAATTATATGGTGTAGTGATTCTACCATGTAAATGCCATAGGTTATATGGTAATAGTTATTATGGTAAATATCAAAGTACTATGGTATTACTGTCTGATGATGCCATATCTGTACTGTGCTTCTGCCATAGTGTTTTTTTGGTTTTTTTTAACAAGACAATTTCAACACAACTTTCAGTGTTTCGCTGAAAGCAGTCAGTAGCGTTTTATGTGGTATTACTGTTGTATCTGTCAGTCAGTTAAGACTATTTAAAGACAATTAGTGTTAATCAAATGATTCAAACTAATCAATTAGATTTTAGGCTCAACAGCGTCTCTCTGAGCAGGTCCTCCTGGCATCCCTCATCTTTCAGGTAACTGTAGCTCACCTTTGGTCTCCAAGGCAACAGTCGCTCACCTTGGTAAGTTGTCTCGCCTCCAGCAGGACCAGAAGAGAAGGGAAGCAGTGTGAAAACTAAGACTGTCTCTTCCAGCACGGCATCAGGGGACAGTCTGCGAAAGCGGCCTGCTCATGACATCGACTCAGATGATGAGGCTAAAAGCAAGCCAGCGCCCCCTAAAATGTTTAAATCGGGGTTTAGCATGACCGCAAAGAAGCCCACGTCCATCTCTATCAAGCTTGGTGCAAGTGTATGTATATGTTGTTCTGTATACATTCTTCTATATAGATTTTTAAAAATTGCTTCCTTGAGTTTGGGTGAAAAAAGAAAAATGAAATGGTGTTTTATTCCTCCCATTTTAGAAACCTAAAGAACCCCCACCTGCCTTACCTGCCAAGAAAGCTGGACTTGCATCTGTTTTTAACGAGGATGACGATGTACGTGTCATTCTCTTATTTATTTAATATTAATGCTGTATGTGTGAAGTCATGTAGTAATTGATGATGTGCTTGATTGAATTGTTTCTCACTTTTAATATTACTTAATATTATACAGTATGTGCATAATTAGGCAAGTTGATATTTTGATCCACATCGGTCTTACTGCTATTAATTTTGTATATACTACGTTTAGTATTATAATTGTCTTTTGCAATTAATAATCTTTTCATATCAACCTGTTTTTTTGTGACATTGCTGTCCAGTAGTCATGCCTTAAGTTTGAAATTTCTGTAGTATTGCATCCTTCTCATATTGGCACTTCAGTGTTAAATCTTTTTTTTTTTTTTTTTTTTTACGTGTAAAGAGAACCTATTTAATAATTATGCACATCTGAATATAAGGCCTTTTTAACTTCCATCCCTCGTTAACCATTATATATCACTTATAAATGATTATATATGACGTATAATAGAAGTTAAGACTGATGGGAAAAAATATGATCAGAATATCAACTTAATAATTTTGCATGCACTGTATGACAAAATGCCAGTTTCCTAACCTTTTTTATTTTATATTTCAGAGCGAACCCGAAGAAATGCCACCTGAGGCAAAGATGAGGATGAAGAATATTGGCAGGTTGGATTTAATTTTACTTCAATTAAAGGGTTAGCTCACCTAAAAATTTAATTTCTGTCATTAATTACTCACCCTCATGTCGTTCTAAACCCGTAAGACTTTTGTTCATCTAAGGAACACAAAGGAAGATGTTTTTGATGCTTTCTGACCCCTCCATAGACTGCAATGTAATTTCAACATTGTGTAGTCAATTTCAACCATGTGTAGTCACATGGACTATTTTAACTATGCTTTCTGGACCTTGAAAGTTGAAATTACACTGCAGTCTATGGAGGGGTCAGAAAGCTCTCAGATTTCATCAAAAATATCTTGATTCATGTTCCGAAGGTGAATGGAGATCTTACAGGTTTGGAAAGACATGAGGGTGAGGAATTAATGACAGAAATTTCAGTTTTGGGTGAACTAACCCTTTAAGTTCTAGTACTATACAGCACTGTTGACAACCTCCTCACAAGCTGTTTGGATTTTCAGAGAAACGCCCACATCAGCTGGACCCAATTCCTTCAACAAAGGAAAGCAGGGATTCTCAGACCATCAGAAACTTTGGGAGAGGAAGCTCAAAGCCCAGACAGACCAGTAGTGTCTGGCTTCTTTCAATAGCTTGCTTTTTGGCACGGAAATTTTTGTCCTATTGTCTCTTTGTTTGACGAACATTGTACAAATGTATATATGTAATGAATGTTTATGCTATCAAGCATCTTCTTATTGTAGCTATTTAGTTGTTTTTTTGGTTTTTTTTTACCACATTGTGGTTAAAAATGCCTTCCTGTGTAAGGTGCAAACCACAACAGAGAAAATGAAGATAAACTTTATCGCTGTACACTAGGGTATGTGCCGCACCGATCCCTTTCATCATTTGCTTATAGTTTAGTTGTTCTCCATTGAAGGAATGTAGTGGCCCAGTGATTTAGGTTTCGAGAAAGAAGACTGTAGTTTTTAATGTCACTAATAAATGAGACCTGGTTTCATTTTGTGGATCCGAAGAACTTTTTTTCCTGTTTTTAATCTGTGCTAATCAGTTTTTGTATGCAGTTTTTTTTTTTTTTTATGTAGTTTACTCATTTCAAACCTCTATGCTTTCTGTGGGACACAAGAAGATATTTTGATATGAATGTTTGGGTCCAAACAACACTGGACCCCACTGAAGAAAAAAAAAAAAAAAAAAGTTAATTCTAGACAGGACAAAATCTTAAATCTTACTTCATCTTAAGTTCAGTTGTAACACAAGAAAACAATTATATTAAACTCCACTTACAATAGTAATTATGAAATTTTGTGGTGCCATGAAATTTATTTTCAACATTTGTTGAAATACAGGTTCTGCTAATTCACTGGCGCTCTAAGATGCTACAATGTATTGCTTAAGACTTAAGAATTAGTACAAGAAACTCTTTCAGCACATCGATCAATGTTTATTTATAGATCACATTTAAACACCTGAGGTAGACCGAAGAGCTTTATAATGGATAAAAGAATCACAACAAATTAAGAGAACAAAATGGAGGAAAGCATAAAAAAATAGGCACTCAACACTATAAAAGAGAGACTTGACACACTAAAGGAATGTAAAAAAAACTACAGAATAAATGTCTTAAGATAGAATTTAAAAGCAGTGATAGATGGTGCTGTCTATCAGGTGCTAATGTAAAGAGGAAGGCTAATCCAAAGTTTCGGTCCAGCGGTAGTGAAAGTGCAATCACCAAGATTTTTAAGTTTAGCTCTAAGGATGTAGCTTTCTAGAAGAGGTATACAAGGCAATAAATCAGTGAAGTATTGAAGTGCCAGGTTATTGAGGGCTTTGTAGATGAATAATAAGAGTTTCAATCTTATACTTGACTGGGAGCCAGAGCAAAGAAATTAAAATAGGTGTCATGTTTGTGCTTCTCTTTGATCACTCTAGCAGCTGCGTTTTGTACCAGCTGCAGATGAGAAATGGAAGCCTGAAAAACGCCACATTACAGTGAATTACAATAGTTGAGCCAAGATGTTGCAAAGACATGGCAAAATTTAAGCTAGGGATGCCCAAAATTCCTGCCACACTGCGTATTATATGGGGCGAGACAGCATGATTCAGTGATTAAATGTAAAATGTAATGTAAATGCAATATTTCAAGCTATAACCTCATAAGCATATGATTGTGTTGCATTAAAACCGTTGCAATTGACTATATGAAGTGAATTCTAATAGGTAACCAAGAGGCTGCGTGCTTTCATCAGACGTTTCTGGCGACTCAGTAAGCTCTCCCGCTTTTGGCCAATGTCATAGTCTTCTTTAAGCAGGTTGTCCACACCTTCTTTATCTTGCAACAACTGCAACATGCTCCTTTGCAGCTCAATAGCTGCTTCCTGGAGCAACATATAGCGGATCACCATTGGGATCTGGTCAGCTAGACGCTTGCTTGCAATCTGTTAAGATAGATAAGACAGCATCTCAGATATACATTTCAATTTGAGCTTCCTCTAATGGCACAGAAAGATTTAGTTGGCACATTTACCGTGTAGTAGGACTCAAGGTGCAACCTCATCTCACGTAAGGTGGCATGACTGCCTGTGCTAATGCCTATGCAATTAAAACTTTCACTAGTGCCTTCGTCCTCTTCCAGCTTTTCCTTTGCATGCCGCAGGCTCTCGCTGTATGTGCCATCTTGACTGTAAACAATAAGCTCCATCTTAAATTGCGTCCTCAGCATGGACTCTGCCAGGGATTCTTTATCCAGCTTGATGGCTTCGATCTTAGTCTTAGAAATTATAAAAATTAAAAACAAACACTGAAAACGTATAACTCTATAAGTGCTAAAACAACAGGAAATTCCTTTGAACCTTTATTATTATTATTATTTAAATATTTGTCACTGGCAGGTACCTTTGCTATTTTCAGAAGATTAGGGAATCCAATGAAGCTAGACTGGGCCAGTTGGATGAACTTCCTTCTAACCACATCTATGTAAACACAAATGCTCTGTTAATACAGCTTCTTCACCAAACTTTCAGCTTGCATGCTTGATTGTCCAGTGAATCCAGAGGCCTGTTGCATGAAGCTAGCTGAACAAACTCTTGAGTTTTAGAGTAGGTTTAGAGTTGACAAATCCAGATAAATCCAACCTGGTTTAGATCAAGTTCAACGGTCTCTCAAAGCTTGGTATAAACGTTCTCTGTCAACTCAGGTTTAATCCAGAGTTTGTGATTAACTCTGAAGCGAATTCACCTGAAAGTGTGACACGTGTGGCAAACAGCCACAGTGTCCGTTTGATTCACTTCTCACAAGGGAGACGGCACAATTCACTTCTCTTCTGAAGATTGAGAGACCGTTTTGAAAATGATCATGAAATTAAATGTGTTTACAAAGCAGGAATAAACACTGCTGGTGCAGCGAAGGTTTGAGAAGGCAGCTGAAAGAATATCTGACTATATCAATGCATGATGTGAATCAAAGAAATATGCCTAATAATTATAGGTTCACAAAGAGATCAAATGAATACACATTGTTTAAAAGAATTATGAATGCATGTATTATATTAATATTAGGCTACTTGTCAATTAATATAATAATTATATTAATATATGAATTAAAAGTAATTATAATTCATATAAATATAATAAATAATTAGCAACAAAAGACGAGCAATTGTCTCTAAAGTTGTTTCACTATAAACTGCTTTAATTTGGAACAAGAGATACAGGGGAGTGGCTTTATTGCATCTTTACTTGCAGCTTATTGGCCCAGTTTGGGTTTGCGATCTCTAACCCAGAATAAAACCTGCTCTGGAGCAGGTTAGCCTGTAGTGTAAGTTACCATGGTGATGAACACTGCTAAAAACCAATCCATCTTCTTGAGCCCCAAAAACCAGAGTTTGCTCAAACTAATCTCGAACTTACCTGAGTAGCAACTGAAACCAGCTTTGTGCAACAGGCCACAGGTGTCAGAAGAAACTGTACTGAGCTACGCCACCTTTATCCAAAGCAAGATGTTAATGTAATTTTTTTTTTTTAAATCTACCTTTAGCAACTTAAGGTTAGACCTTACTCAAGGACAGAATCTTGAGTTAATAGGTCGCCTTTCAATGGGTCGTCTTTCAATGTGAGCTTTGATATTTTTTCAGTAGGCAACAAAACTCAATCAACAAAATGAAACAATCAACAAATGTATTGGATAAACTGGAAAGTTCACTTGTGGTTAAAATGGATTTACATATCCTGGTTTGTGGTTTTCTTGGCAATTAAGAATGACAAAGGGCCTGTGCACAAATCAAGATCCATACGAAACTATTCAACACATTATTAAAAAATTAAAAAATGCATAAACGAAGTGGGTGGATTTTGAAATATACAGCACAACACAAACCAGAGATGGTCTTCAGTGTTTTTAAGGCAGGTTCCTCCATCAGCTTAATCTGTTCCCTAACAAGTCCTTCAAAGGTCTTGTAATTGATGAATCCTGGAAGCTCTCTTCCCCGATACTTGGCTTCATAGTTATCAATTTCTTTCTCAATCTTCCTGTTGACTGCAAAAGATTAATGTCAGGAATAATGTCAGAAAGCACTCTTACGTTTACATTACTGAGAAGTCTTTTCTTATCTTAAAGAGTCTTTTAGTAAAAAGTTACTTAGATTAAGTTAGCACTTTAGGTTGGTAATTTACTCATTGAAACTGATAAAGGGGATAAAACAGATGTGAATATGGCTCAAGTATTTTTAAACAAACGACAACAAAAAAGCAACAGTACATATATACTTCACTCACAGGAATATCCAGAATTATCCAAGAAGTCATTCCATTTTGCAAATTCTTCACGAAGTTCTGGAAAAATCAGTAGATCTGATCCACATTTAACCTCTTCCCCAGTGGTCAGATTGAGGGTATCATGTGTGAAAGATGTAACTTTCTAAATTCAGTGATAAAATGTGAAAGAACTTAAGTTACTCACTGATATTAATATGACTAAATATTTACACTTTGATAGTAGCTGTGTAGATTTCAAGTCTACTCACATCGATGAGAAAGCTCAGTCTTTCTGCAGGGTCTGATGGGGGTCCGTTGCCATAGGCCTCCAGTTCCTTCTGTGTTTCTGCAAGCTTCGCCTCAATTTGCTCTTCTAAACGAGGCAGGGATTTCTACACAGCGATTATGAAAATGAGTTATGTTTATGAGTCTAAAAAGTCTGTAGACCTATTTAGTTAGTAAAGATTATTTCACCTGAATGTGATGAACTAACTCAATTGTTAGTTTCTCAGCCAACTTAGGGATAGTAGCAAAACCTTCTTCATAGAGTTTGCTGGGTGAAAAAAAACAACAAAAAAACACACACACACAAATGCATCAAGTGACCTGTAACTGAACAACCCTGATTTACTAAAATCTTAAATAACAGGTACTAATCTACATGTGTACTTTGTGGGCATACTGCATGTGATTCACTAAGAAAAGTTGAAAAGTTCAGCTCGAATCTCAATAAATAACTAAATGTTGTGACCATTTACCCACCTGAAATGAGGATGGTCTTTGAAAAAGGTATTCTCTGTTACTGTGGCCTCATTAAGAGTGACCTGATCTATAATCTCTTTTTGTCCCCTGCACCTTACAATCATGTAGCCTTTAGTAAGGTGAATGACCTCATTGTGCACAATGTCTACCACTGTCCCTTCAGTGCCCTTGTCCACCAGGTCCGGCTTTGTTAAGATGCCTGTAGTAGACAAACAATAGTTATACCGAGTTTGATTCATAGCATTGAAATGCACTGAGTAATGCACACCTAAAGTCCTTTCTCCCTGAGGGTCCTCCTCCTGAGCCATCTGCAATGCTTCTGTGGTCGCAATGTCAACATTGCATGGCACCACAACCAGGTTGATTGTTTCTTGCTTCGTAACAAACTTCCTGATCAGTCTCTTAATCTAGAAGAAATGCATTTCATTAATGTTCCTGTGTCTTTAAACAGACCATGATATCACAGTGGTCTTTCCAACAAAACATCATATGAAAAATATAGTGAATGTAAAAAAAACAGCTTAGACTACAAAAAGAACATCATGAGAAAGTTAAATTTACCTGATCGCCAATATTTTCAGGTTGACCCTTGACAGCCACTCGTGCAATCCCGGGGAGGTCAATGAGTGTGAGGTCAGGAACATTGGCAGAGGTGATCTGCAGACTGATGAGCTCATCACTAATACCAACACCTACTCCAGCCATCTCATCCTGGGCTACAAACACAATTAGATATTGTTGAAATGGTGACTTCAATGTTGGAAACACATACAAGTAAGTGTTTTGTACCTTCACGAATCTTTTTCTCCACATCTGCTGGGTCATCAATGTCTTCCTCGTAGTCCTGGTAACTGATTCTCCCATGCCATTTGTCCTCATCCTTAGTTCTTATCATCTTGATCTCAAGAGGGCATCGTGTAACAATTCCTTACAAAACATGAAAGGGTGGATGCAAGACATGGTGTTGTTCAAAATGTCTTACAGCATATAAACATGGCAATCATTTGGTATCGTGGTGTAGGGAACCATAACCTGAGTTACGGTACATCCACAGTATTTGTTAGAAATTCAGAAGTAAATTACGTAAAAGCAATACGATTAAATATTTGTATATGTTTTAATTGTATATATATGTTGTCCTTACCACTTCCCCTGGGTAACGCGACTCCTGACAGCGCTTCCAGAACAGAACTCTTTCCTGAGCTTTGGTCTCCAATGACGGCGATGGCAGGCAACGCCAGGTCCTTTTCGACTCCTAAAGACCGCAAATTGTCGATAGTGTCGATGCAAGGCCGGATTTTTTCCTCGTATTGCTGACTGAACGTGTAACTCATTTTCTCCATCCTTAAACAACGTCAAAACGTCAAAAAGCAAAAACAAATACTTCACGTCGATATGTCAAGCGCGGTCTATTCGCGCACTCCTCGAATGGATTGTGTCTGAGTGATACCGTTTCTTTGTCGGTAAAATGAATCCTAGAGCGGTTTACGTTGCTTAGTTTCGTTTCCTGGAAATCAAAATAGTTTCGTTTCATCCTCTGAAGTAGGCTACTGTTTCACTGTTCAATTTCAATAGGCTGCGTTTAAAAAGATCATTTTGTAAGGTTTATTGTCGAGTCTGGTCTCGCATGTGGTATTGACAAAGTGGAAGGGAAGTTTTTTTACTGAAAAATAATTAGTTTGCATGCACGTAGGCTACCATATACATGAGATGGGTAAGGCCGTTTTGAATTGGGAATATGCATTTACGTGATTCGAGACAAGAAACGTTACGTATCCTCGTAAGAAACGTTAAATATCATTTGTAAATAGTTCAATATGATTATTTCCCAACTATTAAGAGAAAATCCTTCACTGTAATCCCACCAGTGCGGCTCGGGAATGCATAGCCTAATTAATCTCTACTGTGTTTTACAGTCAACATATGGCTTTTTGCCAAGGGAAAACACCTTACATCATTTTGATAAGTAATTTTTCTCTTCCTGGAGATGGAAAAAAAAAAGTTTTTTTTTTTTTGACCAAAATAACTTTTGGAGTCCAACACCTGCTCCAGCCATCTCATCCTGGGTTACAAACATAATTAAAGCTGCGAGCAGCGATGACGGGCCCAAGCCGGTGGCTTCGGGGCGACTGTGCACGACAGGCAATATGCATTTAAACAGGAGAATATTTTTTTACAAATATTTTAAATATGCCACATTTACCGCAGCAGCTGGTGCCACTATGACTACAAGTCACACCCATGATGTCATTGAAATATAGAATGTATGTATATATGTATTGAAATTCATTTTATTGTCACAGGATATAATAGGTCACTTTCAAATATGCGTAAAGTTATCTTTTGCAGCTCAAAAATTCGTAAGTCCAGAAGGCCAGTATTTAATTCAAGGCATTTGTATAGCTTTTCTAAAAGAAATGTTCACACTAAAGTGATAGTTATTTGTGATAGTCTATGATATGAAACGCATCTAAACTCTATTGTTGTATACGTGTAAACATGGGTACGCACAACACATATTATACGTTAAAATATCTTAAGATCAATCATCATTACTTAAAGTACATTAGGCAAGCTGTTTATTTATTTATTTTTTGCAGTGAAAATAATGTTTTAATAAAATGACTCTCAAAGTTTGAATTCCCCTCATTAACTGCAGCAGTCGGTGCTGCTATGACCACAAACCACAACATCTATGAGATCAATTCAATTTAGATGAATTTCATGTCAGATGATGTCATAGGTCCCTTTGAAATGAGTGCAAAGTTATCTTTTGCAGCTTACATTTTTTAAAGTCCTTAAGTCCAGTATTTATCTAAAGGTCTTTTTATATTTTTATTAAAATAATTATGAAACTAATCATATAAAACTATATTGCAGTGCTCTTCAAATCGAGTTCACAATGACATTCAGAATACTGCAGGTGCACCCATCCCCCTTACACACACACACACACACACACACACACACACACACACACACACACACACACAGAGAGAGAGAGAGAGAGAGAGAGAGAGAGAGAGAGAGAGAGAGAGAGAGAGAGAGAGAGAGAGAGAGAAAGAGCCAGAGGCATAGACAGAGAGGCATGCTTTAGCTGTCAGCCACCCATCCCCCCCTCCACACACACACACACACAGAGAGAGAGAGAGAGTCAGAGACAGAGAGGGAAACAGGGATTTTTCCCATCAAAACTAAGTCAACAGTGCCATCTATTGGACAATGAAGGGAGGGCAGACAAAATAAGATTCAGATTAAATATATTAAATAAAATAAATATATTGATCTGAAAAATAGTACATCCATTTTAAATTCACCCAGGTTCAATTACCGAACATACAATCTTAATTTAATTTAAATCAAACAATGATTTTACAAGAAATTAGACATTAGACTTTTTTGTCCTTCATTTAATCCCTCGCCATAGCAGCACCGTTTGAGATATCCTATAATCGTTCGCACTATAGCATCTTCAGTGTCTTTGTTTCATGTTGACCGAGTTTGGTGTCGATTCCATGCATCTCCTACGAATAGTTTATAATAACTCAGAGCCTGATTTATCCAAAATTCCAAATTCAAACCAAAATATCTGACTTCCTGTTGGTCAGAGCTAATGACTGTAAATTAGAAAGATGTCCGGCTTGATGAGAACAATATATATCCAGAGTTTGGTAACTGTAGATAAAACTAACCCCCCCACTTTTGTCAAAAGGTGGCGCTACTGAGCCCCTCCACCACGCCCGTTTCTAAGACTTTGGCCATATCTACTGGAAGGCATCACTGATGTGTGTGTTGAGTTTCAAGTCATTTCAAGCATGCTAAGAGTCTCAAAAACACCTTAAAAGATTATTCAACTTTGACATGTTGCCATGGCAACAGTATTTAAAATATCAGGAATCCATTCATATGTCTATATCTGCCATGTTTTGACATTATACTGATGAAGTTTGAAGTAAATCGAGTGAGAATAAGATGGTGATTCAAAGCATTTTTGATAAAACAAGCACTTCCTGCTGCCAGTTGGTGGCGCTATAACTTTGACTCACAAAAGTCATATCCATGTAATCGGCCTCTTACAACGAACACACATCTGAAGTTTCATCCAAATCGGTCAATGTATGCAGAAGTTATAACACACTTCCTGTTTCCCATTTCTCGCCATAAATTCGTCTCCTGCCACGGCCAAACCGTTCGAGATATCAAAAATCCGCTCGCAATTTAGCATCCTCAATGCCTTGACTTCATGCTGACCGAGTTTGGTGCTGATCGGGTTAATCGCCTAGGAGGAGTATTTCAAATTCCACAGTATGCGTTTTAAAACGACCCATAATAGCTCACTTCCTGTTTGGCTGACCCATAACTTAGAGCGCGGATGTTGTTCGGCCCAATGAGCTCTATATGTGTACCGAGTTTCATACTAATACATGCAAGCGTTTTTGATTTATGGACAGTTTTATTTTTATTTTTCAAGGGGGCGCTGTCGAGTCCCCCTGCCACGCCCGGGTACCAAACCCAGCCCAAACCCTGATGGCCGCGCATTCCGACGAGTGTGCAAAGTTTCAAGAGTTTTCGAGCATGTTAAGGGCCCCAAAAAGGGCAAAAAGGCGAAAGAAAAATAATAATAATAATAATAATAATAATCCTTAGAAGAACAATAGGGCCTTCGCCCTTTCAGGGCTTGGGCCCTAATTAGATATTGTTGAAATGTTGACTTCAATGTTGGATACATTAAAGTAAGTGTTTTGTACCTCCACAAATCTTTTTCTCCACATCTGCTGCGTCAAATCGGTGTGACAACCCCACCCAGTGGTCAGAGGACATTTACTCGTACCTCATCGAGTCACCAGGTAAGCCAGTGAATAATTTAACTTAATTTAATCATGAAGTATGGATGATGCTATCGAAAGCTACTCAGGCTAGTTGTATGACTGGACAGAAAAGTGCACCCAGCAGCCTACTCTAAATATAAATGCATAATATATACATTTAAAGATGTTTACTTGCAAAAACGAAGTAAAATTATTCACTTGTTACACCAATTTGACGGCAGGAGAATGAAGGGACATGTTTTTAAATTGACCAGATTAAGTGTGTGGATGTATCTTTCACGCTCTACGGCAGGCAGGCTGGACATATAATTACTTGACATGTTTAATCTTGGTGATTTCTTAAATTATTCAAGCCTGCCGGCTGTGTACGGACGATGTTTTGTGCCGCTATTTTGTATTGAAGTCTAGTTTATTTTCCGCTAAAAAGGGGCGTTGACGAAATTGACAGTTAAGTTCCCGGATGTGCCGGTAGTCCGTATCGTGGAACAGCCGTGTCTTAATCAAAGCTTTGTGGAAGCTGCGCAGAATGCACCAGCCGGCTGCTCTCGAATCTCTCTCGCGGCACTTTGTTGACATACGTCACAGTCACGTGACGTCGGCGATGCCTCAAGTCGGACAAAATTTCCTCAAGTCGGACAAAATTAACCTTGCTAATAGAGTAATAAAAAGTTGTCATGTGACGTGTAGACCTTCAATCAGTTATTCATATTTAATAACTACCCATGTAGATCCAAAGTGGCATTTGTAGCAAAAGCACAATAAAAAACAACACTTGCCATGTTTTTACCACAGTAACCTTAGTTTTAATGTGATGTTTGTTGTAAATAGACAGTAACCACAACACTTACCATGCTTTAAATGCCTTTTAATGTAAAATCCAAATATTGTAATTAATAATAATTTTTTCCTGTATATAATTCTATATTATGACTTTTTTTCAGGGCCAGTCAGCCCATTCTTGTTTGTGGAGAAGTAAACGGAGAAGACCGAAAGCTGAAACGGCGAATATTTGTAATGGTATGTGTTGGTTTGAACCCTTTATCAAATATTTATCAAGCTTTTGTTGTTACTTATTCTTACAAACCCCATGGCTCAATCAGTAAGAACATATTCTAAAAGTCTTAATAATTCACAAGATTCAAAAGTTCAAATTTGTATGATACTCGTACATATTTGTATATATACTTGTACATAATCCTGCAGATTTTACTACTACTGCTGCCATTGGCTACTCCCTCAATTCCTGTACATATTTATCGTGATTTTTGTAAATCAGTTGTGCCCCTTCTTGGAAAGTAGTCGGATGTCCCACACACACTGTCAGAAAGTTTTAAGTCCATTGTATTCTTCGCAATTATTACAAATTGGGCCCTGTCTGTTCATGTTGCAATGTTATATGTTTCTTCACACCTCAGTGGAAATGCTCACATGACATATTATTTTGTCATAATCAGATCAGTTGCACTGCTGATAACGTCCCGTTTGCATGTAAATCATATCATTTCATATGCAAACAAATTCATATGAATATAGCTTGCAAAATGTTAAGTTTTTATATATATACACACACTCACCTAAAGGATTATTAGGAACACCATACTAATACTGTGTTTAACCCCCTTTCGCCTTCAGAACTGCCTTAATTCTACGTGGCATTGATTCAACAAGGTGCTGAAAGCATTCTTTAGAAATGTTGGCCCATATTGATAGGATAGCATCTTGCAGTTGATGGAGATTTGTGGGATGCACATCCAGGGCAAAAAAAACTCCCATTCCACCACATCACAAAGATGCTCTATTGGGTTGAGATCTGGTGACTGTGGGGGCCATTTTAGTACAGCAAACTCATTGTCATGTTCAAGAAACCAATTTGAAATGATTTGAGCTTTGTGACATGGTGTATTATCCTGCTGGAAGTAGCCATCAGAGAATGGGTACATGGTGGTCATAAAGGGATGGACATGGTCAGAAACAATGCTCAGGTAGGCCGTGGCATTTAAACGATGCCCAATTGGCACTAAGGGGCCTAAAGTGTGCCAAGAAAACATCCCCCACACCATTACACCACCACCACCAGCCTGCACAGTGGTAACAAGGCATGATGGATCCATGTTCTCATTCTGTTTACGCCAAATTCTGACTCTACCATCTGAATGTCTCAACAGAAATCGAGACTCATCAGACCAGGCAACATTTTTCCAGTCTTCAACTGTCCAATTTTGGTGAGCTCGTGCAAATTGTAGCCTCTTTTTCCTATTTGTAGTGGAGATGAGTGGTACCCGGTGGGGTCTTCTGCTATTGTAGCCCATCCGCCTCAAGGATGTGCATGTTGTGGCTTCACAAATGCTTTGCTGCATACCTCGGTTGTAACGAGTGGTTATTTCAGTCAAAGTTGCTCTTCTATCAGCTTGAATCAGTCGGCTCATTCACCTCTGACCTCTAGCATCAACAAGGCATTTTCACCCACAGGACTGCCGCATACTGGATGTTTTTCCCTTTTCACACCATACTTTGTAAACCCTAGAAATGGTTGTGCGTGAAAATCCCAGTAACTAAGCAGATTGTGAAATACTCGGACCGGCCCGTCTGGCACCAACAACCATGCCACGCTCAAAATTGCTTAAATCACCTTTCTTTCCCATTCTGACATTCAGTTTGGAGTTCAGGAGATTGTCTTGACTGGGACCACACCCCTAAATGCATTGAAGCAACTGCCATGTGATTGGTTGATTTAGATAATTGCATTAATGAGAAATTGAACAGGTGTTCCTAATAATCCTTTAGGTGAGTGTATGATACAGTTAAACAACATCACACAACCATGTGTGCTGTTTTCCTGAATACCATCACGACTGAACATGACACTGATTTCATATGACAGTTCCATAAACAATGAATTAACATTAAGTCACTTCAAAGTCAAACAAAGATTCCAAGCAACAAAGTTCCAAACAGCAGAACCATAACGCATCTCACAGCAACAGCGTGTTACTGAATGATTCAGCGTTTTGAATTAATCGATTGAATCAAAGATTCAATAACCTATTCGTAAACGACTGCCTCATTCTTGAATGAATCAGCCGTTTGAATTAATCGTTTGAATGAATGACTCAATGACTCGCTCATTAAGACTTACCTGCTGCCACCTACTGGTGGTTTAGTTTCATGTTTAGACATACTTTCCAACATTTCTTTGTTGTTTATTCAAAAATACAAATCTCATAACATTATTTAATGCAGTTGTAATTTATCAGTGTAAATGATTTAATTTGATTGGTAACAGCCCCTATAGTGTCTTACTGTAATTTAATGTATAGATCAAATTTAAGAATATAATATGAAACCTGAAGCATAGCCTATATTTAATAAGATTAGGGAAAATGCCTTTTATAAAAGGTAAAATTATCACAAATATGCAGATTTAAATATGTCAAAGCCTAAAGAACCTAAAGAAATTAACACATTTATTCAGCAAGGATGCATTAAATTTATCAAGTGACCGTGTATATATATTTATAATGTTGCAAAAGCTTTATATTTCAGATAAATGCTGTTCTTTTGAACTTTCTATTCATTAAATAATTGTACACAACTGTTTTCATCATTGATAATAATAATAAATGTTTCCTGAGCAGCACATCAGCATATTAGAATGGTCCACACCACTTTCGCTGGAGCACAGAGTAACGCACTGTTACTGTTTTACTGACTCTTCCTAGAGCTGGCTGCTTGGCCAAACTGAGCGATCGGGGGAGAAGGGCCTTAGTCAGGGAGGTGACCAAGGACCCCGATGGTCACTCTGACACTCTGAGCTCCAGCGTTTCTCTGTGGACAGAGGATAACCTTCCAGAAGATCAACCATCTCTGCAGCACTCCACCAATCAGACCTGTATGGTAGAGTGGCCAGATGGAAGCTACTCCTTAGTAAAAGGCACATCACAGCCTGTCTGGAGTTTGCCAAAAGTCACCTGAAGGACTCTCAGACCATGAGAAACAAAATTCTCTACTCTGATGAAACAAAGATTGAACTCTTGGGCCTGAATGGCAAGCGTCATGTCTGGAGAAAACGAGGCACCGCTCATCATCTGGCCAATACCAGTGACAGTGACAGTTTTTTTTTGTCTGCATTAAAAACATCTAATTGAGTGAAACAAGGCTTTGTGACTGCGAAAAAAACAATCAATGTTCACTTAGCCTACATGCTCACCCAAACCATGTCTGTACACCAATAAACAAAGTGTTACTGGACAGCACACATCCACACAAAAGATCTGACCTCATCTGTATGCCTCCCTTCAAGTGCCTGCTTAAAAACCCTCTACCTACCTGGCCACGCCCTCTTCTACTAACCACCTCACCGGCTACATTCTTCCCCTCAGGAATTCATTGCTGGCCCGTTGATGTACACACACACACAAATGTTCTCGCCACTAAAAACAGCATATTAAATCTGTTTCCAGGACTACAACTACTACTGACTCACTGTACATCTCCTAGAAGGCCTTAGCTCTAAGGATTGAGCCTCTGATACACAGGAACTCTCCAAGGCACTATTTTGAGGTGCCATGAAGTTTAGTTTTTTAGAAATAAAAGTTCTGACGTTTCACCAATAGATACTCTGATAAGACACTACAACGTCTTGCATTAGACCCAAATGTAGTACACAACTTAATTGACATTGGACAGTAGTAACAATAGTTTTGCATAAAGAGGCACTTCAGAGGCTAAAAGTAGATTCACCAAAAATGCAGCCTATGTTTCTTTATAAAGTGCTAAATTTCTATTTCTCAGTTTTTACATTCTTTGCTGCTAATGCTGCTCATGTTCTTCACTACCAGCATATGATTTTGTTGCATTAAAACCATTGCAATTGACTATATGAAGTGAATTCTAAAAGGTAACCAAGAGGCTGCGTGCTTTCATCAGACGTTTCTGGCGACTCAGTAAGCTCTCCCGCTTTAGGCCAATGTCAAAGTCTTCTTTAAGCAGGTTGTCCACACCTTCTTTATCTAGCAACAACTGCAACATGTTCCTTTGCAGCTCAATAGCTGCTTCCTGGAGCAACATATAGCGGATCACCATTGGGATCTGGTCAGCTAGACGCTTGCTTGCAATCTGTTAAGATAGATAAGACAGCATCTCAGATATACTCAGATATACAGCATCTCAGATATTTTAATTTGAGCTTCCTCTAATGGCACAGAAAGATTTAGTTGGCACACTTACCGTGTAGTAGGACTCGAGGTGCAACCTCATCTCACGCAAGGTGGCATGACTGCCTGTGCTAACTTCTACTCTCAAAAACTTCACCTTTTGGGGCCTGTCATTTTCCATCTCTTCCATTTTATCCTTTGTATCTTGCAGGCTCTCGCTGTATGTGCCATCTTGACTGTAAACAATAAGCTCCATCTTGAATTGGGTCCTCAGCATGGACTCTGCCAAGGATTCTTTGTCTTGCTTGATGGCTTCGATCTTGGTCTAAGTATATAAAAGATTTACTGAAAAACGTAACAAGAACACAATTTCTATAAATTTTAATTGTGATTCAAAGGCATAATTGAATATTTAAAAAAGTAATGCGACTTGTAATTCTATCAAATTTATTAGTATCATCATCAAATTAAAAGAAAAGCCCATAAAAATGCCTTAAACATTTGAAAAAAGTACCTTTGCTATTTTCAGAAGATTGGGGAATCCAATGAAGCTGCACTGGGCCAGCTGGATGAACCTCTTTCTAATGACATCTGTTAAAACAAACACAGTTAATACAACTGATATAGCAAACTTTTAATTCCGAGGTTGATTATCTAGTGAATCCGGTCTTGACACATGCCACAAAAAGACACTGATCACTAATTTGCAGTTCCTTTTAATAGATGGAAAATCCATCTGAAGCAACCTTGGGTTGCATGCCTTAATGAAGGAGAGAATGTTGAGTTCATGGGTTGCCTTTCATTGTGATTTTTTTTATTTTTCCATTAGGCATTAGGCAACAAAACTACCTACAAATGCACTGTGCCAACTGGAAATTTCATTGGGTTGCTATTTCCTGGTCCTGGTTTTCTTGACAATTCTAAGATTCCATCTTTGAGGCAACAGCCTGGAGAATGACCAAGAGCCCAAGCACAAAGTGATGCCCACATGAAAATGGTCAAATGCTGTATATGCTAAGATGTTAATGGGATAGTTCACCCCAAAATGAAAAAATTGTCATTACTTACTCATCCTAATGTTGTTCCAAACCTGTATGAGTTTATTTCTTTCTTCTTTTGAACACAAAAGAAGATATTTTGAATAATGTCGGTAGCTAGACAGTTGACGACACCCATTGAATACCATAGTATTTTATTTCCTACTATGGAAGTCAATGGGTGCCATCAACATTCTTATCTTCTTTTGTGTTCAACAGAAGAAAGAAACTCATACAGGTTTGGAACAACATGAGGGTGAGTAAATGATGACCAAATTTTCATTTTGGGGTGAACTATACCTTTAATGATTAAAATGCAAGTGCCCACATACTTTGTTCGTGTAGTGCATTATGAGAGTATACCCAAGTAGACCAGTACAGTCTGAATAACATGACTGGAAACTGCATAAATGGGTTTGAAACACAAAACAACACTAACCAGAGACAGTCTTCAGTGTCTTTAATGCAGGTTCCTCCATCAGCTTAATCTGTTGCCTGACAAGCCCCTCAAAGGTCTTGTAATTGATGAATCCTGGAAGCTCTCTTCCCCGATATTTGGCTTCATAGTTATCAACTTCTCTCTCAATCTTCTTGTTGACTGCAACGATTTTTTGAACATCGTCAGAAAAAAACAAATTTAGTTACACAACTCAGTTACGAGTTGTGCTTCTAAAAGTGCTTTTTAGTAAAACAAACTAACTGTAATTTAGAAATTTAGGTTGGTAATTAATTGATTGAAACTGGTAAAAGGAAATTATAATGCATTTCAAACAAAAACACATTGGCCAAAAGCAAGAAAACAATCAAGGAGATACCAAGTATATGTTTCACTCACAGGAATGTCCTGAACGATTCAAGAAGCCATTCCATTTTGCAAATTCATCCCGAAGTTCTGGAAAAATCAATAGATCTGGAGCACACTTTATTTCCTCCCCAGTGGTCAGGTTGAACATATCGTGAGTGAAAGCTGTGACTTTCTAAATTAAGTGATGAGATGTGAAAGATTTCAGTGTCTCAGTATTACCCTTTACTAAATATTCATACTTTGATATAGTAGATTTCAAGGCTGTACTCACATCGATGAGAAAGCTCAGTCTTTCTGCAGGGTCTGATGGGGGTCCGTTGCCATAGGCCTCCAGTTCCTTCTGTGTTTCTGCAAGCTTTGTCTCAATTTGCTCTTCTAAACGAGGCAGGGATTTCTACATGGCAATTATGAAAATTAGCTGTTTATAATAAAACCTGTAGTTATCTTGTGTTAAAATGATAGAATTATTTCACCTGAATATGATGAACCAATTCAATTGTTAGTTTCTCAGCCAACTTTGGAACAGTAGCAAAACCTTCTTCATATAGTTTGCTGAGGAAAAATGGCATATATACTTCATGTGATAACATGCTATTACAGCCTTGATTTACTAAAATCTCAAATAACATACGAATCTGTGTTTGCACTTGCATGGTCATATACTGCACCTGATTTACTAAGCACAGTTGCACAAACAAGCATGCACGCGAAATGGTTCAAAAAGAAAATCAAACATAGCAATTCCTCTGACATAAAGGTTCTCAGTAAACACTATACTTTTTTATATGTATTTGATGGTATCGTGATGTTATCATTTATATGTATTTACATATACATTTACATATGCTCCCATGCGCAGAAGGGTTTCAGTATCAGTAGAATAAAAGTCTAAAAGAATAAAACCCACCTGAAATGAGGATGGTCTTTGAAAAAGGCATTCTCTGTTACTGTGGCCTCATTAAGAGTGACCTGATCTATAATCTCTTTTTGTCCCCTGCACCTTACAATCATGTAGCCTTTAGTAAGGTGAATGACCTCATTGTGCACAATGTCTACCACTGTCCCTTCAGTGCCCTTGTCCACCAGGTCCGGCTTTGTTAAGATGCCTGTAGTAGACAAACAATAGTTATACCGAGTTTGATTCATAGCATTGAAATGCACTGAGTAATGCACACCTAAAGTCCTTTCTCCCTGAGGGTCCTCCTCCTGAGCCATCTGCAATGCTTCTGTGGTCGCAATGTCAACATTGCATGGCACCACAACCAGGTTGATTGTTTCTTGCTTCGTAACAAACTTCCTGATCAGTCTCTTAATCTAGAAGAAATGCATTTCATTAATGATTCTGTCTTATAATGGTCTTTCCAACAAAATGTCAGTTGAAATAAAAATAAAAAAAATATATATATATATATATATATATATATATATATATATATATATATATATATATATATATATATATATATATATATATATTACCTATATTACCTGATCGCCAATATTTTCAGGTTGACCCTTGACAGCCACTCGTGCAATCCCGGGGAGGTCAATGAGTGTGAGGTCAGGAACATTGGCAGAGGTGATCTGCAGACTGATGAGCTCATCACTAATACCAACACCTGGTCCAGCCATCGCATCCTGGGCTACAAACATAATTAGAGGTAAGACTTTAAGAAAAAGTCTTAAAAATACTTTTTTGTTTGTTTGTTTGTTTGTTTTTGAAAGACCTCAATGTGCATTCTAAGCATCTACCTTCACAAATCTTTTTCTCCACTTCTACTGGGTCATCAATGTCTTCCTCGTAGTCCTGGTAACTGATTCTCCCATGCCATTTCTCTTTGTCTTTAGATCTTATCATTTTGAGCTCAAGAGGGCATCGTGTAACAATTCCTTACAAAACATGAAAGGGTGGATGCAAGACATGGTGTTGTTCAAAATGTCTTACAGCATATAAACATGGCAATCATTTGGTATCGTGGTGTAGGGAACCATAACCTGAGTTACGGTACATCCACAGTATTTGTTAGAAATTCAGAAGTAAATTACGTAAAAGCAATACGATTAAATATTTGTATATGTTTTAATTGTATATATATGTTGTCCTTACCACTTCCCCTGGGTAACGCGACTCCTGACAGCGCTTCCAGAACAGAACTCTTTCCTGAGCTTTGGTCTCCAATGACGGCGATGGCAGGCAACGCCAGGTCCTTTTCGACTCCTAAAGACCGCAAATTGTCGATAGTGTCGATGCAAGGGCGAATTTTTTCCTCATATTGCTGACTGAACGTGTAACTCATTTTCTCCATCCTTAAACAACGTCAAAAAGCAAAAACAAATACTTCACGTCGATATGTCAAGCGCGGTCTATTCGCGCACTCCTCGAAGTGATGCTGTTTCCTTATCGGTAAGGCGAATCCAGTGTTTCACAATAGTTTCGTTTCGCCCCTTGAAGTACGGTTTTATTGTTCAGTGCATGGGAAAATACACATCGTAAGTTTATTGTACAGTCTGGTCACGTGATATTGACAAAACGCCGGAAAAAAAGTATTAGCTAGAGAAAGACTAATTTGTTTGTGTACCAACCTGTTTCTACATACAGATAGCCTACATGTCTACTATTTCTTTTAGCATGTTTGCAGTGCATAAATCGACCCAACCAGATGAATGAGCATAACAGCAACACAGTGCTAGGTAAGATATGCAAGTGCATGCAAGGTAAGAGTAATGAAGAAATTATTTTACGTTTTATTGCGTTGTAAGGTTTTCAAACTCTGGGCCTTAAGTTGCCTACTTTGCATATTTTACATACACAAATCTTATCCATCCATTTCTGCACAATATCATTCAGCATTTCATTTGACTGCAAGTATGAACTCAATCATCTAAATGACAATTTCTACAATTTATCAGTGAACGGTATGCCTGCTATTCTCTGTTCTCCTAATCTTCCCATATAGTCATTTACTTTAATAAATAAATAAATAAAATAATTTTTTTTTTTTTTTTTTTTTGGTGAACCATCACAATTTGGCCCTTGTCAAACTCGCTCAAATCCTTACGCTTGCCCATTTTCCCTGCTACTAACACATCAACTTTGAGGACAAAAATGTTCACTTGCTGCCTAATATATCCCACCCACTAACAGGAGCCGTGATGACGAGATTATCAGTGTTATTCACTTCACCTGTCAGTGACATACACATTACAGTTATAATATCTAACATATCTATAATATCTATCTATCATACATGATCATATCAAATCGTATTGTATTTGAGATTTTTTTAAGTGTCTCTTTGTCTTAAGTGTAAAAGTTTGCAACACCACTTTTTGTCCATCAGATGTTTAAAAAAATAAAGTTAGACCCTACCTGGTGTTGGGGAAAGTTACTTTTAAAAGTAAGGCATTACAATATTGCCTTGCTCCTAAACTAATTACTTTACTTAGTTACTTTTTATGGGAGGTATGTAGCACATGACCTTCCATAAAAAGTACCTAAGTAAAGTAATTAGTTTAGGAGCAAGGCAATATTTACTTTTGCTTAACTTTTATCACCTGGGCTGGGCTTGCTTGTTTGTTTTTTTAATAACAAAAAGTTATATTTTTGGCAAATGTAACCAAAAGTGAAATCAATAAGCCTCAGGCAGAAGGAAATGCAAAGTCATGCCTTGTACAATAGATGGCGCAGTTAAAATCTTTTCAGTTCTGCCATTCTGGTTTGAAGAAGAATAGGGTGCAGGAGAATTAAGTTCAACACGCTTCGACGATTAAAAAACGTCATGTTTATCTAACGTCATTTTTGCTTATTAGCATGGTTGAAGTGGATAATTGAAGGTCTGCAGCAAAGACATTGTTTAATAAATTGAGATTGCATATATATTAAGTATATCTGTGTAATTTAATATATTTAATTAGTGAGATGAATACATTGAATCTAAAACTACAATAACCATCATGTTCACACAGCGTACACAATGCCTGTATCCTTATTATTTCTCTCAACATGGGGACAGGAGAGCTGTCAGTCAATAAATGGAACTTAAGTTACTCGCTTTACATTTACTAAATGCGTTACTTTACTAGTTACTTGAAAAAAATAATCTGATTACGTAACTCAAGTTACTTGTAAAGCGTTACCCCCCAACACTGGTTCTTAGGTTATACCCGTGCGTTATTTGCGAAATAGTTGATATTGAAATATAATAATAATAATTTAATTAAGTTGATTTAATAAATATTTTATTTTATTGTGAATTTTCCTTTGAAGTTTCTGTTTTCTGGTGAAGTTTCAGTTGAAATCAGAGTATATATGAAATAGTATATGAAATACCCTGTAGAGGGGGTGTTTATCCATAATCACAATACAGAGATGATAGGTGAACAGAGCAGCACTGTCTGAATAGCAGGTCTTCTGACCATGATAACTAAAGCACCCATAATAAGTAATCTCTAAAGTTTAAACCTTTACATGCTGTAGTTTATTACGTATGTATCATGACTGATTATTTGTACCATTCCTATCATTTGTACAATTGCAAGCCCTAGAACAGCTGAAATTAATTAATGTGTAGCTTTTGGTCCAACAGTCATCACATTTTTAACACTGTAAACTGGTGTGAATGGACAGGAATTCTTCTGTCAACATGTTGTATTCTGCATAATTTCAAATATGATGTTTTTGTAAATTGTTACTGAAAAAGTACAACAGTTGTTTATACTGTTTGTTCACCAAAACTGCTTCAAAGAATTGTTTTAATTCATGTTGTGCTTTCTTTTGGACCACTCTTCTCAAAACCAACAATGTGCAAGTTCAAAGTAATACACCGAGCTCTGCTCAATGCCTGACTGTTAGTATCACTGGCTGTTTGACCAGTGTTTATTGAGCAGAACACATTTTCAGGAACATTGAAAGATGTTGTAAATATTGCTTTTAAAATATTTATTCTGTGTCAGATATTTCCTATTGCATCTAAAGTGTTGATGAAGCATTATTGTGACCTCATTTGACCGTGTGACTTTATACATTAGCTGGTTCTCCAAGCCCACCCAAGCCTCAGTATTAGGCATTGCATGTGGCGCTATCAGCATGACTGTATGTGTCTTGAAAGTCAGGCAGCTGAAGCAAGCCATCCTGAAGTTTTTGTTTGGGTGCAGTGGAAACTGAGCTCCAGTTTTAGAGTCAGCCAACTAGTTTGAAGGATGTAGTGAGAGATTTCTTTTGAGATAGCGTTTGTATATTCTATATATTATCTGTTGAATACAGCTAATTGTGACATGTCTCTTACTTTATACTGATTAGTCATTTGCATCGAGTGATGAAATATTTTTTTAATCATGACATTGTCCATGGCAACATATTTGTGCTAATAAGGCCCTGTCCCATATAAGGCTAGACAAACAGGTAGTAGACGACTGTGAAGTTTACAGTGCTTGTTGCAAATTTAACCCCTTGTTTAATGTGATGATTTTTAATGGATCAATGGTGTGTCCTAAAACTTCTCTTGGCTGTCAGATTATTCATTCGTGGCAATTCATATGTCGAATCTACAACAAAGCTGTTTTCAAATTTCATTCACATTTACATTTGCATGTTAATCTTATTCAGTATTTTTACTCTCCCATTAAAATTATTTAATTATATATATATATATATATATATATATATATATATATATATATATATATATATATATATATATATATATATATATATATATATATATATATATTTTAGAGTCAGGCCACCATGTATCACTTCTGTGCTTTTATTATAATATGTGCCCTCACTTAGCCTAATCAAGAAACATATCAGGAGTTTGATTATTATGCCAGGATATTTTCTAGCGATAATAAACATTAGGATAAATTAAAGGGATAGTTCACCCAAAAATTCTGTCAAAAAATGTACTCTCATGACGTTCCTATCCTAACACAAAAAGCAATATTTTGAAGAATGTTAGTAACTAAACAGTTTTGGTTCCCATTTACTCTCATGTTTTTAATTTTTTCCATACAATGGAAATCAATGGAAACTAAAACGGAAACTCAAACTGTGACTTTGGTAACCAACATTATTCAAAATATCTTCTTTTTATTCAACAGAAGACAGAAAGTCATACAAGTTTGGAATGCCATGAAGGTGAAAGACTGATAAAAGAATTTTGGGTGAAATATACCTTTAAAACTCTCTCTCTCTCTCTCTCTCTCTCTCTCTCTCTCTCTCTCTCTCTCTCTCTCTCTCTCTATATCACACACATATATATATATATATATATATATATATATATATATATATATATATATATATATATATATATATATATATATATATTTTTATTTATTTATTTATATACACTAGTCAGGCATTACATTATGTATTATATTGTGTTGGTCCCCCTTTTGCTACAGCCCTGGCACCAAGATGTTTGCAACAGATCCTTTAAATCCTGTAAGTTGCAGATGCTTGATTGGATACAGATCTGGGGATTTTGGAGGCCAAAATGTGAACACCTCAAACTCGTTGTTGTGCTCCTCAAACCATTCCTGAACCATTTTTGCTCTGAGGCAGGGCGCATTATCCTGCTGAAAGAGCCACAGCCACCAGGGAATACCGTTTCCATGAAAGGCTGTACATGGTCTGCAACAATGCTTAGGTAGGTGGTATGTGTCAAACATCCACATGGATGGCAGGACCCAAAGTTTCCCAGCAGAAAATTGCCTAAAGCATCACACTGCCTCCGCCGGCTTGCTTTCGTCCCATAGTGCATCCTGGTGCCATGTGTTCCCCAGGTGAGCGACGCACACATACCCGGCCATCTACGTGATGTAAAAGAAACGTGATTCATCAGACCAGGACACCTTCTTCCATTGCTATATGGCCCAGTTCTGATGCTCACATGCCCACTGTTGGCTTTCGGTGGTGGTGGACAGGGGTCAGCCTGGGCACCTTGACTGGTCTGTGGCTATGCAGCCCCATACTAAACAAACTGTGACACACTGTGTATTCTGACACCTTTCTATCAGAACCAGCATTAACTTCTTGAGTAGTCTGAGCTACAGTAGCTCGTCTGTTTGATCGGACCACATGGGCCAGCCTTCGCTCTCCACGTGCATCAATGAGCCGTGGCCGCCCATGACCCTGTTGCCGGTTCACACTGTTCCTTCCTTGCACCACTTTTGATAGATCCTGACCACTGCAGACCGGGAACACCCCACAAGAGCTGCAGTTTTGGAGATGCTCTGACCCAGTGGTCTAGCCATCACAATCTGGCCTGTCAAACTACTAACTTCTAACACATCAACTTTGAGGACAAAATGTTCACTTGCTGCCTAATATATCCCACCCACTAACAGGAGCCGTGATGAAGAGATAATCAGTGTTATTCACTTCACATGTCAGTGATCATAATGTTATTGTATACAGTGTGTATATATATATATATATGTATGTATATATATGTGTATGTGTATATATGTATATATATATATATATATATATATATATATATATATATATATATATATATATATATATATATATATATATATATATATATATGTATATATATATATATATATATATATATATATATATATATGTATATATGTATATATATATATATATATATATATATATATATATATATATATATATATATATATATATATATATATATATATATATATATATATATATATATATATATATATATATATATATATATATATATATATATATATATATATATATATATATATATATATATATATATATATATATATATATATATATATATATATATATATATATATATATATATATATATATATATATATATATATATATATATATATATATATATATATATATATATATATATATATATATATATATATATATATATATATATATATATATATATATATATATATATATATATATATATATATATATATATATATATATATATATATATATATATATATATATATATATATATATATATAAAAAACATATCTATAATATCTATCTATCATACATGATCATATCAAATCGTATTGTATTTGAGATTTTTTTAAGTGTCTCTTTGTCTTAAGTGTAAAAGTTTTTTTTTAAACAGACTGGACATTGCAGGCTCCTCAAAGGTCCAGTCTGTTTAAAAAAGTAACATCTGATGGACAAAAAGTGTGGTGTTGCAAACTTTTACACTGTTATTAGATGAATCCTTTCCCATGCAAAACACACACACACACACACACACACACACACACACACACACACACACACACACACACGCATCTTCCCCTCATTGAGACATGCTTCCTTCCTTTTCCCAGATGCTTTTGTATGAAGAGCCACCCAGTTATTTAAAAAGTCCATTAGGCACTTGTTTAGAGAGTCTAAGATTAAAAATAACAAGAAACAGGCCCACAGTTCAACATGCCAGCATCACATGTTGTGCTGAAGATGTCTGGGCATTTGCACAAAATGTTAAATAAATGAATAAATAAATAAAGTAAAATAGCACAAATTAAAAACTACTCACAAAGACATTTCCAATGCCTAGTTCAAAGTTACTATCTAAAAAGGTCCAATCGACTTTGACAATGGAAAGAAGACTGTTCTACGCATATGGCCCTCCTCAAGGGACATTTTTATCGTCAAGGATGTCAGTTTAATCAGAGCTGAATTTGACATACACCAGGAGTGTTGTTTTTTCTTTGCTGTTTTCCTTTCTTTTACCATAAACCAAAAGAAATACATAATGACATTCTTTTTATAACCTTTGTCACTGACAAAGCATTTAAGAAAATGCATCAATTTTGTCTCTCTGTGCGTGCATGCACACGTTCGGCTTTTAAAAACAACAGGCTGCGTATATTTTTATTTCCATTTTTTGTTGTTTTAGCTTGAATCTTATTGATGTTAGAACTAACCAATGTGAGTGATATTGCATCCTTTCCCACAATCACTGTACATTCTGTTCATTGTTGCATATCTCATCCCGTGTACTTCTTTACACTGTTGTCGCCCACCACACTGAGTGAAGGTCCCTCAGTTGCCTGGGATCATAAATGCTGGCAGGCTGAAAATGGGAGGCATGACATAGTCCAAGAAGCATGAAACAGTCTCACCCACGCGCTCCAGCCTGATGTAGCCCACGGAGACCATGTTCTCCTTCATATTGAGACTTTTTAGCTATATCTCTAAGCTCAAACAGCTTCCTCTATTTGTGCATTCGTTTGGTCACTTTGTCAAAAATGTCTGAGTGAGATCACCACTGAACAGGCTGTATTCTTGCATGTGTTTTATACTTATGTTAACCACAAGCTGTTATTTCTTTCTATTAGAACATGAAACACCTCATTCGTTGGCTTCGTTATGTGCACAGGACTGTTTTGCTGTGATTTATGCGATGAATATGTAAAGCCATGCATTAAAAGAATTCTCTCCTGATTAATCACTGTTATACTGTCATAAGTCATTTGCAATAACAACTGCCAGTTTGCTTATGTTGCTGTCTGTGCTGTAATATAGAATGGTCTCATATTGCATGGCAAAGAACAGATGTGTTCCCCTTTGCTGAAATCGTTATACAACAACGTCTTTCAAATGATGTCTGATAGAGACACTGCAAATGTTGATCTTTTAAGAAAAGATTTGTTTTGAATACCAAATCTCTCTGGAAAATTACCTTTTTGTAGTTTGTAAGTAAATCCTTGTGAAACTTCTGTATGGCACTTGCTTAGATTTCATTGGACATTTTTCAAATAATGGTACCTTAAAGTTCTGTTATGCTTTTTCGAATATTACCTTGCATGCAGTGTGTAATATATCTGTTTCTGAATGTAAAATGTATGCAACGTTTTAAAGATCAAAGTGCACAACAGACAAAAATTATTGTCTCCTGTTGAGTCGTCAGCAGTTCCAGTGTCACTTCCTGTTACATAACTACGTAAAAATGTAACAAATTTGCATAATATCAGCCTATGGTCTTCATTGGCTGCCCGTGAACAACATCTACTTTGACCCGCCACTGTAGTTGTAGCTGAGACTGTAAGAGTTTGGTTCATGTTGTAGACATGTCGAGAACATGCTGTTTTTAGTGCTGCAAATCCACTTTGCATGCACTTCAAAAGGATGAGGACTCGCACTGAAATTAAATCAGAAAACCGACGGCATCATTTGTATCAGTGTGTATTAAGCTGAAATTCAGACATGGTAATATGAGTTTTGTTTCCGGCAAGCGCTGTAAGCGGTAGACCAATCACAACAGACTGGGGCTGTCTGACCAATCAGTGCAAAGTAGGCTGGCGTTGAGGAGGAGTTTAGAGAGACTGAATTTTCAAACAAACTGTTTTCAGACTCTTTTTGAGAAATGTGGTGATGTGTAATGTATATTATGAGACAATTAAATTGTTATTTGATCTTGAATGCATGTAAACCTATTCTAGGAGACCTCCAAAACAAAATTAGGAATGTTTAAAATAGCATAATTGGGGCACTTTAATGAAAATTTAATGCAAATGCAACTTTTAGGGTTAAATTTCATATTTGTCATCAGCTAATTTTGAACCCTGCACCAGCTGGGTAAAAATAAATCGATGAAAAGTATGTGCGCTAATTAATTGGTCTAATTGGACAAAAGCCATGCAGACCAATTGCCTTTATAAACATACTTGTTTGGTTCAAGTAAACTAGAGAAACGTCATGTCTTTCTTTGTGAAGCACTTTTAGAATCAAGTTTACGGATTGTGCTCTTCTAATGTTAATGTAACCAACTAATCAAACCCATGCTACAGGCACCATTCTCTACTACGTGAGATACAGGATCACATACACTACTATTTAAAAGTTTGGGGTCAGTAAGATGTTATGAATACTTTTATTCAGCAATGATGCATTAAACTGACTAAAAATGACAGTAAAGACTAATGACTTGTACATTTTAAATAAATGCTGTTCTTTTTTAGATTTTTATTTGTACTTATCAGAATCATATATATATATATATATATATATATATATATATATATATATATATATATATATATATATATATATATATATATATATATATATATACACTCACCTAAAGGATTATTAGGAACACCATACTAATACTGTGTTTGACCCCTTTTCGCCTTCAGAACTGCCTTAATTCTATGTGGCATTGATTCAACAAGATGCTGAAAGCATTCTTTAGAAATGTTGGCCCATAGTGATAGGATAGCATCTTGCAGTTGATGGAGATTTGTGGGATGCACATCCAGGGCACGAAGCTCCCGTTCCGCCACATCCCAAAGATGCTCTATTGGGTTGAGATCTGGTGACTGTGGGGGCCATTTTAGTACAGCGAACTCATTGTCATGTTCAAGAAACCAATTTGAAATTATTCGAGCTTTGTGACATGGTGCATTATCCTGCTGGAAGTAGCCATCAGAGAATGAGTACATGGTGGTCATAAAGGGATGGACATGGTCAGAAACAATGCTCAGGTAGGCCGTGGCATTTAAACAATGCCCAATTGGCACTAAGGGGCCTAAAGTGTGCCAAGAAAACATCCCCCACACCATTACACCACCACCACCAGCCTGCACAGTGGTAACAAGGCATGATGGATCCATGTTCTTATTCTGTTTACGCCAATTTCTGACTCTACCATCTGAATGTCTCAACAGAAATCGAGACTCCTCAGACTAGACAACCTTTTTTCAGTCTTCAACTGTCCAATTTTGGTGAGCTCATGCAAATTGTAGCCTCTTTTTCCTATTAGTAGTGGAGATGAGTGGTAACCGGTGGGGTCTTCTGCTATTGTAGCCCATCCGCCTCAAGGTTGTGCATGTTGTGGCTTCACAAATGCTTTGCTGCATACCTCGGTTGTAACGAGTGGTTATTTCAGTCAAAGTTGCTCTTCTATCAGCTTGAATCAATCGGCCCATTCTCCTCTGGCCTCTAGCACCAACAAGGCATTTTCGCCCACAGGACTGCCGCATACTGGATGTTTTTCCCTTTTCACACCATACTTTGTAAACCCTAGAAATGGTTGTGCGTGAAAATCCCAGTAACTGAGCAGATTGTGAAATACCAACAACCATGCCACGCTCAGAATTGCTTAAATCACATTTCTTTCCCATTCTGACATTCAGTTTGGAGTTCAGGAGATTGTCTTGACCAGGACCACACCCCTAAATGCATTGAAGCAACTGCCATGTGATTGGTTGATTAGATAATTGCATTAATGAGAAATTGAACAGGTGTTCCTAATAATCCTTTAGGAGTATATGTGTATATATATATATATATACATATATCATGGTTTCCACAAAAATATGAAGCAGCACAACTGTTTTCAAAATTGATAATAATAAGAAACTAAATCAACATATTAGAATTCTTGACATTTCAAGTAATGTTTCATTTGCACTTTGTTTTTCTTAATGGTAACTTAATGGTGTTTACAGTTTTAAACTGGTAAAAATAGGACAAATATATTTAATCTCTAATTTGTTGACATAAAGTGTACAATAAATCTTCAAATTATGACAGTTACATATTTGACCATGGTGCCCAAAATTACTGAGGACACTGATGTCATGATGTTGTTATTGTTTTGATCTTTTTAGTTTTAATTTTCATACAGCAATACACAGTACATGCAAAAACATGTTTGTATATATGATACATTTGGAAACACTTTACAAAAAGGTCTCATTTGTTCTCATTAGTTAATGTATTAACTAACTTGAACTAACAATGTACATTGCATTTGTTAATGTTAGTTATTTAAAGAATTCAGCTGTTAATTGTTGATTCATGTTAGTTCACGGTGCATTAACTAATGTTAACAAATACAACATTTGATTTCCAAAATGTATTAGTAAATGCTGAAATTAACATTTAAGGTTAATAAATATAAATGTGGAAGTATTGTTCATTCTTAGTTCATGTTATTGTAAAGTGTTACTATAAATTCTTTAGGTACCAGCATGACTAACTGACAAAACAGAAAAAATGTATAGATTTGTACCTATTCACAAATAAACAGAAAATGTTTTAGTTCTCTTTCAGTAAAGTAACTTTACATTAAACAGTAAGCAATACAAACAATGTGCTCATTGCATGCAAACCCATTAGCCTAAATAATGAAGACAAGGCTTTTCCGTATTTAACGTGCACAATTGTCTACATGTTTACACCACATTCGTTTCCCCACCAAAGTTTGTAAATGGTACTAAATCATAAACGTCTGCCATGACATGGGTATTTGGTGCATATGGCAATCACCTGTTTACAGAGTATTGTTCGAAGCCATTAAAGCAGCGTTTTTGTGTTTTTGAGACCTGTACAACACGATGAAGAAAAATAGCTTGTTTTCTCTCACATGAGAACCCTCCAAAGGTTTGGCACGATGCCGGCAGCTTGATTTGTGTACTGTGTTACAGCCCACAGCTAGATTGACAAATTCCCTCTCCCCGTCCTGGCTCTGTATTAAACACAATACATTATGGGGCAGGACTTCCCCTATTGTCTGAGCCCGGGTGTGGACCAGAGCTCTCTGTCGCCACATTGTGCCTCTTTTCCTCTCCTCCCACTCTGCCTTGAGGAGCAGCAGAAGCAGAAAAAGACTTCTAGTCCCTTCACTTCATATCTGAAACTGGTGGCTCTATCTGGCCAAGAGATTTGCTTTGTCTTCTGTGGTTATTCCTCAAAAGTGCAAAAAGTGAAAAGTCATTTAAATCTATATTTTGGAATCTCATTAGAAATATCACAGTCACATTACCACAAACCCTAAACCTATATTTTACAATAAAATACACATTTGTTTTTGTAAATAGGGGAATATTTTTAGTGAATAATGATTTTAGCTTTCTGTGTTCCTCACTGAAAGCTATATAATTTCCAAAGAATTGCATGATTCATGTGGACAACTAATAGAATATTTGTGCAGATCACTATTATCGGTCATGTATGCAAAAAAAGAGCATGTGTGTAGATTCTTCAAAAGTTCTCCTTTCATGCTCCATGGAACAACAATTTTCTATTTTGTCAGAAGGCAAACTTACTTTCTCTTCTAATTTTCTTGTTAATCATTATATTCTGTATTAGCGTTCAAAGTTGGGCATCAAAAGATCACTGAAAAAACAGGAAAACACATATTGTCCAATTTACTTAATCATATTATTTGTGATCTACGCAACAAAGTTGTGTTTCTCTTCTAAACGTGATTTCTTTGCTTACGAATAATGTAATTCTCTAAAATGTGCAATCTACTAGATTACATTATTTTGGGTGAATGTGAACCAATTAAGTACTCAAATATTTTTTGCTGAAACTGTAGTTCCCAGCATGCTTTGCTTGGGACTTGACGAGAAGTGTAAAATTGTTAAACTTAGGTGTTATTTTAGGTGTTTTTGGGCAAAATTAGATAAGGGGTAGACTTTATGTTGATTAATAGTGTTTAATGTTTGATTATGTTGGAATAGTTAGAACCATTTAAATTACACTGGGCTACCATAGTGGAGAAGAGTGGGGCAATTGCTTAGGCTGTGGACTGACACAGCTCACGTCATTAAAGAGCATTTCAGACTTAGCACTTGACATGTTCATTATATGCTATTGCTGGCTAATAGAATGAAAGCTAGTTAGTACAGTTTTATAAATCAGTCAAGTGATCATAAAATTATGATTTGACCATGATTTGATTAAAGAGGCAGGGTCTCAAGCCCCCCTGTGCACACCACTGTTGTTAGGGAGCCATATTAAAATCATTTTGAGACTACTCAATTGGGTTACTTAAAAATTACTTCAGCCCATGATGTTGAAGTTATGTGAACAAATTATGTTTGTTTAACTTAATTGATTCATGTGGAACCGATGTACATGATTAAATCATGTAAATCCAACACACCTTTTTTTTTTCAGTGATGTTTTCATTTTTTGAAACAAGTCGGTTACGCTCACCAGGCTACATTTATTTGATTAAAACAAACAAACAAACAAACAAAAAATCCTGTAATTTATTCCATTTTTTCAGTCTTCAGTATAACATGATCATTCAAAAATCATTCTAATATGCTGATTTGGTTTTTCAGTGTTGATTATTATCAACAGTTGTGCTGCTTAATATTTGTGGATTTATTTTTAGATTTTTCCGGATTCTTTAATGAATTAAGAATTCTTTAAGTATTATTATTATTATTTTTATTTTTATTTTTTATCTGCCTCCAAATTTTTGAACATTTGTGTGTGTGTCTGTCAGTCAAGTCGCATCAAGTCACCTTCATTTAAAACTTTTAATGCATTCTGGCCATTCATTTACACGACAACAGTGTTTCGATGGCCTGAGAATGCAAACTTTGAAATATCTTTTAAAGTGCAAGTTTTGAAAACGATTTTTGAAAACAATACTGTTATCATCTCTGTATAAACTTCAAAAACGTGAATCTGTGAAAACAGTGACAGCATCCACATGTGTGTTACGTGTTTAGTCTATAGGCATGCGCGTTTGAATGCCCATGGGCACTTTTACAAAGTGACCGCCAATTTCTTGCCTTTACAGCATTTTTGGTTGTTTCCACGAATCCATGTGTTCGGGAGTCACTTTGATATCATTCATCTCTACAGAGATAAAAAATCTTTGTCGTGAAAAAAACATTTGTCGGTCAAAGAGCCTTCACAGGGGAGAGTCTATTTGACGCGGTTTACACTGCTGTGTTGTGGTCATGTCTAGGCGCAGGTCCGTCATCTGATCTGGATACGGCCGGGATTTGGCTGACTACGGTAAACCTTGGGATAAACAGAGAGTCTACTATTACAGTGCGTGCAGAATTATTAATGGTTTTCTGATCATATTTTTTTCCAGGCACATTTTACCAATTCCAAACCACATTAATCTTAATAACTACTAGTAAGCTTGTATTTAATCATATAACTGATGTATAATTGTTAATGAAGGCTGGAAATGAAAAACGCCTTATATTCAGGTGTGCAAAATCATTAGGCATGTTTTCTTTTACAAATAAAATGGGCCAAAAAAGATATTTAACTCAGACTGAAAAGTCAAAAATGATGCATGAGAAGGATGCAATACTAGAAATTGCAGTTAAGGCATGACCATTGGACAGTGACATGCTCATTGGGTCAGCAGGGTCAGACAAAAACAGGTGGTGAAGAAAAGACACTGTTAACTGCAAAAGAATTAAGGTGGAGAATTAAGTGTGAAACCATCAGGAACCCTTTAGTCTCCAGCGCCACCAGTTTCCAGAACTGCAACCCACCTGGAGTCTCCAGAAGTGCAAGGTGTCAGGATCTCAGAGACTTAAGTCAGGTAAAGAATCCTAAAACATGACCCTCACTTAATAAGAATCACAAGCTGAAGTGTTGTAAAATACATGAAGAAGTGTTGTGAATACAGACTGTTTTTTAAATATTTTTTTTTTTTATAGGCTTTAAAGACAGATAGGTTAAGAGTAACTCTTGAAGGACCACCACCACATCCTCTTGTACCACTGTTTGAAGAATTCATCTTCCAGAATCTGGCGGTAAGTTTTGGGAGTTAATTTTTAGTCCTTCAGGATAGGAGATTAACTAAAAATGAACTTTAATCACTTATAAATGATTAAATACAAAATTAATAGTAGCTATTAAGATTAATGTGGTTTGGAATTGGTCAAATGTGCCTGAAAAAAAAAATATGATCAGAAAATCAACGTGCCCAATAATTCTGCACACACTGTAGCGTAGATGCCATTCTTCTTATGATGTAACGAGTACATCAGGTGTTATGGGAAGTATCAACTTAACAATCATTTTACATGATTTGAATGATAGAAATACAGCCAAACATGCAATGCATTACATCACACGTTAGTGTGTGTGTGTGTGTGTGTGTGTGTGTGTGTGTGTGTGTGTGTGTGTGTGTGTGTGTGTGTGTGTGTGTGTGTGTGTGTGTGTGTGTGTGCGTGTGTGCGTGCATTTGTATTCGTGACAGAGAGTGCGAATCTGTGTTTCTGTCCTGGTACTCTGTATTTGTTTGCATGTGAACACTATTTATGTACAGTCACTGCACATCAACATTGTAATCTGTATTCAAACTTAGGGTCAAAGGGATGCTTGTGCTTCAGGGCAACAGCTCTTTCAAACTGCTGAGTTATAGTCCTGCTCCATTAGCAGAATCTGGCTAATGCAGTCTTGAAATAATACAGCGAGTCTCCTCTGGGGCAAAATCATTTTTCCTGCTCCCTCTTTCGCACACACTTGCACACCAATGCCATACAGACATGTACGACTTTCAGTGGGCAAACGGAAACTGTAGTGAGTGCAACTGTGCCACATACTCAGTCAGATGCTAAAGTGCTCACCTGGCAAAAATTTACAGTATCTCCTCCATGGCTTCACAGACGTTCTGACACAGAATCACACGCTATCTGACGGGGCTAAAAAGCTGAAACGGAGAGGATTTCACAGCCACATTGTCAAATCTGTCATGAAGGAACAGAGTTGAAATAAACCATCAGGACCTGAGGCAAACACACCGCACTGTAATTTATGGCTGCTGAGGCGAATGCTGACTGCCTAGTCAAAGTATAGCGGGAAGGCAAAACACAAGCTGTGAAAAGCATTTATTAACTTTCACTCCCTAGACGCTTGGGGCCTGCACTTGTGACAGTGAAATGTTTTGTTAACCCCTTTTTGCAAACGACACAGTCTGAAACGATTTTTGCGACTTATAATTATATATTTTTACAGATATCCACCAGCCATTTTTCCCTGACATGTTGAGAATGTCCCCCATACAAAATATACATTCTGTGAGATTAAATTGGAACCTTCTGGACTATGAAACGGTCCCCTCACGGCAGGCCTGGAAATCCATTTACGTACACAGCTCACTATGTACAATTGCCACACAAGTGGAAAAAAGGTATTTAAGTGCAAGTGCAATGCACAGGGAGGCTTTAGGGAAGAAAGAAAGAAGAGAGAAAGTGGAAAAAAAAAAACAACAACAACAAACTAAAGATGGTTCGGAATGCAAAACTACAGTGCTGCTCACGGCATACTGCCCAGTGGAGGTACTGTATCCTATACTATTTATTTTTAAACACTATGTATAAAATATTTAACGTTAAAGGTTTCAAGAAGAAGTATGCTACATTACTGCCACATCACCTCATTACGGTTTAATTTAGCGAGTGGCATCTAAGTGCAGTCAAAAAATCTTTTTGCATTTTTAATCCAGTTTTATGTAAAAATGTCTTTACTGATTAAAAATGAATTAAAATTTTTGATATTACTTCCAGGTTATTCCTCACAATCCCAAATGCATCATGGGCTGTTCCATAACGTGTGTGTTCCATACAGTTTGCACTCCATTATGCATTACTTTACAATTTACATATTGCATACTGCAATTACACAAGTATGCCATACGCTATGTTGTAATAAACCCTCTAAGACCTTTTACTTATGTGTCAGTGATGGGTATATTTAGCCAGACGTCTCATATAAGGAACATTAAATTCACAATTTTAACAGATTTATTTTGCTTTCATTTTAACATCTATATGATTAATAAACTTTGTACATCAGTGTTGGGAAGTAGCTAACTAGCAAGCTTCGTTAAAAACAGTGCAGATTACAGTTACAGGCTATACTTTGGCCAGCTTATAATACTGGTGCATACACTCCAAAAAATGCTGGGTTAAAAACAACCCAAGTTGGGTTGAAAATGGACTAACCCAGCAATTGGGTTGTCTTAAGCAAACATTTAACCCAACCGCTGGGTTAAAACGACTCGTTCACTAGGTTAAAACAGCCCAATTGCTGGGTTAGTCCATTTTCAACCCAACTTGGATTGTATTTAACCCAGCATTTTTTAGAGTGTATTATTGTGTGACAGAACCTTGAATGTTTTAAAAAACAAGTAGAGAAGTACATGATAAAGCGTTACATCACACACAGCTTTGCAGCTTTCCTAAACTGTCCTCTCAAATGTGTAGAAAATTCATTGTAAATTGGTTTGTGTAAAATAATAGCTTTATTTGTAACAATAATGCTGCCTTCACTGTTTTCAACTTTCAAGTAGAGTGTTTTTCCTCTTGCATTAGTTTAGTGTACATATCTGTACAGTGCTGACCCAGCTTACAGGGAACGTTCTCAAACCGTTGGCTAACATTGTGGTTCTCAAAATTATGAGCAAATATTCTTCCAGTAACATTAATATAATGTTTGTTTGGAGTTATGTGTTCTTTAATAATGTTGTCAACATGCACTAAAATGTTTTGTATACATCGTTCATGGAATAGTTTTTCTTTCTGAAACATTGGATATTCATCTAACATTTTTTATATGTTCCCAGCAAACAATTTTTCATTCCCAAAACATTATTAGTAGTATTAGTAATGTTTGAAAGGGGAACGTATGTTAACATTTTTACAGGGAAGGTTCTCTTTAGTTTGCAAAAAAGAACTCACAGGGAACATTCCCAGAATGTTCTTATTTGGATCCCAAAAAATAACCAAGTGGGAACAAATTGGAAACCATATGGGAACGTTCTGTGTGTTTGCTGGGTTACTACTTGTTTGAGAACATTCAGAGAACATTCGAAATTAACATTCTTGTAATGTTTGCAAAATGATCAAATTTAATGTTCCCTGAACGTTTGCATAACAAAACTATATTAGGTGGCCTTAACTACTATGTACTAACATTTAAATTAATAATTTGATACAATGCACTTATTGTGTACATACATGTTTTTACATTGTACTTACATTTTAAAAATGGCCTGCATGTAATTACATCTGTAATTAATTTCTGTAGTTACACTGTTGACACTTCCCTTACACCTAACCCTACCCTTAAACTCACCCATACCACCACACCTGTCCCTAACCCTACCCTTAAACTGACCCACACCACCACACCTGTCCCTAACCCTACCCTTAAACATACCCATACCACCACACCTGTCCCTAACTTTACCCTTAAACTGACCCACACCACCACACCTGTCCCTAACTTTACCCTTAAACTCACCCATACCACCACACCTGTCCCTAACCCTACCCTTAAACTCACCCATACCACCACACCTGTCCCTAACCCTACCCTTAAACTTACCCACACCACCACACCTGTCCCTAACCCTACCCTTAAACTTACCCACACCACCACACCTGTCCCTAACTTTACCCTTAAACTTACCCACACCACCACACCTGTCCCTAACCCTACCCTTAAACTTACCCACACCACCACACCTGTCCCTAACCCTACCCTTAAACTTACCCACACCACCATACCTGTCCCTATCTTTACCCTTAAACTTACCCACACAACCACACCTGTCCCTAACTTTACCCTTAAACTCACCCATACCACCACACCTGTCCCTAACTTTACCCTTAAACTCACCCATACCACCACACCTGTCCCTAACTTTACCCTTAAACTGACCCACACCACCACACCTGTCCCTAACTTTACCCTTAAACTCACCCATACCACCACACCTGTCCCTAACCCTACCCTTAAACTTACCCACACCACCACACCTGTCCCTAACTTTACCCTTAAACTTACCCACACCACCACACCTGACCCTAACTTTAAAACTTACCTGTACCACCACACCTGACCCTAACTTTACCCTTAAACTTACCCACACCACCACACCTGATGGATGGATGGATGGATGGATAGATAGATAGGTAGGTAGGTAGGTAGGTAGATAGATAGATAGATAGATAGATAGATAGATAGATAGATAGATAGATAGATAGATAGATAGATAGATAGATAGATAGATAGATAGATAGATAGATAGATAGATAGATAGATAGATAGATAGATAGATAGATAGATAGATAGATAGTTTTCCATTTTCAGTTGAAAATTGTGTCGTGTAAGCACACCCTAAAAGTAACTTCTCAACACTGATGTGTATGCATGCTAGTTGTATAGTAAGAGTACCACTGCCGTGGCATGATGTCAGCCTTGGTACAATGATTCTTCCCTTCCCCCGCACTGGAAAAGCCAGTCACAGGAAATTATGTTTTTTTACACAGAATATTTTCCAGGCTCTTTCTCTTTGTTTCTTTTTCCCTCTCTGTCTTTTTCCCTCTCTCATTTTCTCTTTACTTCTCTAATTTCACTCGCTCACGTTCATTCACAAATGACTTGTTTTTTGCAGTGACTGCGTGTTTGCAGGTATTCGCAGGGTGCATGGGTTGCACCTTAGGAAGTAGTAGACGCCAGGCTGTGACTCGTTTAGCACATATATTTTAGCTTTATGCTGCTGGATAGCTTAGCCAGCTCTGTTGATTTAAAGCCTCTCCAGTACCAGAACTACTGCTGGGTCTCCACATATATTAGCTGTGTTTTGCAGCCTCAGGCAAACCTAACAGGGGATCTTGGAGCAGCAGTGGGCCCCTGAAATGCGCCCATGCAGGTCCACTGTTGCGTGGACACACCCTGCCAGCAATCGACCTTTGCCCCACTGCCTTCTGGGTAAGTATAGGAAGACAAAGGCTATGGGAGCACACACACATACTGAAGGAAAAAAATTTTTTTTGGGTGATTCAGTAGCACTTGTGGAAGGCCTCAGTTTGGAGAAGCCTATGGTGGATTAAGCATGAAAAAAAGCCCAAAAGAAGCATGCAACATTACTGATGTAGTGACAGTGGAAGATGGATGGAATAAAAAGCATTTCATATTTGATTTATGGATTTGTGCTAGTAAACTTCTGTTTAATGAATATATCCATGATACTTGAGTATGAGTACATAGATATCAGATACATGAGTACCTGAGCCTGTATCGTAATAACTGGTGCAGGATGTGCATGTAAAGTGTGCTATATGTGGCATGGCTGTGGTTTTCTGTGATTCATGGGCTCCTTAGACACAACAGTAGTGGTCTCTTTTTCAAAACAAACACAGAAGTTAAACAAAGTAAAGATGGTGGTTGTGGCTCAGTTGGAAAAATACTGTGGCTTTAAATGTTTTCCCAAGCTTGGCCAACGAGGTGATGGATCGAAAGAAAAGAGGAATATTGACATGGCAAAAAAAAAAAAAAAAAGAAGATTTATTGCTTATTTTAATTTTTAAAATAATGACTTTGATTAATAATAATCATGAAAGACAAAAGCTAAAACTTAAAAAGTGTCGGAAAAAATAAAAAGCTTTTAAAGCTTTAACAGTTTGTTTGATTTACTGTGGCCAACATATTTGAATTACTTTTTCTACATTAAATCAAATTTGACTCTATTTACTTTCTTAGTACACATTACTGGTCTTATTGTGAATGATTAATCAGCACAAGTTATTTCAGAGAGAAAAAAAAAAAATGTTTGTCTTTGTAATCCTTCATCCTCCAACCACCTGTCATATATAGAGTCAACTTTTCACCATTTAATCAATCCGCTATAGAAGAAAAAAAAAAGTCCTACTTTCTTTTTTTTTCTTGTTTAATTTACTCTTTACCCCTCCTTGAACTGTCACCTTATCGTGGTGGAGGGGTTTGAGTACCCGAATGACCCTGGGAGCTATGTTGTCTGGGGCTATATGCCCCTGGTAGGGTCTCCCAAGGCAAACAGGTCCTTGGTGACGGGCCAGACTAAGAGCAGTTCACAAACCCAATCTGAGTCTAAATAAAACAAGGACCGAGACGTCGCCCGGCATGGCGCAGCCGGGGACCCACCCTGGAGCCAGGCCCGGGGTTGAGGCTCGTATGCGAGCGCCTGGTGGCCGGGCCTACCCCCATGGGGCCCGGCCGGGCTCAGCCCGAATGAGCGACGTGGGGCCACCCTCCCGTGGGCTCACCACCTGCAGGAGGGATCATATGGGGCCGGTGCAATAGTGGATTGGGCAACAGTCGAAGGCTAGGCCCCCGACAACCCGATCTCTGGACACGGAAACTGGCTTTAGGGACATGGAATGTCACCTCGCTGGCGGGGAAGGAGCCTGAGCTTGTGCGGGAGGTTGAGAGGTACCGGCTAGAGATAGTCGGGCTCACTTCCACGCACAGCTTGGGCTCTGGAACCACACTTCTTGAGAGAGGCTGGACTCTCTACCACTCTGGAGTTGCCCATGGTGAGAGGCGGCGGGCTGGAGTGGGTTTGCTTATAGCCCCCCAGCTCAGCTGCCATGTGTTGGATTTCAACCCGTGAATGAGAGGGTCGCTTCCCTGCGCCTTCGTGTGTGGGGATAGGTCTCTCACTGTCATATGTGCCTACGGGCCAAACGGCAGTGCGGATTACCCCGCCCTAATGGGGTCTCTGGGAGGGGTGCTGGAAAGTGCTCCAACTGGAGACTCCATCATTCTACTGGGGAACTTCAACGCACACGTGGGCAGTGACAGTGATACCTGGAGGGGCGTGATTGGGAGGAACGACCCCCCTGATCTGAACCCGAGTGGTGTTCTGTTATTGGATTTCTGTGCTAGTCACGGCTTATCCATAACGAACACCATGTTGAAGCATAAGGGTGTCCATCAGTGCACGTGGCACCAGGACACCCTAGACCGGAGGTCGATGATCGACTTTGTGGTCGTCTCATCTGACCTCCGGCCGTATGTCTTGGACACTCGGGTGAAGAGAGGGATGGAGCTGTCAACTGATCACCACCTGGTGGTGAGTTGGATCCGATGGTGGGGGAGGAAGCTAGACAGACTCGGGAGACCCAAACGTACTGTGAGGGTCTGTTGGGAACGTTTGGCCGAGCCCCCTGTCAGAGAGATCTTCAACTCCCACCTCCGACAGAGCTTCGACCAGATCCCGAGGGAGTCTGGAGATATTGAGTCTGAGTGGACCATGTTCTCCACCTCCCTTGTCGACACGGCTGCTCGGAGCTGTGGCCGTAAGGTCTCCGGTGCCTGTCGAGGTGGAAATCCCTGAACCCGGTGGTGGACACCGGAAGTAAGGGATGCCGTCAAGCTGAAGGAGGAGTCCTATCGGGCCTGGTTGGCTTGTGGGACTCCTGAGGCAGCTGACGGGTACAGGCAGACCAAGCGGACTGCAGCCCGGATAGTTGTGGAGGCAAAAAATCGGGCCTGGGAGGAGTTCGGTGAGGCCATGGAGAAAGACTATTGGTTGGCCTCGAAGAGATTCTGGCAAACCGTTCGCCGCCTCAGGAGGGGGAAGCAGTGCCCTACCAACACTGTTTACAGTGGAGATGGGCAGCTGTTGACCTCAACTGGGGATATCGTCGGACAGTGGAAGGAATACTTTGAGGATCTCCTCAATCCCACCAACACGTCTTCCATTGAGGAAGCAGTGGCTGAGGCCTCAGAGGTGGATTCATCCATCACCCGGGCTGAAGTCATCGAGGTAGTTAAAAAGCTCCTCGGTGGCAAGGCACCGGGGGTCGATGAGATCTGCCCGGAGCACCTCAAGTCTCTGGATGTTGTGGGGCTGTCTTGGCTGACACGCCTCTGCAACATCGCGTGGCAGTTGGGGACAGTGCCTCTGGACTGGCAGACCGGGGTGGTGGTCCCTCTTTTCAAGAAGGTGTGTGTTCAAGAAGGTGTGAAGGTGTGTTGGAGAGTGTGTTCCAACTACAGGGGGATCACACTTCTCAGCCTCCCCGGGAAAGTCTATGCCAGGGTACTGGAGAGGAGAATTCGGCCGATAGTGGAACCTCGGATTCAGGAGGAACAGTGTGGTTTTCGTCCCGGTCGTGGAACACTGGACCAGCTCTATACCCTTTCCAGGGTGCTGGAGGGTTCATGGGAGTTTGCCCAACCAATCCACATGTGTTTTGTGGATTTGGAGAAGGCATTCAACTGTGTCCCTCGTGGCATCCTGTGGAGGGTGCTCTGGAAGTACGGGGTCCGGGGCCCCTTGCTTAGGGCTGTTTGGTCCCTGTACGACCGGAGCAGGAGCTTGGTCCACATTGCCGGCAGCAAGTCGGACTTGTTCCCGGTGCATGTTGGACTCCGGCAGGGCTGCCCTTTGTTACCGGTTCTGTTCATAATTTTTATGGACAGAATTTCTAGGCGCAGCCAAGGGCCGGAGGGTGTCCGGTTTGGGAACCACATGATTTCGTCGCTGCTTTTTGCGGATGACGTTGTCATGTTGGCCTCCTCAGACCAGGACCTTCAGCGTGCACTGAGGCGGTTTGCAGCCGAGTGTGAAGTGGCCGGGATGAGAATCAGCACCTCCAAATCCGAGGCCATGATTCTCAGTCGGAAAAGGGTGGCTTGCCCACTTCAGGTTGGTGGAGAGTTTCTGCCTCAGGTGGAGGAGTTCAGGTATCTTGGGGTCTTGTTCACGAGTGAGGGAAGGATGGAATGGGAGATTGACAGACGGATCGGTGCAGCTTCTGCAGTAATGCGTCGATGTACCGGTCTGTTGTGGTGAAGAAGGAGCTGAGCTGTAAGGCGAAGCTCTCGATTTACCAGTCAATCTACGTTCCTACTCTCACCTATGGTCATGAGCTGTGGGTCATGACCGAAAGGACAAGATCCCGCATACAGGCGGCGAAATGAGCTTTCTCCGCAGGGTTGCTGGGCGCTCCCTTAGAGATAGGGTGAGAAGCTCAGTTACTCGGGAGGAGCTCAGAGTAGAGCCGTTGCTCCTCCACATCGAGAGGAGCCAGTTGAGGTGGCTCGGGCATCTATTTTGGATGCCTCCTGGACGCCTTCCCGGGGAGGTGTTTCGGGCATGTCCCACCGGGAGGAAGCCCCGGGGAAGACCTAGGACACACTGGAGGGATTATGTCTCCCGGCTGGCCTGGGAACGCCTCGGGGTTCCCCCGGAAGAGCTGGAGGAAGTGGCTAGGGAGAGGGAAGTCTGGGCGTCTCTGCTTAGACTGTTGCCCCCGCGACCCAGCCCCGGATAAGCGGAAGATAATGGATGGATGGATGAATTTACTCTTTAACTTAGAAGTATGTCATGATATCATAAAAATGGGCCGCTAATGCCATTTCATGGTGATTACCTTGATATTTGAATGTGACCTAATGTAGCAGTATAGTTCACAGCACAATTACTTCATGTTTACTTATGACTGACTTTCAAAGCTTGCAGATCTATATTAGTGTATATTGATCTGAACAGTTTAACTTGTTTTTCATTTCACATTTTTAGCAGGTCTAAAATATTACAGATTGTCTGGCTGAAAGAAATGTAGTTAAATTAAATTGACCAAATGTAAAAAACAAATTGAATAATGGTCATTAGTTAACATTAGTTAACTACATTAGTTAACATGAACTAATAATGAACTGCACTTATAAAGCATTTATTTATCTTTGTTAATGTTAATTTCAACATTTACTAATACATTATTAAAATCTTGTTAACATTAGTTAATGCACTGTGAACTAACATGAACAAACCATGAACAGCTGGATTTATATTAACTAACGTTAACAAAGATGAACAAAACAAATGAACTGCTCATGGTTAGTTCATGTTAGTTCATTAATTAGTTAATACATTAACTAATGTTAACTGATGGCCATTATTCTGAAGTGTTACCCATTTTTGTAATCTGTTCATTGAAAAAGATGAACGTTTAGGACAAACTGACTGACTGGATTTTACAAAGCTACATGTGAGATACTCAGGAATAAACTAATTCACCAATGCGAATATGAGTAAAAGAGGACTGTTTTAAGAATGAATCAGCACTACATACGAGAGAGAGCTGTTTACGTGTAAGGTAATAAAAATGTAACATTAAAAACTGCTGCTGCGCTACACCACTAATTGTTGAGTTTTTCTCAAAGCTACTTAAGTTATATTTGTGGTTGGAGTGTCACCGGCGTCATAGTGGTGCGTGTAGGATGGTAAAAAGTACCCCACATGCTGTTTCTTTTACGTTGGCTTAAAGTTAGCATGAAACGGATGTTGCGATAGTCTTTTCTTCCCTATTGTGATGTATTTCCAAGTGAAGCGGCTTCTTGAACAAAGAGAAAATGTAGGGCGGGACTTGATTTTATCTATCTGCAATTGATTAGATGGTTGGATGGTTGTTGTTTGCTATTGGTCGACCTCATGTGAGTGACAGGTTGTCCCGCCCCCACACCAGTAAACACATCAGAGAAGAGATGAGAGGGAGGGGAAGTTATTTTGATTATGACAAACAAAAAGCAGTTAAATCATAATAAATACTTCAAAATACTATAAAAAACACAAGAATTGTCCATTTCGATTTTGAATGGTGACTATTTGAGACCATCTGTAGAAACGGAAGACTGTAATGTTGTTGTTACTGTGTAGGAAAATTAATCACTTTGAAAGTGAGAACAAAACACAAGAAAATATAATTAACTGCTGGTATATTGCATGTAAAAATAGCGGTTGCAACTGATGCAGATGTGTTTACACATGCTAAATAATGCTACATTATGTTCTTTGTATTTTCAATAATGCACAAATTATGTATACACAACAGATATGATTATTTTGAAGGTTTTTTCTTCTTCAGACCATTAGCAGACCTTACTCTTGCTAGTGACCAGAAGACACAGTTTTGACTCAGGAGGTAATGATAATTTCTGTTTCTCATAATTTATCTCACTCCTGGATGTGACGCTCATTAAAAACGCTCTTCATACAATTATTTAAATGCACATATTTTTGTGGGACTAGGTGGTGTCAGGAGAGAAGAAAAACAAGAAATAAACAAAAAATCTGAAAATCTTGGGAAAATAATTTAAAAAAACCTAAAAAAAAAAACTTTATTTTATTATTATTATTATTATTCTTTTTTAGATTTCACTTTTGAATGAAAAGGTAAAAATACTTCATAGTATTCATGGTTCATATTAGTAACAGATAATTTTACATTGAAAAAATGTTTGAAACCACTTTTGAAAGTAATAATTGAAGTTGTGTGTTATGTATTTAAGGTGTAAAGATTTTCCTCCTGAGAACCAACAAAAAGAGGTCATTTAGGTCATTGTTTGAATCATACAAAGCAAATGGAATAAAGACATAAAAAAAAAAAAAAGGTTCCTATTCTATGTTATGTCCACAGGACCCATTTATTAAGAAAATAAAAGATATGAATAGGCAAAAACACATTTTTTTTTTCAATCAATTTTTAGGTTTTCGAGATTTTTTTAATTTTTATCCAAACTTTGTATAAAGATGATTATCAACTATGTTATGAAATATATAACAGAATGATTTGACATACCATTTTACTTTATGCAATATGCATGTAAACATGGCCATAAATGCCATTCCCATTCAATGGATCTAAACACTATAATGTGGGGCAACATGTAATGAAAAAAGACGTGTAATAATGGAAGAAATAATTGGGAATATTTTCATAAGAATATCTGATATTTCATAAAAATATTGATATATAAATTTCTTTCCCTATTCACTTGTTGTGTTTCCAATATCCCTGACATGCCATGATTTAAGTCCTGCTGTTCTCCACAGAGGTCATGTATGAAATCAATGCCCTATTTCATAACAGAAAGTCATATTCTCATTTGAAATGTTTATTTCTGTCAAACAATTGAAAGAAAATTTATCAGAAAATTAGTCACATTTAAATGATCAATTATTATGTTTCCATAAGAGGTGCTAAATTTGATCATTCAGTCATTTTAAAGACCAAGGAGAGGTGAAACCTCCAAACATTTGGTATCTCAAAGCCCTGGTTGTGCTCTCTACAGTACATCCAGACTTAAAACTATATGTATGTAACTTGTCAGAGAAATTTGCTAAAATAATGTCCTCTACAGAGGCAAAACATCTATTCCTGGGTCTCAGGAGGTTATGACTCAGACAATCTTACTTGTCATTGTTCTTGATATGCTAGAATATCAAAAGAACCTCTCCTGAGCTCCTCATACCAGCTTTAACAACCTACAATAGATTTAGTCTCCTCTTGAATGCCAAAGCTGCTTTTATTTATTAATTTTTATCATGACTATAAAGCTAAATATTAAAACTGTAATCCAGACTAGCTAAATCCACAGCAGTCCAAATCCACCATATTCCGCTGAAACCTTGTAATCCCTCTGTGCAGTCCATCCTCACCTACTCAGGATGGATTTCGTCGTTTGTTTAAATTATTCATCGTCGTGTCTTGCCGTGCTGAATCTCTGGAGATGGCAGGAGCTGGAATGATCACTCTGGTGTCAAGCAAATGTGGAACGGATGCTCTGATGTTTCCTGGAAGCCGTGTGTGTGTACCGTAGCGTTAACACGCTCTCCTCTCTTCTCTAGCCCGCTTCCCAGGGTGCACACAGAGACTTCGTCAGACTGTAGCGTGTGGCAGATTGGGTGGACTAATTCAGGATTAATTGCATGCTTGTTACAACAGGGCGCCCATATGGCCTCAAGCTCACTGGAGTGGCACTTTTGTGTCAAATCACACATTTGCTTGAGGAAAGGGAGGATGGGGAGGTTGCTGGTGGACTGAGTCGTGTTTCACAATTCTGTCGAATCGGCAGAAACATCCAAAATCCTGCTGGCTTGTTACACAGATCTTCCTGAATTGCCAGCGGCAGTTCCGCAAGATTGAAAAGGACGTGATTGAACATTATTCTCAGGCAAAGAATTGCTCACAATGGAGAGTGATGGGTTATATTGTGCATTCAATCAGAAATCGAAGACGTTCGAGATGAGGGAATTCATGAGTATGTGAAAGGCCCGGTGGAAGGCATTTAAGCCTGTTTAGAGTCAATGTCACACAGATGTTCAGGATGGGATCCGTTCCTCAGCAGTAGAAAGCTATTAGAATCAAAAGCTCCCTAAATGCTTGTTAACTCCGCAGTCATAAATCCATGATCCATTCAGATTTTAAGGAACAATGCCGTCATGATCGATATTTCACTCAAGAGGCCACTTTTTTATCAAAATGTCTCAATGATGATCAGCGTTGGCTTTTAGCAAGAGAACAAAATAAGAAAATTCACCCTCATGATTGCTATGCAGTTCCTCTTTGCTCAATGCAACCTGTATTCATTTGCCTGCAAATTATCCGAGTTTCATTTTACTCATTGTTTTGACAATTCTATACTTATATGGTGATATTTTGGTCGTTGAATATTGGATGTGACATTCAACCTTGTTGGCTAAAGGCACATGCATCAGAGACAATAAAGTCATTACTTAGCAATGACATATAAGAGGAAGCATGCTCCAGATGAAAACCTTTCCATTCGTTCCACTTTTACCTGTCACAACAAACTCAACTCAGAATGGAAACTGGTAAAATACTCACTTGCAAAAATGGTGATCATTTGCAACAGATGTTTGCATAGCGGATTCCATCTGCTATTTTTTTTATACAATTTTTTTTATCAAAACATACAGGACAACTCTCAGGACAATTGCAGGCTCTCTAATTCAATTACAAAGTGGCAAACAAAAGGTTTGCAGTGTTGCAAGAACAAATGTTCAAAGGTGTCATCTTCCTTTGTGGTCCACACACTACCAATTAGAGCTGCTTCTATCCGGGTGTGAAATCTACTAGCAAGAGCGATTTATCGAGCAAGTGACAGCAGACAAACCAGTTGGCTGCGAGGACAGAAATGAAGGTGGCAGGCGGGCTGTTTGTGGTGTGCCGTAAGGCTCTCACAGCAGGTTTGGCTCTCACCTGTTTCCCTGCAAACATTTCACACTTCTCTACAAAACTAGTCCCTCTACTGAGGTTTGATCTAGGGGCTTTGTTCCTTCTGTCTTAGCTGTTTATATTTAATCAAGGTTTTCTAATTTTCTGAAGAGTGTAAGTTCTTTCTTGTGCAAAACTCACCTACCACACTATTGAATTTGGTCTAACATATTTCCCATTTTATTTAGTTGCAAAGGTGTTCTGAATAGTTTCTAGGGCATTCTGATGGTTTCTAGGGTGTTCTGAGGAGTCTCCATTGTTTTTTTTTTTATTTTATTTATTTTTTTAAACAGCTTAGTTCCCTTGTGCATGTATAAGGACATTTTTCAACCCAAGTTCCTGTGGTGAAATTTCTGCAAAATGCTATTACGTTGCTTCTTGTACATTTCCCGACTCTTTCAAAGGCTACATTCAGACTGCAGGTAAATGTGGCCCATTACTCATATTTGACCAAAGACTTTATATATAGGAAGATGGTGTACTCCGATTACTTATGAATGAGAGAAAGTACAACTCCCAATATGGCCAATAAGCACTCCCTTCTAAATGAAAGAGCCAATCGTAGATTAGTAAAGTCATCGTGCCACTGCAGTGCCATTAGAAGCTCCGGTTGCTATAGAAACAGGCAGTGTTCTGAGACGCACGTTTAAGATTGCGCATGCACATTAGCTTTGTCCAGGCTGAAAAATTCCTTTTTTTTTTTTTTTTGGTCATGATTCAAGCATTTAGAAACCAAATTTATGAGACAGTTGTTGTCAGATTTCCTTGGTGATTTCAAATATTAAATTTAATTGTTAGTTTGGCGAACAGTTTTGAAGAATTTGATGTTTCCCCATTCAAAGAGATAGGAGCTGCACTTGCATGCCTGAGATGTGTTTCAAAGATGGCCGCCGAGTGAAATGACTTGTCTTAAAGGGACTTTGATGTGACTCAGATCTGTTTTTGTCTTGACAGTGTGAACAGCACAAACCAAATGGAATCTGATCGTTTTAATTCTTATTTGAGCCACTTCCATATGTGGTCCTAAATCCGATATAGGTCTAATGTTTTGCAATGCGACCTCAGTCTGAACAGTAAAATTCATGCAACTTTTATGTCACTCTAGATCGACATTCGTCACAATTCTGTGCTCATGGGAGTCACTTCAAAGATTTTAGTCAGTGAAGGACAGTGATGTGTCAGAGCTCACTAGTATTACACGTGACCGCTCTATATACAAGTAAAACATCATAAATGTAATCTTTTTTGCATCCATGTCTTTGTTTTTAATATTGCCTGTGCATAAATTAATTGGGTTCTGCGGCAGATCATGCCAGAAATAAATGCGCAGCCGCTTACTTTAATGTCCTCCGTCATTACTTCTGTATGACACTTTTTATCGTTCTTTTGCCCATGCGGATCAGTTCACGACCCTGATCTGTTCTCACTGGAATCTGGTATTGGCCACATTTACATTGTGAACATCTATACAAAAAAAAATGGATCTGGCCATTAAATTGGAATTGAGCATTAAGGCTTCAAGTGTGAACGTAGCCAAAGTGAAATGTCCAGTGAGTGGCGCTAAAAGCGAGTTCAGTTTTATTCATAAACGCTAATCTCACAATGTTTTGCTACGTTACTTAGGAGCCGTTTACACAACACCGTTTTCAACTGAAAATGTTAAACTTTTTATTCGTTTTGGATGTTTATTTACATGACAATTTCTTTTGGGGGCCTGAAAGCGCAAACTTTGGAAAACGGGGGTTCAAAGTGCAAGTTTTGAAAATGATACTGTTGTCGCCTCCGTGTAAACGCGAATTTGTGAAAACAGTGATATGTTCAAGTGTATTATGTGTTCTGTTTATAGTCACGTGTTTTTTTTCAAAGGTACATCGCCAACTACTGGCATGGCACTATAATACAGCGTTTTTTGTCATGGATCCATGTGAACGGGGATCGTTTTGACAACGTTGTTGTCTGTACACAAAAAAAAAAACGCACCGGAATAACGTTTCAGTGCATCGCTGTGTAAACATTTTATTTCCGAACTGTCATGATACGTTCAATAAGGGTATATCCGGTGAGTTGCATGACATTTCATGTATTAAATAACACATCACCTACACTAAATCCTACCTTAAACCTAACCGATAGTCTTAACAAAACCAAACGCAAAGATGAAAACGCATTTGCTGAAGCAGCACTGCCTTTTTAGCTTGCTTACCCAAGCTAAGTTAGTTTACTATGTCAGAAAAGTCGTACAGAGCTGGGTTTCTGATGAAAACCTTAAAATGTTTACAAAATCATGTACTATGGTAAAACAATTTTGAGATCATAGTATAGAAACTGCATAGAAATAAGTCTATTAATCGGAATCATCATTTTTGTGAAAAGGAATAAAGGTTGTTGGTGTTTTACTGCCATTAGAGTTCATTTCAGCTGGAAACTGCTGTGAATTGTATGTGTGGGGTATGTTTTGAAGCAAAAATGTGGGTAGATTCTGTTTTTTAATGAGCCTATGTTGGTTTGCAAGAAAAGTGGAGAAAAAGCATAGATAGATAGGTAGACAGATAGATACACAGATAGATAGATAGATACATAGATTGTTTCCTTGGCGATCTTATTAAATATTCATCCCCTTCTGCCTCTCATTCTCCAATAATGATCTGTAACAAAATGCAATCAGATGGCTTTCTAATCCCTGTTTTGTGAAAGGCCTGTGCGGGTTATAAGGTCAAGGTTCAGCTACGAGGGGTGGAACTCAACTAATTGTTTCCCTAGAATGAGGTCTACATCTCTTTCAAACTGCTTTCATTGAGTCACGTTTTGAATTCTGTGCTTTGACTAACTTTACAAAGACTAAATTACAGACACCGTGAATGAAAGCGCCAGATACTTAAAATGTAAAAAAAGGCCTCCAGACAGGGATGTCACATCACAGATTGAACAGAAGGGGAACTCCACACCCTTGGGCCAAAGTCTTTCTAGTGCCAAATAAACGACAGACAGCACATCTGGTTGTCAACGTGCGTTCCTTTCAGCTGAATGTGGGTTTGCTTTTACTGGGTGGTGGAACAAATGTAGAAGCATTTGCAATTTTAACACTGGTTGCGGTGCTGCAGTATAACCTGTATACGCAAGGCTTCTTAAAAGAAGACCAATTTTTTGACCTTGAATCCATTGGCGTGACATGCCGGAAAGGCAACCAGATTTAATCTGTGCTATTAACCCTGTGCCCTGTGCACATTAAGTGTAGCTGAGGTAGAAAATGGACGTGGTTTTTTTTATGTTTTCACACACTTTATTAAAACTCTGTGTTGCGGGATGCACCGAGCCATAGCAGCAATGACACTAGGCACTAGAAAGTGAGAAATGAGATGAAGGCACAATCAAAAAGGTGACGCTGGGGCTCGGTGGGACTGTTAGTCATCTGCTTGGGTGAGGATGGTGGGGGTGACAGACAGAGGAGGCGTTCTGTTTTTTTCTTCTCCATTACTTTAATTGTTTCCAAACCATTTGGCCTTGAACGTGCGCTAGTCTATACTCAGCACACATGCTTCAACCACACTTAACATTCCTCGGTGTGCAAGCCCTTAATCTTTCCTCCACTTTCCCTGTCACTTGAACGTAAGGAGGGTGATATATGGCGTTGAGAGACACACTGAAATTTCGGGTAACTTTGAAGGCTTCATCCGCAGGCAGTTTGTCTGCAGGTCTGAGTGATTGTTTTTTGTCTTTCGTGTTCGCCATTTATTCACAGCTTATTGCTTCCAATGTAATAGTGGAATATTGCATCTTGCGTGGCACTTCATAAAGAGTCTGGACATTTTTCAGCGTATGTCACGCAGAAAAAATTTATATATGGCCATGAATTAAGAATTTGTTTCCATGACTTAATTCATAACCATGTTTTATTAATTTGTTCCCTTGTTTTAGGTCAGTTGTGGCAACTTTGTACGAATTCGTCCCCTTGTTGGTCATGATTGAACTTTATAAAAATGCGGAAACTAGTAGTACAATGTGGCTATGATTTACCTAAAACAAATTAAAGTGATTCTTAAGCCGCGGTCACACAAGACTTTGAACATGCAAATTGTCTTCGGACACTGCAACGGTTGTGACGTCACACTCTCCTGCGTCTTTTTTATAAACATGAATTCAACATATAACAAATAGTAATACACTATTTAAAAAAATATACAATATACTCGATTTTACTGCAAAAATGTAGTTCATTTAATTCAGCCAAAAGATCACGCCGTGACGAATCGATCTTCTATTGGTCAAACATTGTCACGTGATGAGAATTCGCATCTCAAAGTTCACCAAACTCGAACTTTGGAACACACTTTTTGAATGAGCTTACGTCTCCGGTCTGATGCATTCACATGCATTTGAATGGAAGTCAATAGAACGAAAAGTGCAGTGTGACCGCTAATGCTACAGGAAATGGAAAAGGCACCGTTATTAAACACCATATTTATATTGTGGCATTATATGTGGTTAGACACTTGCATGTGCAATTATATTATTAACATTTTACCAAAATCAACCTTAAATGGACTTAAGAGAAATTTTGGTGAAGCTCATCATTAGAACGGCTTCATCTAGGGCAGTGAGAGCACTGCATTACATTTTCATTAACTGTGCTGTATCTATGTGGGCACTAATATTTTTTTTTCTGTCATTTTGCCAAAATCTTTTGTCATTAAAGACGAAGTGCCTTTTAAACACCAGACTATTTAAACCAATATTGTCTCTGACTCTATGTCAGTTATGGAAAAAAATTATTCTCAATGTTAAGTGGTCTCTGTACTTATTCAAACATTCAGATCTTTATTTACCCTTGCATTGCAAACAAGCAGAGGCAGTCCAAACTGTGTGCAGCACTTCATTCATGATAGAGGCGGATGGAGTTATGAGGTTTGACAGACAGTTTGAGAATCCAATGGAGTTACGAGTTTTGGTTAAATATTTGCAAAACCACGGACCGATATAAAGGGTGACCAATTGTAAAGGCTTATGAAAAAATATATAAATATTAATAATAATCTAAATATGGATAGTCTGTTAGAGAGCATTGCATTTATTTTTCCAATTGGCCCAGCAAAATGGTTACCTTGGACTGAATCAATATGAACTAGTTCAAGTTAAAGTTCACCCCAAATGTTATCATTTACTCACACTCGTTCTAAACCTGTACAACATTTGGTAAAATGATACATAAAAAGATAGCATCCTTCATTTATGAATTAGCAATATCTTCTGATAATAAAAATACTATACAAACATGTTTCCGTAGCTCAATGATATAACAGAGGCCTGCTAGACATTTTGTGGAGCTTAAGTGAGCACCTCTATTTAGTCTAATACAGGTTAAGTGACCTCATGTCGTTTAAGGAATTTAAACGTGTGTACAGTAGTGTATTCACGCACAGCCTCTGTGACAGGTCTCAAATGATCTATGGCTCTGCTTCAGAGTAAAAACATACTTGAGGCCTTTCCTCCCTTTTCTTTTCTCACCCTGCATGACAGATGTGCCTCCCTTCCCCCAATACCTACCCCCCTCCAGCACCCCTATTTTTCCTCACTGGTCCTTTATTTCATCCTACACGGTTTGGTGGGGAGGAAATGTGCCTGCCACATGATGATATCTTGATTTTCCCCAAAAGTTTCCCATTTCCTGTGAGTTCTGACTCACAGACATTAACAAAAAGGCACACAATCAACCACGTCTCCAAAAGTTATTCAATTTGGCATAAGGCATTGTGGTCTCTGAGTAATTGTTCCTGATTTTTAACCAGCTGTAAATGTTTAGGGCAACCAGAAAAGGTCTTTTGTCATTTCTAGTCCAGATGTATGCTTTCTTCCGGATATGCGACTTCAGCTGTTCTCTCTGATTTAATGAAGCATTGTGTGTTGCGGATGATGTATTTCAGTCATTGTAAGTAGTTTTTAGGTAAAGAGTGTGAAAAAAAAACTCTCAAGATATCCATACTTGGCAGAATATTGGACCTTTTCAAATGGCTAGGATCAATTTGAGGACAGGTTCTTCAGAATGAAAAAAGAAACACTGCTACAAATTTTTGCTTGATTGATATGGGTTATTAAAGTGATCGTTCACCCAAAAATCATTGACTCACCCTCATGTTGTTCCAAAACCCACAAGACATTCATTCAGCTTCGAATGCCTAACTTAAATCTGTTCATCGTATTAAGCGATCATGTGTCTTCAGAAGACTGCTCAATTCATATGGATTTCTTTTATGAGCTCTTTATGAATTTTTTGAAGTGCCAAAGTTTTGGGCGAATGAACTTTCAATAGAGGAACAGAATTCTCTCAGGTTTCATTAACAATATCTTCACTTGTGCTTCGAAGATGAATAAAACTCTAGTGGGCTTGGAATGTCATGAGCGTGAGCTAATGATAATTTTGGGGTGAACTATCCCTTTAAATGGGAAAATCATACAATTCAGTGTTTACAACTGATATGTATTAGTCTGGATGCCAGCCGAATTTAGCCCCGCCCACAACATTAATTGTCAGGGCAGGCTTTATACGATGATGGACAGATGATCAACAGTAACGTAATCATTCATATCACCAAAGAGCGCTTGGGTTGAATGCGTTTATTAAACAGAGAACTTGTTCGTATATGCATTCACCTTTACTATTTCTCTCAAAAATTATGATCGTGATGGTAAGTACTCCGTGTATCCTGAAATTTTTTCTACAACACCAGCAAAGATCGTTTACACGCATCTTCTTCTACTTCTTCAGCGTACGTGCAGTTGAGTTCTGTTGACAACTATGCTCAAGTCAACACGTCACGTGCAGAGGCATTTTCTTTCCTGGTTTGGTTGACACACGCCCCATAATCACAGCCAAATAGAGCAGTATCAGACTCATATTCTGAGTATGACAATGTCAGGCTAGATATGTATACCAATTCCTAAACTTTTACAGAGTATTTGAAATTGTTGAAATTTGACATTTTGAAAATGACACAAGGGGAAACTAACAAACTGAGGTGCATCAGATGATACTGATTCTCTCAAATTGAACTAATATAAGCTTATTAATCAGCTTGGCTGACATAGCGGCTTATCAGTATACTACAAACCATAACCTCCAGACCTTGTCAGCATTTCACAATCCTGGACGTAAGAATTTGAGGTTTGGATTTCACTTATTGTGAAGATGAGAAAAGTTTTTGTCCAAAAAAACATCATAAATGGGTAAATTCCAGGATGCAGGTTTTTATAAAATGACAGAAGTGTTTCTTTTGGCCGTCTGTGACAGGCAGCTGGCTTGACTTGTAGATTTACCACCCCATTGTTCTGTCCCTCCATAACAAAAACACACTGTTTCCTGTTCTGTTCTACCCATGCTTAGTATTCAGGGTGGAATATTGTTTGTAACGTAAGAGGGGAGAGGAAGGGCCACAGATAATGTGCTGTGGAAGGTTAGAGGTCCTTATCTGAGTCTGTAAGAAAAAGCGCAAACGCAGTGTGAGAACGTTATGTGTGTAGCCGGGATTGTGTGAGGCGGTTAAGTGTGTCTGAGGTCATGAGGTGTGAGTGCTTCTTTTGAAATGCATCACACTACACTCCCAACCGTGGGAGAGCTCTGAGTGTCCTGTGACCCAATGCGTCAGTTGGAAATCAAGCCAAATGGTATGTGCTTCCTATGTAGTCATCAGGGACAACGAGTGGACAGTCTTGTTTCTGATTTTTGCTCTGAAGTTGGTTGAATATCAGCAAACTTGGTAGACATTGATGCATGCGAGGGCAAATCTCAATAGGCTAAATGTCAAAAATTGTCATAAATTCACCAAAAAAACAAAGAAAAAAAACATGTTGCAAAAAAATTGTGAATAATACACCGTCCGGCCAAAAATAAAGTCACTGTTTGGATTTAAACAGGTAAATACTTAAGATGATAGGATCATTATTGTAGTGATTATTATGTTTATAGCATGTTATATGTTTGGCAACAATTCTTCTAACATTTCGCAAGATCTTGACCAGAAATTGATGCACCTCTTGTTTGAAATAACATAACATTTCCATCAAGAGGTGCATCAGTTTTTGGTCAAGATCTTGTATTGACAATGCAAGAGTCCAGCACTCTGTAAAGTCTCCTCCAGCACATCCCAAAGACTTTCAATGGATTTAAGGTCTGGACTCTTGCCATGATGGGTCTTCCTACATGGTTGTTTAAGAAATGAAAAGCTACACACTTCTTCAACAGTGCAATAATTATGCATTATTGCCATGCAATAATGATCCAATCATTGACTATTAAGTATCTGCCAATTTAAATCCAAACATACTGTATTTTTTTTTACATATCTGATAATAATCAGCAGCACTCTATCCGTCCGTCCGTCCGTCTGATTTTTTCTAACAGCGATGCTTTCAGATATTGAGTCAAGTTTTTGTGTTTCGAGTAAGAGGTCACTTATTTTATTTGAACAAAAGAAAACATTTTGTGAACTTTTCATTCATTCAATCGTTCATTCAACAAAAAAAGAGAGAGAAAGAGAGAAGAGCAGCACAAGCGACTATGGCGAATCATTTCAATCAACCTTGCCAGCCATCTGGAATGTGAAATTTCCTCAACACGATTGGCTAGAACAAGTTTAACAAATGCAAGATTTAAGAAAAAGTCCATTATATCCAACATGTCGCTTCTCATTTGCTGAAGTAAACCCCTGAAGTATTTTAACAAAATTGACTGAACATTCAATGATGAAACGTAATGTTCAGATTCGTAGAAAACATAACTTGGAGCATAATTTCAATGCTTGGCTATTGTATTTACATTACCAAGTCAACAAAGCATCTTTCTGTATGTTGTTCTTTACTTTTGTTTGTTTGCTGTTTGAATAAATGTTTGAAAAGTTATAAGCAAATGGGGATAAAAGAACCACATGCATTTGGACCACACCGGCTTGCACATCAACAGCATAAGGGCTACAAATGTCTGAACTGATATGTAATATGCATCCATCAGGCCAGCTTTGGGATGCAGGCAGCCTAAATTACATCGGATGGACTCAAAACACATTGAAGAAGTACAGGAATCAAGGCCTCTTCTCGTGCATGAAAGTTCGATTTTCAAGATCTAGGAGTTGAGAAACATAAAAACAATAAATTAAAAAAATTAAAAAAATCTTTTTTTCCTGACAAAACCAGTTGGTTGGTAGAGTATTCTCAGATTCTTCACATGAGATGTTTATTAAGCATGATTTTGCAGCACTTCTTTGCTGCTTGTTCGTTTGTTCTATGCTTTGAAAGTCATCCAGTTTTCCTTGTTATAAACAGTAGTGCAAATTCCCATGTGCACCAGCATCTAATCCAGAATCAGGCCTCAAAGAATGAGTTCTTCTGAAGATAACACTTCGGCCCTTCTAGCGTCCAGCCAACAGGGCGAAATCAACTGCAACAAGCAACCGATCTGAGCAGCATCAAAACACTGATGTCCATCATTAAAAACAACGCCCGTCGGCTCTTCATTGTCCGTAGCTTGTCCATGCTCTGTCAAACTTTGTAGTAAATGTTTGCAGGATTTTGTGGTGGCATTTCTTGAACAATGTAGACAGGGTGTCCGTAGTCACCACTAACCTTCTCGTAGTGCGGACAGTACATGCTTCCTGAGGTCCGCAGTGGAAAGATGATGTCACTTGGCTCAGAGCCATTATTGTTGCTACCGCCACTGGCGGCACTTCCGCGTTTGGGCAGTGTGTTTAATGGCAACTGGGCGGAGCACTGTGCGGAGTGTTTCTTATGACGGCGATGCAGCAGTGCTACGAGAGCGATGATGATGGTGATGAAGATGACAGCACCGGAGGCAACACCAGCAAAGAGGGCTACTTCGGATCCAGCAGATCCAACAGACTCTCCACTCTTCCCTCCGGCCTCACTATTCTGTATAGAGTCTGAGGAACAAGAAAGAGTTTATGATCAGATGTAGTTTATTCACAATGATAGTCAAAGTGAAGTAGAAATTATTTAACAGCATAAGAACAAGTTAGGATGTGCAAGCCCAGACAGCAATATAGTGTTGGCCCAGATCCGGCCCACATCCGGTACACGTTGAATCCACATGTACCAGATGTGGGCCGGATCTGGGCAGACACTATGTTGCTGTCTGGGAGTCCACACTAAACTGGCAGCAATTAATTTATTTTATTTATTACATAAATCTGCACCGTTGATACATATCCAAAAAAGTGTATTTATTTTACATCCAAAAGTTTTTACTTCTTTTGTCTTTTAAAGTCTTTTGCCATTTTTGAATATCTGTCATCCAATGTCATACCAAAAAGGGCTGAAACTGGTCAGACAGCCTCAAACTTTACTCTTTGTGGTTTAAAGTTGAGGAAAAGTTTATTATTAACATTTAGCATATTGTACAACTGGGTCATATTTCAATCCAAAAGAAAGAAAGATCCAATATATATGGATCCAAAATATGACCATTTTAGGACAAATTTTATTAAGACTTTTGCATTGTGTCATTAATTAATTATATTTATTTGTATTTTATTATATTACATATTGTGCCAAGTATAATATTTAATTATTTGTATTATTTATAGTATTCCCATTATTTTAGCCAAGATATTGTCTTTGTCTTTTGATTTTAGGGTGAAATTTAAATTGTATAATTTATGATTTAGTGAGATTTGCCCTCGTATACATGAATACCTACCAATTTTGCTGACAGCGTCATTCTCTTTGCTGAAGGTGCTTTGGTCCTTATTGTCAGGGTATTTTGGAGGATATCTTGTGGGAGGATTTTTTGCTGAGAATGAATCTGTAGGACCTAAAAACAAAACAGAAAATTAAATATTTAAAGCCAATAACTAAAATTTCTAGTGAAGCTAAATCAGTACGAAATGTTCATCGAACTGAAAAACTGATCTGAACATAATACCGGACCACCCTTACATCTTTTTGGCTTCTAGGCATTATGCCCCAGGTTTTGAGAGAGAATTTAATGAATTGGCGTAAAGCTGCAAGTATCTCCCCACAAGCCCAAAGAAGGGACAGCTGGCATAGCCATAGGAAACAAGCTCACATGACATTTCAATTACACGCTGAGGCACACTAGCATGGACACCCACTACAAGACCAGTGGCATGGAAGACTGTTATGGAAGCAGTGATCTTCATCGTTGCAGGTGCAGGTACGGAGAGAAAGGTTGTGGGTGGTACTCACTCTGTCCAACTCTCAGAACCAGCTTCATGGATTTGGTCCTACAAACACCGCCATCATGGTTGTCCAAACCTTCAAACGTGCTGTTGGATGTGGCTGAAAGAGGGAAGAAAGAGAAATGAATTAGCCAGTTATAATTTAGTTAATCAAACACACACAAAATATCATATCATATATTCAGTATTAGAGCTGCACGTTTAATCGTTAAACGATCATTAAACTGCCACTGACCCAGAGAGAGCTGTTATCATGTATAGGTATGAAACAGCTTCACAAACAGACTTTTCAACCACACTTTTATTATTTCTGTTACAATGATTCAAATGTGACCCTGGACCACAAAACCTGTCATTAGGGTTTTTTTATTATTATTATTTATTAAGATTTACACATCATCTGAAAGCTGAATAAATTAGCTTTCCACTGATGTATGTTTGTTAGGATAAAACAATATTTGGCGAGATACAACTATTTGAAATTATGGAATCTGAGGGTGCAAAAAAAAAAAAATCAAAATACTGAGAAATTCACCTTTAAAGTTGTCCAAATTAAGTCCTTCGCAATGCATATTACTAATTTTTTTTTTTAGATTTTTACGATAGGTATATAATATGGAATTTTTATATTTTTACGATAGGTATAAAATATGGAACATGATCTTTACTTAATATCCTAAAGATTTTTGGCTTAAAATAAAAATGTATAATTTTGACCCACATATTGTATTGTTGGGTATTGCCACAAATATACCCGTGCGACTTATGACTGGTTTTGTGGTCCAGGGTCACAAATGATCACAGAAGTACTGGGATAAAAGTTTGGATATAAACACTGAATATAAATGTCTACGGTAGCGATCAAAAAAAAGTTAAATCACCTTTAGAAAATAACGTGAAGCTTCAAATAAAGATTGTATCAATTGCATCGTTACAAGTGACTGTTAGAAAAGTATTTGTCATTGAATCATTCATTCAAGAGATTCGTTCAAAAACGCTGATTCATCCAGTAATGAAGAAAGTTTAAGACTTGTTCGATTTGTGTATGACAGTGTACCGCAAGAGCGATTGGAGAGCAGACGGCTCCGTATGCTTTTGAATCGCTCTTGCAGTACTTTGATGTCATACACCAATCGGTCTGTGCAGTGTGGCTTCAAGTCGAACAAGCCTTTATGAGTCACTGAATCATTAATTTAAGAGATTTGTTCAAAAATGCTGATTCATCCAGTAATGAAGCAAGTGAAGTCTTTGAGTGAGTCATTGAATCATTCATTCAAACCAGTTAAAATAAAAATAAAAATCAAGTTAATTAAATATTTTTAAATAGACTGTGGTAATTAACATTTTGTCAGAACCTATAGTTAATTACATGTTATTTTGTTTAGTTTGAATTGGGGGAATCATGATCTCTATTTGAAACAACAACAAAAATAATGATTCTCAATTTATACAAAATTGTGCAGCTCCATTCAGTTTGTAATTATAACTACAAAGGTATTTACTCAGTTTCTGTATTGATGTTGTGATAAAGTACAAATTGCTGTAATACTTTTTTTAATTTTTTTATTGCTGATTATAATGTGAATCTACTAAGAATCAACATTAAAAATTATGAAACTTATAAAAAGTGTCAGTTACAGTAAAAGTTACAGTAGCGACAATGTTAAAATAGGAACATTTCATTTAAAATTTCTAATGCAATAGAAATTCTGGGATTCTTCTTTTTTTTTTTTTTTTTTGTAGTCACCCATCTAACATTTATAGCATACATTTCTGATGCTGAATATTTAAAGCCCACCATCCATCTTAAAAACGTTTACATGCCACCAAATTATTCTTTCCTCTCGTGGCCCATTTCTCTTACAGTCTCGTGGATGAATTTGGCCATATAAGCACTAAGTGAGCTAGTTTATGACCGGGTCAACTTTCCACATGTGTACTCACAGGTGCTTTAAAACCTTTAAAGTGTTCCTTGAGGACATCGGAGTCACATGCTCATCAGTCACCGTGTATGTGTATGCAGAAGGTGAAGGTTCAGCTTGCTCGCACAAAGAGAAAAATCACAGTTTTGCAGCACGGCAAAGCTTCTTAAAAGCTTGCGCTTGTTTGCTAGTAAATCCTTACGAAAAGCATTGAGAGGGGCGCACACGCACTCACGTGCACGCTAATTTAGAAAACTCTCATACTGTGAGTAATAAACCCAGTGTAATCACACAGGTTTGAACTTTACAGATCCTAAGCATATTACCAAAGCCTTTTCACATCATTATCACAGAATATCAAGGATTTGCTTTGCCCGTCAATCCAGGGCTAGTGGAGTGGCTTGGTCGAACGATTTAAACACCATTGTGCCTGGGCACCCATGCTGTGTCCTCTGATAGCTAAAGAATTCCATTGGGCCGTAATCTCTCTTTCACTGCGAGGATTAAGACCAATCCCACATGAACAAATGGACTTCCCTCCAAACTGCTTAGGGCACAGAAAGAACTGAGTGACCAGCAAGTGAAAGGGCAAGAGAGTGGGGGGTGGACAGAGAAAGCAAAAGAGAGAGAGCTAAGAGGGAAAAACAGAGGGAGAGAGAGAGAGCGAGCTTTTACCCAACATGTCCCAGTTCCCTTCAACCGTTCCCACATTCATCTGCAGCGGCCGCTCTAGATGTGACCCGACTCTTCGGCTTGAATGAAGCCCGCTCATTTCCTAACCACAACAAGCACATTCAGTGCCTCGGGCCAGCGCAGCTCAGCCAGTCACGAAGCCAGAGACCGAGCAACAAAGTGGAGGTGGAAAATTGAAGTTGCACGCGCACAATAAAAAAAGTGTATCCAAGCAGATGTTATGGTTTCAGTGAGTTTTTTTTAGCTTTTAGCAGACATTAAGAAATCCAACTATCCTAGAGATCATATTTTAACTACATATCCGCAGTGAAACATATCCTGTCTGTATGTATGTCTAGAAAAAATGCTAATTATTTGTTGTAAGTTGCAGCAGGACATGATGTCTTGCACTGGTTGTGCAGATATTCAATGGTTTTTCAATTTCAATAAACATATGCAATTTAACAGTGTATCTTTCTCCTTTTCTCCAGTTAAAACTACACTGTAAAGAAGTAATATAGTTAATATAGTCAGGTTGATTCAGTCATATAAGATATTATTTAAGCCTTATGAACAAATGACCTTATGAGTTATTTACCAATTACTTCCATATTAAGTAAATGTACATTTTCTTAACTTACCGTACCAAAAGTCAATTAAATTAAATAATCATTGTCAACTTTAACGTCTCTAGAAACTAATAGTAGCTAGTACTATATATATATATACACACTGAACTTTAGTTTGAATGTTTGGGGTCAGTATGATTATTTAACATTTTCAAAGAAGTCTTTTATGTTCACCAACGTTCTATTTTCATAAATTTTAAAATGTAATTTATTCCTGTGATGTCAAACTTGTATTTTCAGCATCATCACTCCAGTCTTCGGTGTCACATGATCCTTCAGAAATCATTCAAATATGCTGATTTGATGCTTAAGTAACATTTTCAATTAGTATTATCAATGTTGAAAACAGTTGTGCTACTTAATATTTTCTTTGCTAACTGTGATACTTTTTCACGATTCTCCTATGAATAGAAGGTTTAAAAGAACAGCAATTATTTGCAACACAAATCTTTTGTAACATTATAAATGTCTTTACTGTTGCTTTTATCAATTTCATGCAAAAAAATGTACTGACCCAAAACGTTTGAATGGTAGTGCACATCAAGACTTTCCAACAAAAAAGAAAAAAAAAAATCTTCCTCTCATTTCGTCAACTCTCACTCACATCACAGTTACATTCACACATTCTGACATTTGCATGCACACAAGACACACACTCACAAGACACACACACTCAGACACAGAGGTAAGTCCCTTTAGAATCATTTAGGTCAGATATCCGTGTCCCTCGGGCTGCAGGCCAAGCTGCCTTAAAAAATCACATCAAACCGATCCGTCTCATACTGGCAAAGGATTGAGGGATTTAGAGCGTGTAAATCTTAAAATCACATAAACGGCCATTAAGGAATGTGCCAACTGAAAAGAGGCTGAATCAACACACGCTAAACTGAACGATAACCCATTTCCGAAGTGGTTGAATGATACTAATAACATCCATGTAAAGGGCCATCAACAAGACTCGAGACATTTCCCTCCACACAGGAGAAGAGACCAAAAATAGTCTTGGGAAAACTACATTGTTCAAAAACAAAGAATTGATGCGTGCAAGCTAAACAATAAAAAGATTAATGCGCATAAATTAATGACAAAGACATCTCGTGTTGTAAATAAACTTGACTTGCCAACGGATTTTACACATTTCCATTAACCATAAACTTGATTTGTTCATTATTTTTGGAGGGCTACACTAGTCAGTCGCCTTCCCAGACGAAAACACTGAAAAGATATCTTGGGAGACAATGCTGGAGGCTGAAATTCCCACGGGTGGGATCAGTTCTGCATTTGGCTCCTTCTACACAGTGTTCCAGCTGGCAATGGAGGTGAAAAACGATCATGAATCAGCACCTGAGGTAAATTCTTGAGTAAGCATGGAAATAAACTTACAGATGATGTGATAGTCCTTTCCTTTGAAGAATTCCAGGCCCCACAGGTTGGGGCTGAACTCTTGAAACTTGAAGGTGAACTTCACGTCCTGGTCCGGCTTGTCACAGTTGAGCAGTAACATGTCGCCTTTAGTAACACTACAGGTCTCCAATTGTTCCTTGGGAACAAGATAGACCCGGAAGTATTCAATGTTCATCTGCTCAGTGGAGCCTGGCTTGATTCTTGGACACACAATGTCCATTTTGTCTCCGATCTGAGGGTATAGTACTACACCCTTCCTGGAACAAACCTGTAGGGAACAAGGGATGTTAAACATCTTATAGGGTTACAGAAATGCAAAAAGCCTTAATGATTAACATGCATAATAATGAATTATTAATCAATCCAGCATGAGAACTTTAAAGTTAATGTCAAATATATCATGTTTGGATGTCTAATAAATTAATCCTCAAGGCAAATGCATCTGTATCTGTTGGTTTATACAGGTTAATCAATTAACCAAAGGGTCACAGGCTTCAATAAGGTATTTTAAGGATCACTTCTACTAGATAGGGATAGTTCACCCAAAGTAGTCCAAAACAACATATGGCCCTGTTGACTTTCACTTAGGGGTGTAAAAATATATCCTGTCACAATATATCGCAATACAATAATGCAAAAATATGTATCGTGGATAGTGACAATCTGTGTTGTGTATAGCTCCCGAAAATGACTGTGTAAGAAAAAATGTTTTAGTGTCAGTACTACGTTAAACTACTAATATATATATATATATATATATATATATATATATATATATATATATATATATATATATATATATATATATATATATATATATATATATATATATATATATATATAAATGTTGAATATAATGTATAATAACACAATGGGGTAATATTTCTGGGTCCTGAAAATGCCAAATGTCTTATATTACCAGTAAAAAGCGTCTAAAATAATTCTGTATTTTCAGCTTCAGAATCATGAATATTTTTATTCTGGTGTCTCCATTGCACCAAGTCCAATCCTATTCATTTCCACCCCAATGTAACACCAAATGTAGCATTTTAATCAACAGTAAAAAAAAAATGTGTTAAGCTTTTATTATGTCTTGAAGTTTTACTTAATAATATCGTATCATGATATGAATCGAAATGTGTCATGAGGGTATCGTTACACCCATACTTTCACTATATGGCAAAAAAGAGACATTTATCTAAATATCTTTTGGTAAAATTACACAAAGAAGCCATTTATTTTAAAACAAGCAACCGACTGAAATGGATTGAGACAAGCAATTTCCTTTGGCTAATTTTCAGAGTTCTGTCTTGAAGCAGAATGCAAATACGGGACCTTGGCTTACTTTCACATTTTTTGACTAATGCCTGCAACTTTCTAGTCTTCCTTATTTTTTCCCCCATTACATACTTCTCTATTCTGTAATGCATTTGCACAATTAACAATCGCTCACTCCTGACCGCTCGCTGGCAGTCCTTTCTCTGCCCTCAATGTTTATTACAACCTCACTATAGCTCCTATTACATTGTTCACTGGTTGTAAAAGTGTTCTGAAATTGACCTTTCAATTATTTGCAGATTCTCAGATTAAGTTGATTTCTCATTAAACGCACAAATTCCATTGTAAACAGACTTGTGTGCACTGGATTTATCCCTTTATATTTTAAATCCACCATGACAAAGTTAGACATTCTCACTCACGCTTCCCTAAACACCATGAGGCAGAATAAAAGAGTCACTTTCTAAGACTAGCTTCCATCCTCATAAAGTCATTAAGAAAGGGACCCTCGAGGATCTGCTGGGGGTCCTGAGTAGACAGGAAGCTTTAGTGCCCCTCCTCCGCCCCCTGCAGTACCAACTTCTGTGTGGACCTTGCGGAAAACAAACCAGGATGGGGGTTGAACAGTGCCTTCATCCCAGCGCACCTTTTGTCTCCAAAGCTCTGTGACAAAGATGACCCACTGAGCTACTGGAACTCATGAAAACCGATTACAACCTGCAGCAAAGCTCTGCTGCACTACAGCTTAGCATCTTAAAAGAACGTTATCCTGCATCTAAACAAAACCAATCTATCTGAATACAGGTTTACCACTGTGAAGAAACAGCCACAATGCTACCAAGGCAACCGGTTTCACTTGAGTGATCAGACGGTGGAATAAAACACAAAAAAGACTTATAACCAAATGTGAAATCTAAGTGCGTTTGGTGAAATGTTTGCACAAATGTCCAAACATGTTTCAGGTAAGTTGACCAATTGACAAGACCTCCCAATGGCAGGAAGAGAGTAGGTGGACTACTTTGGCATCTGAGAAAACACCAGGCTGGGTGTTTCAATCTCAGAAAGTAGTACTTGTCATAGTTAAACGCATTTCCCTTTCTTTGAACAGCGTACTGAGACTACTTGTCCTGACGCAGAAAGGTGTGCTGAGGAACAGCATAATTATCATAAGACTTTGGAGACACACTTCACAGTAGAAAAAAAGAGCTCAGGCAACAGATCTCTCTGTGGCAATCAGTGAGAGGCTGTAATCCACTCTTCAATTTAACATTTCTCAGCTTATAATCAGTCCTAAATTTAGGCTGTGGCTCAGCACTCTTACACGATATTGACCATGATGTAAGGTCTCCAAGTTTGATTGCTCTAAGTGCAGATTCATTCTGCAGCTTTTCCTCAGCAAATACCAGGGTGCATGGAGTTTGCAAGACATGTTACAATCTCACCATATCATTTCTACAAAACATTGCATTTACCTGCAATTTTTTTGATGGGGCGCACACAGGCTAATTGCTTAAATTACATAAATACATATAAATTAACATTAACAAATAGTGGCAACGTCTACAAGGTGGAAGTTCGTAAAGGATAACCCAACTGATCTGTTTTTAAAGTTTATAAGGTGATCTCCTTTCAGCCCGATTCTGCAAATGAAAGTACTTGCATCTCAATGTTACTGCCAATAAAGCATCATTGTAACTAATACCCTGCAGTCTGGAAGGGTGGGTGGTCCGCCAACAAAATGCCACGGATTACGAATATGTTTAGTGGGCTGTTTCGTGTTTAAATGACTATGGTAATAAAAATCAATAGAGAAATCAACAAATTAGATCTGTAAATGAAAGTGAAATTACACATACACGTTTAAACTGAAAGGTTCTTCAATGGTTCTACACCTTCAGAAACTTTAAGTACCTTTTTTTCTTTTCTTTGTTTTTTTAGCTGCATATGGTTCTTTTTTGCTGTATATTTTGGCTTTGGAGACTTGGGAGATAAAAGTTATTTATGTTACATTATAGGTTCTTTCCTACCAATCAGCTATTGATTCTTTAATGTTCCAATACATATTTTTGCCTTTGCATTATATGGGGAGCTATGGGGAACTTCCAGCTGAGAACTATTCATTGATACTAGAACTTATTTCTGTTATATATATATATATATATATATATATATATATATATATATATATATATATATATATATATATATATATATATATTCTGTTATATAGTAAAACTAGAGAGATGAGAATTGTAACTAGCAGCAACTGAATAAAAATAAATAAATAAATAAATTAAAAACTAGCAGCAACTGGACTTGAAGCTACTGTCAGAAATGGGTTTTGGTAAAGTACTTTTGTGAAAATTACTTGTACAGTTACACTGAACCCCAAGATCTGCATATAATTCGAAGGCAAATCATTTGCACTTTATATGCTACCAGTTACAATGGAATAGTTACGTGTCACTATATAGTAAAGTACTAGAATCAAATGGAGAATTACAAGTGACTGATTTAATAGATACTAGTCACGTTGGAATACTCGCTATATGGAGTTATAAACTATTCGCAATTAGGTTAACGTATACATATTAAAAATACTAATAATCACCAGTAACAGAATAGATTGTAGTTTGTGTAGAACAATAAATGTTAAAACTGCTTGCCATACAACGGGTTTTTTTGGGTTCTATCTGGAGCCTTAATTTTAAGTGTACTTACTTGGTGTTCGAAGTATTCCAATATATTGATTCTAACACTGCTGATCGAGCCAGTTTTACTCGACAAGCAACCACGAAAAGACCAAATATATAAGTCCACATAGTTGTATCCATTGCGATGGGAAAAGAGTTCACCAGTCCAAATCTGGTGATAACAAGTGAGAGATCCACAGGCACTAATGCGAGGAGAATCCGATGTTGCTGGGCGCTCACTTCTGCTGAAAACGCGTTTTATTTCGAAACGAGAAAAGAAAACAATTTGCTAAAACCTCCTAGAATAACAGCTCCTTCGGAACTGGCAGTACTATTTAACAAAATAGCCGGACAGCGGGAGATAATCCATGTAATCGGGTTTTTAGACATTAAAACGTCTTAATATGCATCCTTTGAGGACCAGTGATGGACATTCTTATGAATGTAGAGAAAGCAGTAAAATAGTGCAGGTTACGTGAAATATCAGCACAGCTCTAAAATTCGGATGCTACTGAGCTCAAGTCTAAAGGCGGCATCAGTGCTTCTCCTGTTCTTCGTCTTTGCATTCAACTCTGCCAGTCTTGGAGTGCCCTCAAGACGTGCTTAGAGACTTCTTAGGACAACCCAGTGTTGCCGTTAGACCCCGCCCACATCACTCTCGATTGGATGACGATAAATGAGTGACACCTAGTCGAATTGAAGGAGACTAAACGGAAGTCTGGAAACTGTACTGCTTTATTGACCAGTAGGCTAGTGAGCACAAAGTTTACCTGAGGTATAAAGCGGCATCCAAATTATCCAAATTCTATTGTTTTCAACCGGGAAGACAATGCATAAGTGGCATCAGTGAACTTTATTTATTTTAAAAGCTGATATAAATCTAAAAAAATAAATAAATAAATAAATATAATATAATATATATATATATATATATATATATATATATATATATATAAATTATTATTATTATTTTATTTTTTTCTCCAGTTGTTTCTTATGCTCTAAACAATGTAATGAGATGAATAAAATACTAAATTCTAAAAACTTTTTCAGGGTCCCTGGAGGATTTAGTATTACATATATATATAATATTATTGATATGTTATGCTATGTCCTCTGTAGTGGACTCCAGGATTGAGTTGTTTAAAAGATTAAATGACATAAGTTTTTTTTTTTTTTTTTTTTTCAATCAATTTTTAGGTTTCAGGATTTTTGGTATTGATATACCATTTTACTTTATGCAATATATGGGTAAAAATGTCCATACATGTTTCCCCATTCAATGCAATGTATCTATACACTGTATCTAATTTGCATATAATAAAATAAATGTATTAATGGGAGTAATAATTGGCAACATTTTCATAATTATATCTAATATTTCATAGGAATATGGATGTCTTTCCCTATTCACTTGTCCAAAATGCCTGATAAACATGATTTAAGTCCTGCACTACAGTGGACATGTATGAAATCAATGCCGTTTTGTAAAAGAAAGTCATATTTTGAGTAGAAATCACATTCTCCTGAGGTGTTGATTTATAACAAACAATTTGAAAATGCATCTGATTTAAATTATATTTACAAAATATATTTGAGTGCTAAATTGATTCACTAAATTAATGTCAGTCATTTTTAAAAACCAAGGAGACATTGTTGTCCCGGTGAAACCTCCAAAAAGCCCTGAATGTGCTCTTTACAGAACAGACTTAAAACTGGTTTCAGAGAAATTCATTAAAATATAATATCCACTATAGTGGACTAAAGTCTGGGTTCCAGGACTAGGCCCACACACACAAACGAGACATGCAGAATGCACATGAAAATAATAGTGTAAACGTGCGGATGTGGCGTCGTGTTCGAAATGGAATGATTCATCTTTTATTTTCATATAAACCGCTATGGAAGCTTGTACTAAAGGCATTTCCCACGAACTTAATCCGCTTAGTCACGTAAACCTCAAAAGTATGAAAAATCTGTATTGCTCACTGTGTGAACTATTTCGCCATCCGTTTAATGTTAAGAGAAAAAAAAGCACAGTATCTTAAATATCCGATGCTTGAGAGAAATCAAAACATTTGTTCGATGGCTCGGACAACTTTTGTTTATTGCCCTTTGCTGTTTGGACAATAATCAAAAGGAAAAACTTAACAGGTAAGAGGTAATTGGATGTCGAGCAGTGTTAAGGTGTGATGCGTTTGCACTTCCATCGTCTGGTCTGCGCCCGAGCGTGAATCAATTGTGTATTTGCACTTTAGGCTTGTGCTGAAATAACAGAGGTGTCAAACAAACTATTAATTAGGCTGCGGATTGAAAGCATTTGGTGATGTTGACATCCTGAAGTCAAAATGCTAACCCACTTAGTATGGTTGATCCCATGTCTTCCAGATTCTTCCAGACAAAATTTCTCTAATGGAATGCTCTTTTTTTTTTCTTTTTCGCGATGATGGCCATTATTATTAAAGGGATAGTACATCCAAACATCACAGTTCTACCATCCTCGTGTTGTTCCAAACCTGTATGATTTGTTTTTCTTCTTCTGCTGAACACAAAAGAAGAGATTTTAAGAATATGGGTAACCAATGGAACTCCATATTATGGAGAGAAAAAAAAAAAAAAAAAAAAAAAAAAAAAAACTGTTTGGTCACCTACATCTTTTGAAGAAATTCATGTTTGGAACAACTTGAGGGCGAGTAAACCATAAACATTTTTGGGTGAACTATCCCTTTAATCCTATTTGATTTTAGATACTTGCTATTTGTATAGTTGTGCCTAATCTAATCCTGATAAACTACACAAGTTAATACAAACATGCAAACAGATATCAGAAACACGACACATTCATGGATTTATTGGAGATTCTTGACATATTCCTTGATAACTGGGTCAAATATTTAACCAGACCACAAACACAAATTCTGGCCAATCGGCAACCTTTCACTCAATCACCTCTAAAAGCTTCTCATCACTAACATATACGCAGCTCACTGACATGCAACGACCAGGTACCCTTTATTACAGCATCACTTTACCTCGAATGTACAATTATTAATGTGTAAGTAAAAATGATAAAAGGAGGTTACTCTTGTTTTATGATGCTTCTCGGTTGGACTGGTTACTATTTAAATCATAGTGGTCTGTGCCATTCAAAATAGAGGGATGGACGTCCAGTTCAAGCAATTCCCCAGCCAATCTTTCAATCTAATTACTTTATACTATGAATAAACTATTAAAAAAATAAAAATACTTCAATCGAATCAGCCAGGAAAATCTGTTGAGGTCTTGAATTAGTGACACCGGAAACCATTACGTGCATTTGGATAAGAGAGCAGGTCAGGCCCGTCCGTTTTTACCCTACCCGTGCAATGCACCAAACGTGTTTGCAGATACTACATGGAGGACAAGTGGAGGTTATCTATACAAGAGTCAGTAATACAAAACAGACAGGTAAAACAGGGAAAAAAACTGAAGGAAAACTGACAAACTGATTGTTCCCGTTGTTCTGAGAATCTGAAACACACCACACGAGACCTATGAAGAAGAACTTGTGCTGCAGCACAAATCCCTCACACGGAGAGGTGGTCGGTCTGGAGAAAGTCTGGAGAAATCCTGGCCACATTGTTTCCATCACTCAGAGGCCTTGAAAGAGAAAGACAGTTTAGGCCTCGACTTCCCTTTCCCCAAAATGATCTTCTGTTCTTCTTTCTGCTGTTTCTGTCGCTCTTGCTCCAACTTCATACGCTCCTCATGTATTTTTCTCTGCTCTTCAACTATTCGTAGTTGTTCCTCTGCCTGTAGGACAGAAAAAGGGGTTTATTAGGAGTGAAATATTAACATGCATAGTGGTGTTGCGCTATACTGGTATTGAGAACTATAATTCAAATGAACAGTACACATATGACAATCCATCTGGTTGACATCCCAACGTACAGTAGGTGGCGGTATTGCACCTTAACGTTGGTGGCCATCTGTCATAAAACACAAGCAGACAGTGTGCAGCTGCTACTGCCATGTAAAACCAATGTCGTTGGATATGACAGACACTCTGCCAGCACTTTAAGAAAGTTAGCCTGCCAGTATGGAGGCTTTTTGGATCACCCCAGTCTGTAAGATCAACACAGAGCACAAAAGGTGGCAAAACCACCAACCTGTTCACCCACCTCCGCTTCCATTATCTTGGAGATTTGACCACTGTACAGACATTAAGATGCATTCTTTAATTATTTAGCAATTCCTGAAATGGGAAATGTTACATTAACCTATTAACTGCTGACACCTTTCTGTGTTTTATCATATTTACATCCCTCTGGGGTTTTAGTCCAAAAGTGTGCTCATTCAGATAAAAGATAAAAACTTACACTGTAAAAAAATATTGTTGGTTTAACTTAAACCTGGTTGCCTTAAAATGTTGAGTTCATTGAAATTAAACATTTTAGTTACTACAATGAAGGAAATTGGTTTAATAAATAGAAACTCAATATTTCTGTATCTGAATCACATAAATTAAAAATGTTTTGTGATAAATCATGAAAATAGTTTTCAAAAAATGAAATGTTTCACTGCATTATAGCAAATAAAACACAATTATGCAATATGCTTACAAAATCTTTTAATACTATTTGAATAAAGGGTGATGTCAATGCTCAAATGTTCATTGTATTACCTCAAATTTTTAATTTCAATGAACTAAACATTTTAAGGCAACCAGGTAACTTTAAATATTTTTTACAGTGTATGGATTATCAATTGTTTACTTCAAATATCTTTAGAAAGCAGTATTTTTCTTCTTTTACCTTTACCCAAAATACGACGATGCGAGCATTATGGAGTGCTAAACGCTCACATGTAATTTATGTTTCATTCATATTTGACGTCGGAGGGCGCAATCGAGTATAAAGTCCACAAGTGAGACTCATTATAGGAGTAATAAAACCCTAATATGGACAAATACATCCAGATATCACACACTGTAGCTGAATAAAACGCAGAGACATTACACTGATTAAAGGTGCACTGTGTACATTTTATCGGCATCTAGTGGTGAGGTTGCGAATTGCAAATGCCCACCGCTCACCCCTCCCTTTAGAAGCACATAGAGAAGCTACCGTGGCCAACAAAGGACAAAATTGTCGTCGGAGAGACAGCAGATAGTAGCTAGTGCTCTGTAGAGCAGTTTGTCCGTTTAGGGCTACTGTAGAAACATGGTGGTGAAAAATGGCGACTTCACTGTAAGGGGACCCGCGGTGTATGTAGATAGAAATGGCTCATTCTAAGGTAATAAAAACATAACGGTACATTATGTAAAGTCTGGTGTTTATACACCACTGAAAACAGTTATGTACATTATATTGCATTTGTCAATAGATCCTCATAAATACTACACACAGCACCTTTAAACATGAAGAGAATTAAAGCCATCTTGAGTATTATCATAAGGATAATGTATATTTATAATGCAATGCCAATCGACAGAAGCCTTTATCACTGTATAGAACACTAGAAAATAATAATTTCTGTGATAAGAAGCCACATCAGTTCATAGAAGGTAGTTATTTCAAACTGGTTGCCATTAAGTGTAATTGTTGCTTTTGAATGCAATGGTGTGATTCTTCTGGTGTGTGTGTGAAGAGAGAAAAAAAAGGTTTTGACTGATAGCATTTTTTCTACAGATGTCTATAAGATTTCTATAGATATTGCGATATAGTTATCATGAATTCTTTTGGTCACGGTAATAGTGTAGTGACAAATCTGATATTCTGACAGCCCTAATGTGAATATAATATTGGCTGATCAACCCAACCGTCAACAGCATTGCCATATCTTGGAATGGTGACCATCTTGGGTTATGGTTCATGCAGTTATATTTATTTAAAAAATATGCTTAAGCATGAATTGACAATATATAAAGAAATGCATTTATAATCGCTAGTCCCATGCTTTAATTAAAATCTGTCTGTGCTCTGTGACGTTCAACATGATGTACAAAAGTGCTTTACCAATAGCCTGTTTAATTTTTTATTAATTTATATAATTTGCAATATGTAGGCTAGTCGTTTGACAGGACAACCGGACAGTTGCAAGACAACATCTGTCAGTTCACTTTTATGTGTTGACAGGTGCATCTTGACCTTTATGGCTTGTAACTGAGAGGATGCCTTATTTAAGCTCTGTTTTGTAATTAAACTCATCAGGACCAAACTAAACTGTGATCTCATTTTTTTTCTAAAAGGCAGCTCTATTGAGAAAGAGAACTCAGAATACAAAACATGTCAAGTAGTGCTTATGCAACATTAATGTTCCACATGGCCACAGTGCATGGGACATTCATTCTATATGAGAAGGCAGCAAGGCCAATAGAGTGCTAGTTAGAAAGGATTCTAGGTGCTTGACACGAAGAACAGCGTTTATTGCTTTATCTGAAAATTGTGACCCAAATTTGTGCAGCAAGCAAAACAAAGGCTTTAGTGTTAACATCAAACTAAATGGCTCATCTGCCCTTAATTTCGATCACATACACTATTTCTTAAAAGTTTGGGGTCAGTAAGATTTGTAAAAAAATAAATTTAAATGAAGTCTCTTATGCTCACCAAGTCTGCATTTATTTGATTAAAAATACAGTAATACTGTGGAATATTACAATTTAAAAGAACTGTTTTCTACTTTCATATATTTTAAAATATAATTTATTTCTGTGATAGAAAAGCTGAATATTCAGCATTACTCCAGTCAAATAATCCTTCAGAAAAATTCTAATTATTATAAATGTTGAAAACAGTTGTGCTGCTCCACAATATTTTATCTTTGAGGAATAGAAGTTATTTGAAATAGAATTTTACTGACCCCTAAACTTTTCAATTAATTGTTCCATTGTTTCAACTATGCAACAACTTTTAAATGAAATGAAACGCGCCAAAACCAAACGTACCAGTTTAGCTTGAGCATCGGCTATCTTGCGATTGTTCTCCACCAGAATTTTCTCCAGTTCTTCACGCTTCGATTTCTCTTCCTCCTGCAAAGTCAAACCACTTTAACGTGAGTTGTAGTGACAGAAATCCTAAATATTCACAAACATAAGTGCCATATCTTGAGCAAACACATTAATGAGTAGATAATAAAGATACATTCAGCTCACCAGACATGGATAAACCTACAGTAAACTTGTCCTTCACTCACGAATAAAGTTCCTAGAGGAGTCAGGGTCATATTGGGAATACGTGTTTTTTTTTTTTAAAGTACATTGTACCACCAATCAGCAAGGGAGGTTCTTTCAAACCACTGACCTGTGTTCTCGGTACTTACTTACATCTCACTCTCAGAAAAAAGGCCACACAGTGAAGTGACGTCTGAGGAGCAGTCAGTTCAAATGGTGTATAGGAGCAACAGAAGCGTGAACAAATCATCACTTCTATTCATAAACAACTGAGAGGGATAGTGAAGTTCAGGCGAATAGCATAGAATAGAGTTGTGCATGAGCTGCTTTGTTCAAGAAAACTGTGAAACATGAAATTTAAAGATAATAGAATGGTAGAACTGTCAAACTCAGTGCTACTATGATGTCTAAGATTAGAGGTACTTTTTTTTGGAAAAAAAAGAAAAATTCAATTTCACTTAATTTTGAGAGGAATTAGGCTAAAGGCCCTGACATACTTCAAGCGAAATCAAAGAACGAACTGAACCTATTTAGAACAAAATCAGGCCAAAACAAGTTTGTTTGGAGTTTAAGGAGTTTTAACCGGCTTGCCAAGGCTCTCTCCAACTGGTAAACGCCTTAAAGCTAGTCCATGGTGATTACGTAATAGGTACAGTAGGTGTACTCTGATGCTCCTCCTTTGATGTGGAAAATTGAGGTTAGACATCCATGAGTTAAAGCAAGAACACACTGGAGAGCCACTCTAGAGAAAAAAAAAAATAGTTTGTAAAAAAAAAAAAAAAAGAAATTGTTATTAAAGTTGTACTTCTAATTAGAAGCGACACTGATAGTTTTTCATGTTTGATATCTATTGTATAAAGTTCTAGATAAATAAACATGACGTGAATTTACTGGAGTCCCGAATTGCGGAGCTGGTGGAAACATATCCAGGTCACAAAGATCACATGCTCCCCGCTGTCATTTTTGTTGTGTGTTTATTTTGTTATTGCAAGGAAAGTGCGCAGCATATATTTACATATTCATCTAATCGTCGTTCTCAGCAGTGCGGGCACCGTCGGGATGTTCGCTAACACTGCAACGGTATTTCAAACTTCTTTTTACCCCTAAACGAAGGATGAAAGAGAACTCCGCTGTGAGTATATCAGAGCCTTAATGTCTGTTTTACACCACACACTCATACAGTATGCAAGGAAAGCAACAGCAGGCTTGTGTCATGCTTTCCCACAAATAAACTGTAATGTGATTTCTGGGTTATAATATTGAATATTTCCTGTGATCCTACTGCACAATTAAATGGATAGTTCCCCCAAAGAGGAAAATTAATTACTCACCCTCATGTTGTTCCAAACCCGTAAATCTTTTGTTCATCTTTGGAAAACAAATGAAGATCTTTTGATGAATTCTGAGAGCTTTCTGTCCCGTCCATTGACAGCTACACAACTACCACTTTGACGCTTTAAAAAATTCCATAAAAAGGATCAAAAACCGAATCCATATGAATTGAGCGGTTTAGTCCACATGAAGAGACACAGTCGCTTTGTATGATGAACAGATTGAATTTAGGTGTGAGAACCAATGAGGTTCATTCTCGTGCATCAAAGCAGGCTCGGATGAGCTTCTGTTTATGTTCTCTATGTGAATAAAAGCCTAAATTAAATCTGTTTATCATATAAAACAATCAAGTCTCTTCAGAAATTAAAAAAAAAACTGCTCAATTTATTTGGATTAGTTTTATCGACTTTTTGATGCATCAAAGTGGTAGTTGCGTCGCTGTCAATGAAGGGACAGAAATCGCTCCGATTTCATCAAAAAGATCTTCATTTGTGTGAGAGTGAGTAATTAATGACATTTCTTTTTGGTGCCCTTTAATATGAATGCCTAAATATTTGTTGCTTTTGTGTGCGTGTGGTGTGAAACAGCTCCAATTCCAACAAAACTACAGGAACCTACCAATTTAATCAGCATTCGTAAGCACATACATTCTGTGCTGCCTGTTCACATGCAAGTTACCTCCCGAGCTTTCTGAGCAGCCAGCTCCGCATGTCTCTGTTTCTCCAGCTCCTCCAGCAACTGCTTCTCCATGATGCGCTTGGCCTCCTCCACCCGTCGCAACACTTCTCTTTCAATCTCATCCTTTCGCTTTTCCAGCTCCTCCTCCACACGCTTGGCCACAAGTTCCTCTACGCGCCGTGCCGTCTCCTCCTCAATCAGCCGCTCCTCTATCTCCTGCTGTCGACTAAGGGACAAGAGATTACAGTCAGCTGGTAACACACAATTTAAATGTACTTAATGCTAATTATGAAATGAAGCAGGACAGGTAAACAACATGAAATGCAATGCACATGCTATCTGCCACAGTGCATGGAAAAATCAACAAAGTGTCAGCTTATCAGTAGTGGTCCACTTATATAGATTTATTTTAAATTCTAAAATTGATTAATGTTTCTTTCATATGCATTGATTTACTTGTGCATAATTATTAGAGGTAATTCACAACTAAGATATTGTGAATCCAGTCACTCCACAAACCAAAAATAAAATGTATTTATAGATGAATTTTGGACATGGTTCAATGGTAGTGCGTCGTTTATACGCAGGTCATATTTACCACATTATGCTCTGCAGAAGCTTGGTGTACTTAAGGAAATATCATTCAAATAATGTAATATCAGTATCATGACACAGCGGGATCATCTGATAATACTTTGAAATGTGGACTGAACCCGCATGTAAATAATATTGTACTGAAATTCGTGTATTCGCATGGTAATCCAAGACACTCAGAATATGATAATACGTGTATAACAAATAAACAATAAGACATGGTAGCACCACGGTACCTCCACAGTACTTTTGTATGTGTCCTACAACATCCGTGACAGGTTTTGTCTGGGAAGCGTGCGTACTCACATTCTCCTCTGTCTCTCCATTTCGACTCTCTTCTCTTCTTCCTCTTTCTTCTGCTTTTCGTCTACAGCACTCCTCTTACTTATCGCCCTGCCGAAAATGTCGATTCTCTCCGGCGGCGAGGCGGCTCTCTCCCTGTCCCGGCGAGACGCGGCCGTGTTTGATTTGGAACGAGAGCGCGACTCTCTCTTCCGACTCCTTTTGGACTCCCGAGACTTCGACCGCCTCTTTCTCTCTTTATCCCGGGACCTTGATCGAGAGCGGCTTCGCTTTTTACTGTGCTTACTATTTTTGGAGTGCTTGGAGCGGGAAGAGCTGCGGCTCCGCGAACGACCCATTTCAAACGCCGTTAGAGTTCAGTAGCACTAATCAGGACACCGAACACCTCTAAAGCATCGGACAGACGAGTACAGTTCGTCTTTCAAACAAGCCCCAAATTACACACTTAAGGAATCAGTCCCTACAGCATGACAATAATCTTGAAGACGAAACTCTTATTTGGAAATAAATTGTTTAATAACAACGTGATTTAACTGCACGGTACCATTTATCTTGTATGGTTAAAAAGCAAGATGGAGGATGGCTGTTCTGAGATCCCAGAATGCAATTTCTTATTTTTTCCTACGTTTTGACGATCGACGTTTCGTTACATCGATTACTGCCATCAACTGGCGTGGAGCGTACACGAGAAGCCCGTTTCATTTTGGAGAATCATTTGAACGGTTCGTTCACTGAACCGAGTCATCACTCCCGGCTAATTTGTGTATGTTTTCACCAACCCAGGCTGTTACACGGACAGACAGACAGACAGACAGACAGACAGATGGATAGATAGATATACAGACAGACAGACAGACAGACAGACAGACAGACAGATATAGACAGCTAGATAGACAGAAAGAAAGAAAGAAAGAAAGAAAGAAAGAAAGAAAGAAAGAAAGAAAGAAAGATGGATAGAAAGACAGAAAGATAGACAGATGGATATAGACAGACTAGATAGACAGACAGATATAGACAGACAGACAGACAGACAGAAAGAAGAAAGAAAGAAAGAAAGAAAGAAAGAAAGAAAGAAAGAAAGAAAGAAAGAAAGAAAGAAAGAAAGAAAGACGGATGGATGGATGGATAGGATGACTGACAGACAGATAGATAGATAGATAGATAGATAGATAGATAGATAGATAGATAGATAGATAGATAGATAGATAGATAGATAGATAGATAGATAGATAGATAGATAGATAGATAGATAGATAGATAGATAGATAGACGGACAGACAGACAAATAGATAGACAGATAGATAGATAGACGGACAGACAGCTAGACAGACAGACAGACAGCTAGATAGATATAGACAGACAGACAGACAGACAGACAGACAGACAGACAGACAGACAGACAGACAGACAGACAGACAGATAGATAGATAGACAGATAGATAGACAGATAGATAGATAGATAGATAGATAGATAGATAGATAGATAGATAGATAGATAGATAGATAGATAGATAGATAGATAGATAGATAGATAGATAGATAGATAGATAGATGGACAGACAGACAAATAGATAGACAGATAGATAGACGGACAGACAGCTAGACAGACAGACAGCTAGATAGATATAGACAGACAGACAGACAGACAGACAGATAGACGTATTTCATGTTAATTTACCAACCTATTGAAATACTAATATCTGTTTTTGTACCTTGTAATATACTGATAACCACCAATCACAGTGCTGATGAGAGTCACTTAATGAATCAAAGCTGAGTCTGTGACAGTGTCATTTACACAAACACTAAACACCATCATGGCAATACAGCTTAAAAACGCAATAAACATCATTTAACAACATTAGCTGTAGCATAAAACCCTAATGTACATAACTGATTAGAAAAAAATAAGAAAAAATTAAAAGTTCTTTTTCACTTCCAAAAACCATAAATTTAACTGTATTTTACTGTAAAATGACATTAAATGTATGGTTAGCTCTATTACAGTTATTCACCTTATATAGTACGGAAGCTTTCTGTTAACCAATGACCTGTTTTTCACCAAAGCATTTTTACAGATTTTTGGATGGCATAACATAAGAATTAACTTAAAAGTCTTTTTTCAAAAGCATCCAAAATCTAACTGACCCCATGTAAAATTATAACTATAATAACAGAAAAAAATGGATTTAATTTCATACTGGCTGTGTTTAGATGCAGTACACTGGTTTACTCCTATATCAACCATATCAGGTTTATTACAAGCCACCATAATTATATTATAATATGCGTTCTAAAATGTTTCACAAAATATACCCATAACATTAGCATAAGAACTAGGCTTTATTCAATTCCAAGGCTCTCGAATGATGTAGAAAAAGTTAAAAGCCTTTTTATTTCATCATGGCTTATTCATTTAAAAACAGGTGACAAGTACACACACCCTGAGACTCACACCCTGACGAAGGCTTGTAAGCCGCAACGCGTAGGTGTACTTGTCACCTGTTTTAAAATGAATAAGCCATGATGAATTAAAGGCTTTTTAACTTTTTCTACTTCATTCGTGTGCCTTGGAAATTCTTTATGTATTGAGTGGAACCATTCCTTACATCCAAAGAGCACCGAGATAAGAACATTCACACCCGCGCAGCACTTCTTTTTTGCATTCTCTGTTTTGAAGAACAGAGAATAGGCTTTGTTTTTATTGGTAAGAAACCCATACTATTGCACAATCTTGATGCAATCTGATATATGCTTTGTCTGCATTAGACATATCCATCAATTATGAATGAAAACAGCAGAATATTTAATTAATCTACTCAAGTGCCAAAATTAAAAGGCTGAAGTAACATTTGCAGCATGCAGATGGTGAATTGTAATATATAATTGAATCATACACATTGAGAAAATAATAGAATGCATTATTATTATTATTATTATTATTATTATTACTACTACTACTACTACTGCTGAGTTTAGTTATGTTTACTTCGTTTAATGCTTTGCTTGCTTTTCAAGTTACGACATTTTTAGTTGGTGTAAAAGACAAATTTTGCATGTGTAATATGACAACCATGAAATTAGGTTCTCAATTCACAGATATTATTGATTACTTTTGGGAAGTTTACAGACACTCCAACTAAATCCATGTCAAAAGGCATTTTTCAAATAGTATCATACATGCAGGCTTTCTGAGTTTAAATTAGCCTAATAATAATAATAATAATAATAATAATAATAATAATAATAAAAATAAAAATAATTTAAAAAAAAACATACCAATATATTTAAAAATGAACTAGTGAAGGAAATGTGTTCAAACTAAAATCATAATTTCCATGATTTCCTTCTTACACTTTTCCTTATAGGCTGCACATTCATTGTATAATGTTGGCAAAGCTTGATGTTTGTAAAAGACTATCTTGGACTTGTAACACATGAACTAACTTCATATCACTTTTATGAAGATCAGTCAGTATAAACCGTTTTAATGGATCCTTTTAACATAAACGGATTTTCATATGATATCTTCCTAACATGAGCTTGGTCTTTGTCAAAAACATCACTACCCTGACACCTGCTGGTCAAATAAAGCAACAGCTGCCAGATGAGACTCAACTCCTCCCACAAGCTAATACGTCAGCATGAGAGTTTGGGAGACCAGCAATGAAGTGAGATTCATGGATGGCGCAAGTGAAACCCAAACGTTATGTTCCAAGTGTAAATACTCCCAGATGGTAGATGATGATGATGGCCTGGTTTCACAGACAGGGCTTAGATTAAGGCAGGATTAGACCTTGATTAGGACATTTCAGTACACTCTAAAAAGTGCTGGGTTAAAAACAACCCAAGTTGGTTTGAAAATAGACTAACCCAGCGATTGGGTTGTTTTAACCCAGTTAATGGATTGTTTTAACCCAGTGGTTGGGTTAAATATTTGCTTAAAACAACCCAATCGCTGGGTTAGTCCATTTTCAATCCAACTTGGGTTGTTTTTAACCCAGCATTTTTTAGAGTGTAGCTTTTAAAAATATGCCTTTTGAAAAGAAAAACATTACTGGTGTACATCTTGAGAAAAAAAAAAAAAAAAAAAAATGGGAGTGCCATATCTTAAGATACATTATATTGCCAAAAGTATTGGGACACCCCTTCAAATCACTGAATTCAGGTGTTCCAATCACTTCCATGGCCACAGGTGTATAAAATCAAGCACTAGGCATGCAGACGCTTCTACAAACATTTGCCCGCTCTCAGGAGCTCAGTGAATTCAACCATGGTACCGTGATAGGTTGCCACCTGTGCAATAAGTCCATTTGTGAAATTTTCGTACTACTAAATATTCCAGTCAATTGTTAGTTGTATTATAACAAAGTGGAAGCAACTGGAACAACAGCAACTAAATCACAGAGCGGGGTCAGCGCATGCTGATGCGCACAGTGCGCAGAATTTGCTAACTTTCTACAGAGTCAACAGCAGACCTCCAAACTTTGTGTGGCCTTCAGATTATCTCAAGAACAGTGTGTAGAGAGCTTCATGGAATGAGTTTCCATGGTCGAGCAGCTGCATCCAAACCTTACATCACCAAGTGTAATGCAAAGCATTGGATGCAGTGGTGTAAAGCACACCGCCACTGGACTCTAGAGCAGTGGAGACGTGTTCTCTGAAGTGACCAATCACGCTTCTCTGTCTGGAAATCTGATGGACGAGTCTGGGTTTGGCGGTTGCCAGGAGAACGGTACTTGCCTGACTGCATTGTACCAAGTGTAAAGTTTGGTGGAGGGGGGATTATGGTGTGGGGTTGTTTTTCAGGGGTTGGGCTTGGGCCCTTAGTTCCAGTGAAAGGAACTCTTAATGCTTCAGCATACCAATACATGTTGGACAATTTCATGCTCCCAACTTTGTGGGAACAGTTTGGGGATGGCCCCTTCCTGTTCCAACATGACTGCGCACCAGTGCACAAAGCGTCGGTCCATAAAGACATGGATGAGCGAGTTTGGTGTGGAGGAACTTGACTGGCCTGTCCTCAACCCGATAGAACATCTTTGGGATGAATTAGAGCGGAGACAGTCAGGCCTTCTCGTTCAACATCAGTGCCTGACCTCACAAATGTGCTTCTAGAAGAATGGTCAAAAAAATCCCATAAACACACTCCTAAACCTTGTGGAAAGCCTTCCCAGGAGAGTTGAAGCTGTTGTAGCAGCAAAGGGTCGGCCAACTCCATATTAAACCCTACGGATTAAGAATGGGATGTCATTAAAGTTCATGTACATGTAAAGGCAGGCGTCCCAAAATTTTGCTTATTAGATTTCATGTTTTAGTAGGCTCTGATATTAATATTAATTTGACTTAGTTGCTTTCTTGTATATTGGCATGAAGCGTCTGTACAATAAATATACAGGTATGCTAGATTTACTCCATTTTTATAGGCTAAAGTCAGCGAGGACTGGCAACACTCTTTATGTGGACTTTACTCCTTTGGCCACAAGATGTCAGCCAAGGTTCGCGAACTGCCATTGTTGAAGGACGGATATCACGGCTTCCCGGACATAAATGTTCGGAGATTGAGAACTGTTTGTTTTTATTGTTGTGTGCCAGTCAGCCTTCTTCTAGACTGAAACATTTGTCGCAGTGGACCGTTTATAGCTCGAAACCGTTTTGCGACCGAAATCTCCAATCGACTTAACAAAAAGGTAGGCTACACTCTTTAATTAATGCTCTTAAATGAATGCATATAGGCTAAATCTACATGCCATTAAAAATAGAGAAATAAATGACAAAAATATGCAGCCCAAATAACTTGTTGCTCTTTGGCCTATGTTTTAATAATGTATCTACTTTAAAGTCTACTGCATGTCCTTGTGCATTGATCATTTCTTTTCCTTTTTTACTTCAACAGATCTCTCCACGTCGTACACAGAACATCCATTGGGAGGCGTTCACGCAATTGCAAAAAAAAAAAAAAAAAAAAAAAAGCGACACCTTTCTGCTCACATGCAGCTAGCCCTCGTTTGTTCAATGGATTAACTCTGTTTTTATTCATAGGCCTACACAGTAAATGATATGCCTAATGAATTTATTATGTGAAATGGCAAAAATAAGGACAATAGGCTACGTCACTTTTATGCAGATCGATTCTAATATTTAAATGAGTCTAGAATAAAGTAGCCTAATAAAAGTATTTTTCACCTAGTACACCAGATGGAAACGTCATGTAAACCCCGTATGCAACATTAATAAAAGCGGCAGATTTGCTGATGTGAGCTCAAAAAACAACATTTTCGTTTTACATCTATTGTGAACCGGTGCCTAAATTGTACATCTTGAAACTTTGCCTTTTACTTTTACGAAAAAGCAGTGCAAACAACCTGCTTTGCAATACTTAAACGATGAAAATAACTGAATGTCTGATACAGTAAAATCTTCGCAAATGTTCGCTGTTATGCAATGCGGAAGCAGACAGAATAACAACACAAGATGAAGCACCATCTTTCTTCAAGAAACTCTCACCTTGTAATTTCGCAGGTGAACGTCGTATCGGTCAAACATCCAATGGGAATATTCAGAATTATTTGAAGATATTTTTAGCCATGCAAGTTTAGACATTTGGCTTTTTATGGGAGGAAATTAACAAGAATAGTTTTTTCTTCTTTTTCTTCGATTTGACGACAGGTGTAAAAGTTGCTGTTTAAATGACCGCAGTATGCAAAAAGTGAATAAAGTGAAAAACCGAAAGCGTGTGCTCACATTTTCTTAGCGGAAAATATGTCCCATTAAGTAAAGCATTAGGACTCTAAGCGGTTTATACGTGTTAATTTGAAAGTAAATGCGACTGGCAGCGCTCCACATTGATTTATTTTACACGACAAGGCGTAGTTATTCTTGTAGACAGCAGTGGATTTTTCTTTAATCAAGTCAATTATGCTGTTAGCTAATTGGCTGAAAAGCACAACTAAAGCAGTCCATAAAACATGTGCACCTGTTTGCAGTTTCAGGTGCGTTTGGATACCTCGTGTTCACAGTTTTTATAGCCTGTATGGAATACGATTTTTGCATTATTATTTTCTATCCTCGGATACCCTATTGTGTTGTCAGGCTCTCGTTGTGAGCGCCTATTTCATGCAGAGTAATTAAATATCATTGCAACAGAGCTATTCAAGACCGGACAATATTTCAAACTGTCCATGATGAAATTAAAATAGTTACAACTTCGATTTTTACATGATTTTCGAGACATTTAGAGAAGGGCGTGTGTGTTGCATTCAATAATACGAGGTACGGCCCGTTGCCACATTCATCATCCCATTACTGTACCCAATCCAGGTCCGATACGTGAAGGGTAAAATGAATTACCGACGTTAAGTCGTCAATAAAGTCATTTCAGTAAATGGTGTCTCAGATGACTCCGGCATTATTCAACGGGCTTTATCAGCACTGGGGAAATTACGTCGCCTCTACACCTCATGTAATACGGCCCTGCTTACCTTGATAAAGCGCCCTGCCAGCGGGTAGTGACAGTGCTTTTGACCGGCTTTTATTCACTCGCTGGTGATGAACGCCAAGCTGATCAGGCGGAATGGGCGCTAATTAAAACCTATAAATTATCTTTTGCAGCCCCTCTCAAGACGTCGCATGCAGCCGAGATAAGAGCTGGAGTGCTAATTTACCGCCTGAAAAGGAGCGTGCCTCACAATGGCTACTTGGCTCAAATAGCATATTGATAGTGTCCTAATTAGAAATTTATTAAGTACCCACTCGAGCTTTTCGAATAAAGATTTCAACCCAACCTGTTTTATATTAATAAATGCTGCATGCACTAAAATTCCATGTTTGCGCTAATGATTATTCTAAATGTGCGTTCGCGCTATATATATATATATATATATATATATATATATATATATATATATATATATATATATATATATATATATATATATAATATATATATATATATGTATATATATATATATATATATATATATATATATATATATATATATATATATATATATATATATATATATATTTTGATATGTATATTATATTGTTTGCATAATTGAAACTGATATATATTTTATATATGTATATATATTGGTGAAACCATATATATATATATATATATATATATATATGTTATTATATTTTTTTATTGTTTTGCAAATTGGTGAAACCATTTAGCTTGTTATTAACACTTGTTATTATTATTATTATTATGTATTTTCTTTTTGCTGCCACATTTTCTTGATGTGATCATCCATTTGTGAATCATTTTTAGGATAAATGTGTCATTTCAAGCGAACGGCTGGTTAAAGCAGTAAACTGTCCATTGTTTTAAACACTGCAAAAATGTAACCTGAATGTGATTCATTCATCTAAATGAACACGCGTTTATATATATACATATACAGCCTAGTTTAATACGGCTGCATTAACACGACTAGGTTACACCAGCAAAAGCGTGTTTGATTACGGGTTAGGTCAGGTAGAAATAATCTTTAAGTTACAGGCTAACAATTGCAATTGAATTAGGCTAGCACTTTTGACAGTGGTTTGATGAAACCAAGTGCCGCAAATAAGTAGGCCTATGCCTAATGACTAATAATACGGCCTGGTCTGTTGCTTTGCTATTATTATTATTATTAGGTAAATTATAGCCTACCTTATATGATATTAGGCTATATAATATTTTGAATATTTAATATATGCGGCATTTAGGCTACTAAAATAATTCGAACTGTATTTTTTTATTTTATCTATCTCATTATATGGTCATTTCTGTTTCTTAACCATAATTTCTTTCCTTTCTAAACTTGACTGAAAGAATAATAATCTTGCTCAAATGATGAAAGCTCACTCCTGTTTCCTTTCACCAGCTCACTAACGCTCTCAGAAAATAGCTATTCGCGAAGTTATAGTGTCTAGCTTTGACCAAAAATAAAATAAAATAAAAATCAACAACTAAAATAATGAATTATCTGGCAGCAGTGTCAGATCTTTTCTGTCAAAAGCCAGTGTCGATCCAGAAACATCCAGTCCTCATTAGAGTGGATTTCCCGTTCGCCAGCTTGTTTGGTCTTGGAAATCCATCCATTTGCATAAGATTGTAAAATTCTATTGGACATTCTCTTCTTGTGACACCAAGGATGTTGGTACCCCATTGGTCCATTGCACGTGTGTCTCGCTCACGTGCTTCCGGTTAAGGGAAAAAAGTATGTGAGGGGCACAGTGATTTTAGAAAGAGTTTGTTAAGCGCGAGCTGTCACACGGGGCAGCGAGTCGGGGACTGCGGAGCAGCGCGCAATGTATTGTCTGACATGAATAACGGGTGTGTTTTGACACTTGAAACGCCTTGATCGCGGAAAGCATTCCGATGCTATGACAGTCGCTTCTCTTAAGGTATTTCGTATACCTTTATTTTAACAGTATAGACTGTATTCGTGTTTGTTGTTATCCGGATACCGCTCTTTGCAACAAGTGGAATTTTGGAGTGCATACCACGATCCAGCTGTCATGGAGGAGCAAAAGGATCAAAACAGTCGTGATTCGACTGAATCTGAGAGCGTCTCGCTCTCACCCAATATACCATCGCCACCGATTTTACCTCACCAGGCTGCGCAGCAAGCCCACAGAACCACGAACTTTTTCATCGACAATATTCTGAGGCCAGATTTCGGCTGCAAGAAAGATCTTGGGAGCAGGGACCGGGCGCAAACCTCGGGTAGGGAGAATGTTAACCCTATGGTAATAAGGCCGTCGCATAACAGCAGCCTTTGCCAGGATTCAAACTGCAGTAGTGACAGCACTTCTTCGTCCTCGTCGTCTTCGCCATCCTCAAAGCAGACCTCGGCAAAGCTTGTCGAGGGAAATGGAACTACCACAGCAAGGTACGGGGAGAATACGCCGTCAATAATGGTGGTGAACGCTAACGGGGGAACTCCGCCAGCTAAAGAATCGCAGCCTTTACTATGGCCTGCGTGGGTGTACTGCACCAGGTACTCGGACAGACCTTCATCTGGTAAGGCGCTAGTTTCTTAATTGCACTGTATAATTCACAAACAGCGATTGACGCTGCACGCGAAAAACTTTTTTTTTTTTTTTTTTTTTGGAGGGCGCGTTTTTTTTAATGATTGGGTCGTTTTACTGAAGCGGTCACTAATATTCAGCAGTCTTGCGCTGTTTTGAGGCATGAGCGAACAATAGTCACTTACAGGCCGCAAACCAAACTAGGAATAGACCTACATTTTATTCACCTGAGTCCTGCAAAGTGCGCTCTTTCTGTCGTTCAAAACATCACATCAGTAATTCTAATCCCCCTCTAAATTTCTAAGCCTTTTCTATACAAAACAATTGTAGCATGCTATGAAACCATCTACAATAAAGGGAATGGTATACGTCACTGTTTAATATTTAGATAATAGTAATCTGTTTGAAATTGTCAAACCACAGTTTCCAAGTATGTTGTTATTCATAACAGCAACAACGAGCATATCCTTTCACAGTAGCTAGCGTTTAATTATTCGTCTGTGATGGCATGTGTTCACCTGAAAGTTTATTATCAGTACACACGTCTTTATCTTAATGAAGGGGACGAGGAAAGTGCCGAGATTTAATCAGTGTTTTGTGGCGTTCGTTAAATCCACGTCCTTACGCGGCTGACTATATTTGTGATGCATTTGTGATTTTTATGATGAATCCATTTGCATAAGTATTTAAATTGCTGTTTTGTTTCAGGGCCAGACCAGCTAAGGGTCTGTATGGATTTTGTTTTCTGTTATGAATCACGCTGTAAAATGTGTTCGGTTCTTACCTTCAGGTGCTTTTAGACCTGCTCTTAAACCCAGTGTAGGGTAGTGTCATTTTTTTATTTTATTTTTATTTGTTTGACTTCAAAAAAAATAAAATAAAAAAAGTCAGATCGTTTAGCTGTTACCACAAGAAGTAGGCCTACATATAGGTTAACTGACAAAATATTTTTACACCGCATACCTGACACAAAGTCAGCTGGGCTGTTGGAAAAGATGCTTTGATTGACTTCACTGATTGACTTACTGATTGAGCTATCAGGCACTGGACTTTCACAGACGGCAAGCAGAATTTCGATCATCTGAGTGCAGTTTCCCGAAGGAGAGGCTTTGGGTTCTGTTCAGTTGTTTGGTAATGCAGAAAATAGTTTTCTTGACGTGCGTGTAATACCATGCACACATGCGTGGCGATATTTGCTTTGCATAATACGCAGGTCGTTAGCTTTTCTTTATTTATTTTTTTAAATTGTAAATATTGTGCATCAATAAGTTTGGATATGAGCTGCATTATTCATGGCCATAGCCTGTTAAAAATGCATTAAAACAACTATTTGTAGGACAGTTGTTGCAACGGAGCAAAATATATATAATTTCGGCTCCTTTTCAGTAGTTATCTTTAGCAATGAACACAGCTCGTTGTGTGTGATAATGTATGTGCTTAATTGAGCTCGGATTTTATTCGTTTGAAATGTAGTATTTAGGCTACACGAACATATATTTGATAATATACCAAATCGCTTGTCTGTTTTATAGAGAGGCCACAGAACAACACAAACTGATGAACCTATCGATTTTCTTTTTGGCTGGCGATAACGAGGTGATTTCGAACTCACCCCGACTTGCTATTGTTGTGGAAAACCGGGCGAATATAGGCAACTGATGTGTCGACATGTTGTACTTTTGTCTGATATGCTGGTAGTAATAATATACGATGTGCATTTAATGCAACCTAAAAAAAAAAATAAGAAAATTAATGGCTTTTGTAAGAATAAGCCGACCCCGCACAAAGGCTCGCTCGGCTTTCCCGCCATGTTCGCTGGGTGTAAGCTCAAGTGACAGTCGAGGACTGAGGCCTACATGCAAGCTTTCATAAGTCTACATATGAATCGCTTGTAATTAAAAATATATGTAATTTAAACGTGCATTTAAATGTTACAGCTATTATAGTTTTGTGGTTTAGAAATATAACTGACTATATTAGCTATTTCAGCAGCTTCTTCTTTTTTCTTTTTTTTCTCTCTCGGCCTTTTTGGCACATGTCAGCTGAGGTCAATTCGTACTACACCCAAACACTCATTATGTTTCATTGCAAACAACTATTGTTTATTCAGCAATGAAAGAGACAGGGCTGCATAATGACCTGCAGTATGAATTCTGTATCGACGTTTCTAAAGAGAGCGCAGCTGAAATAGCTTGTCCAATACGGAAGTGTCAGGTAGGCCCTCGTGTTAACACCGCATCAATCGTTTCACTCACCTGCCAAAGGCATTGTCTGTCAGGTGTGGGTATGTAGCTAGTATTTATACTGCTTTATGATATTTATGTCTTCGTTTTATTGTTGTTTCTACACTAGGCCCAAGGACACGAAAATTGAAAAAGAAGAAAAGCGAGAAGGAAGACAAGCGACCGAGAACCGCTTTCACGGCTGAACAGCTGCAGAGACTTAAAGCCGAGTTTCAGGCGAATCGGTACATTACGGAGCAGCGGAGACAGTCGCTGGCCCAGGAACTCAACCTCAACGAGTCACAAATAAAAATCTGGTTCCAGAATAAGAGGGCCAAAATCAAAAAGGCATCTGGCTATAAGAACGGCCTCGCTCTTCAGCTCATGGCTCAAGGACTCTACAACCATTCCACAACCACAGTTCAAGACGAAAAAGAAGATAGCGAATAAAATGGCCCGGCTTCCCTCCTAAAAAGGCCATGGACGCTGATCCCAACAAAAGTGATTTTTCATATTTTTTATGAATCAAATGAAAAGGAGATGTCTTCGAATTCAGCGAAGCGAAGATACGATATTTAAACAAATTTCTGTTTATCATACAGTATATGGACATGCATCTAAATACGAACACTATGAAAATTTATATATATATAGCCAAAACTGTAAGATGTGTATATTTAATTCCAGGTAAGGGGATGTCTATATTGCTCCTTACTTGCTGAATATTTCTAACGTTTCTTCTCCTTTCCCAATGTGGTTGCTCACCGTTTCAGTAGGCCTAAGTGTCAGGCTTTGTTAGAGTTTTTTGTGATAGCCCTGTCTCTTAAATCCCTTATCTCACAGTTCTTCAAATGCGTGACTGAACCAACGCTTCAAGCCAAAGATTTTAATATGTTCAGATGATGTTGTCTGAAATAAAAAAGGTAGATTGTGCCATTGCTTTTTTTTTTCCTTTCTTTTTTTTTTTTTTCCTAGTCTACAAAACCCTTAACATAATTTCACGACCTGTAGCCATTTAAACGCTACGATGACTTAAACCCCTGAGAGATTTTTGTTTAATAAATGTATCACAAAACGATGCTTTTCTACGCTACTCTAATTTGTTTGAATGAGGCCGTGTGGTTACACTAGGTGTTTACGGTTCATGTAGGCTATTGTAATTTTTATGATGGGAGAGATCATGATATTGAGAGTTTTTTTTTTTAAAGTTAAGCCTTCTAAATTTTCTCATTATGATTATTCTATTTATCTATATTTAATTGGGATATGTGCCATTTTGATAGCCTACATAATTAAGTATAAAACATTTAATGGCAGCTAATATAATAGGGTATATAAAACGATATACTATTTGATCCTGGCTGACAGTATTGTGTAGTATAGCTACTAAAAACCTATACTATTTTTCTAAATGAACGTATATCTTGGAACGCACTTTTTATTTAGGCAAGTTAATTGGACTGCATTCATTCTTTATGACGCCAACAATGCAACTATTGATTTAAAAACTCTGCGCATTCTATATGTCAAAATAATTGTGCTCTGCGAATGTCCCAGACTTAATTAAATGTAAGACGATGTACCATCTGATTAATCTTCCCTATGCAACGGCGTCTTTTAGACACATATTTCATGTAAAGGCCCATGCCTGCATGCATTAATCTCGGCAGCTATTTGTTGGCTTCGCTTTTAGCAGGATATCAGAATTTGCATCAACGTGTTTGACCGCACATTATTTTAATGAACTGTTTGAATGTCGATTAGCAACCATAAAAATAGTTTTCTCGTGTTGCCGTCACACATCTGACTTCTTGCGATGACAACAGCGGCGCAGAAAGCGCTCGGCGTTTGGCTGCGGGTAGAAGTGTCTTTGCGAGGCGGTGTGCAGGAGTCTGTGTCTAGTAGGGATCAAAGAACAGATCCAGGATAACTCTCCCAACGAGGTTAAAAGGTCAAGCTGAGCAGTCAAAACAAAATCACGGGTGTCTAAAAACACTGCACTCTCTGAACAGTCCGCGTATTATTAAGGCAAAGCGCATTGAACACGTGTTTAAGCATTTTGAGGGCAATAAAGAATCTGTTATGACATTTTAAGTTAAACGTAGCCTAGGCCTATTGATCATTAAACGTGCAGACAATTGAAGCAACTCTGCAATTTCATGCTGAGCGATCTAGCAGTGCAAATAACATAAAATGTTATAAGACTAATCGCCTAAAGCCTCTCATAATGCATTACGCCCAATGACTGAAGCAATACAAGAAGGGGCAACTATAATACAATGAGTCTTAATGTAAAATGCGCTGTCAGGTAATGTTTGGGACCAGACTTCAGAAGCCCACTTACTAATGGTTTATTCCCACAGTTATCGGAAGGCTTGCGTAATACTAAAATATATTATAAACAAGACTTAACAACAATAATCAACCGTCTAAATTTACAGCAACAATTTATGGCAACAACAAAATGTGTGTTAGTCCAGCAGGCCTCGACTTTCTAGAATGTTTTGACTCAGAGACATGCCTATAAACAAAGGGAGCCACATCAGAAGTTAATCATCATTTATTAATTAAAATAAATTGTGCTGAAATATTCAGTGTTGTCAGTGGTTCGTAAAAAAAAGGAATCACAGCTATTTTGTCTCCATGTTAAGATTATATGGTGCTGTTTGCATTTTTTGGACGATTGTTCCAAAAAGGACTTGCCACGAATTGTTTCTTGTTGAATTCCCAATTTTCTTTATAAAATGTCTTGACGATTGTTATTGCATGCACGACTATAAGTTTACCTCATTTTAATCTTTCAGTTCATGACGCATTTATTGTGGGACGGGATCTGAGATGTGAAAGCTGAGAGCGGCTACTTATTGTCATACATATGTTATTATATGGTGACATTATGGGAATGGACATGCAGAGCTATAAGTCTAATGTTACAGGATTTCTCGTTTTATTAGCAGGCCTATTTATTATAATATTTAGAGTTCTGAAAATGTTTACGTAATTGTTTAAAATTACAGAAAAACGGGAATTTTAAATCTACTTACTTTCACCCCTACTAGAATAATTCCTGCTATTGTTTAACGTAAAAAAATATATATATATATATATTGAATTAATAAATATTTTGCCTTCCCCGTGGAATACGAGGGTTTTGCCATCAGGCCGCAGGCGGCTTTTATTTTTAATTATTTAGCTGCTAATAAACTGCTGCGCATAATATGCAGCGGATTTAATTAACACACTCACATATAGCACTGAGAACCATTTTAAAAACACCTGTACATTAAATATTAATTGCCATAAACCGATTGACATTACTTATTTAAACAGGTAGAACGATTATTAATTTGCTTTCGTATATGGACGAGCCAGTCCCTTGTGTTTTGTAATAAAATGTTAGGCTATATGAAGGGGCTTATTATTCATTTTAAGTTGTACAATAAAGCGCAAACGAATCCCATGTCTTTCAACTGGCAAATTAAATAATAGAGAGATATTGAATGTGAAATTTACATTTTATTTTCAGAACACCTAAAAAGCCTCGCAAGCCCGGCTATAGACGGACAAATATTAATCATGCTACAATATAGATTCCCCATTAAGTTTAATGTGTTTAGCTACAATCTGCTGTTTTTGTGTTTTTACAATCCTATTTTATATTCAATAGTAGCCTATAGGCTAATGTGGAGTAAGCTAGTTGTTCACACATAATTAAAATTGCAAAATATCATTCAACTCCAATTAATTATAACAAAAAAAAATGTGTGTGTGTGTGTGTGTGTGTGTGTGTGTGTGTCAACCTTTTGATGCTCAAAATCAAGAATATAAAGTGCATATTTTTCATTGTTAGGTTGGTTGTCTTGATCGTTTATTTGCGTCTAGGGTTTTTTAAGTTCTATGCAATTATTTTCTTGCCCATTTTATCCATAGCCATATGCTGTGGGCCAAATAAATGGTCAATCCACATATCTACTGCAAGGACCATAATTACTGACACTACCTTGCTATATCACTTATTCAAAAACCGCCTTTCTTCGTTCAGCAGGTGCTTCGATAAAACAAAAGGCAACTAAGATCGGCGCGTGCTCACTACACTCTGCCCTACAGCCACCATACAACATGTATTTAATATATATGCAAATGAAAGCAATAAAAGACTAAACTATGGAGATTATTTAGCAGGGTAGCTGCAAACGAAACACTAGGAAAGCTTCAGCCAAAGGTAAGAGAACGTCAGCCTATTTTCAATGAAAAATAGGAGGGAGAGGAGGACATAATGTTTTGCGTAATGGCAAGTGGTGGACTTCAGAGAAAGCAAGAGAAACGGCGAAGGCCATGGGGTTGAGGACAGGGAAATCTTGCTGCATCGCCGGCACAAATTTCACAGTCTCGGTTTGTGCCCTCGTTGACCAGAGGCGAACGTGCACCATTGATCAAAGAACAGCGGAAGAGGCCAGTGACCCTGAATAGGACTAAAGGATGCAAATATAGGAGCTAAGTGATTGGTAATCCTATTAGAAAACACCGTGGGTGGGGGCCAGCGGTTCAGGGGCTATTCGCGTCACAACACTACCAGCCCTTGATGCTTACAAACTGCGGTGCTCTTGTACACACACAGCTAACATGTGTTTCTGTTGTGCGCACGCGCGCACGCATGCACAGGCATCATCGCTTCGATCACAAACCAGCACGGCCCCACTTAACTCGAATATAATCCCCCATGGAATTACTGAGCAGAATGTGTGGTAAAAGGATCAAATCAGTGGGACATGCATTGGGAAGAGGATGTCTTTCTGTCACAAACTTCTAAAATAAAGCACCAATAGTTAATTCAATTCACACATCTGGCAAATCTTAACATACTCTATTCTTTCATGCATTATATCACAAAACTATTTAGTGTAAAAGCAGCTCTAAGGTCAAACGTCTGTTCTCACGTTTTCAGAATAGATACGCCTTTGCACAAATGCACTGTCCTATTCTAATGCACTGTCCTATTCCCCCTTCCTTCAAGGTCCACATCACTTCAGTTTTTGCTGTTGAAATGTGTGACAAATGTATACAGAGGCAATACTGGTGGGGTGATTCAACAAAGGATGGCATTGAATGTTAACCTCCCAATGCGCCAGTGTAGGCATTAGGAGCACTGGGAGAGCAGCCACAAATGTGGGAGCAGATAAATGAACATTACATGGTGGATACAACCAAGTACCTTCATTCCCCCTCAACCCACCCCAAACTGGTCAGCTGCACAGGGCCAGACACAAACACACTGCTGCAAAGGCTTTGTAAAAGAAGAGTATGATGAGATACACATATATCAATTGAGAGATAATCTGCACAACATTGTATCTGGCTGGATTTGAGATATATCTAAACACAATTTTGTTATTGTTTTTTTTTTTTTGTTCTTTTTATTTTATTTCACACATTATTTACATATAAATAAGAGAAAAAAATCATTGTAAACACAATATTTGTGAAATTATTTAAATTCACGTATTATTGAGGCAATCAAACCACTCGGTCAGAAAAAGAAAAGAAAAAGCCTTTTGTTTTATTTGTCTGCATATTGATTTATTGTTTATTTATTGTCAGTTCTAAGTTAGTCAATTCATTATATTAATGTCTGCCAAATGTGCAAATGTCATATAGCCTACATGCTTTATATATGCTCTCTCTCTCTCTCTCTCTCTCTCTCTCTCTCTCTCTCTCTCTCTTTATTTTTTAATGTAGCCTACTGTCTTTTCAAGTAGCCGGTGTCTTAGCAGTCACCCGGTTTAGATGTATATGATGTTGATAAAACATCTGGTTATTCAGTTTTATAGTAGGTTATGACAATGTTTAGGATGTTTATAAAATACCCCGGGTTTTCAGCAACCCCATCCCGTTGCATGAAAGGTCCTGCCGTAAAAACACTTTTCCCAACACAAATGGTTTGTTTTGTACTCCACGTAATGTGGGCCAATGACAAATATCTGGGATGATAAAACGTGAAAGCTCTTTTAATCTATTTTTAAAACAATTTTCTTAGGACTAATCTATTTTCATAAAATGTGATAAAAAAAAATAAATAAAAAAAACCTTGATGACATTGACAATCTTGAGTGTCTTATGGGGCGCAAGCAACGTTTAAATAGGCCTAATATTTAAATTAATACTATTGAAAATTTTTTCACGAGATAGCCTAAATAGTAAAATATTAAGCTACTATTAGTGATATAGCAGGCTAGCCACACACACGAGGCTATCATATGATCAATGCTAATTTCAATTAAGAAACACGTTTTATTAAAGCCGTTTTTCGTATGAATTGCAGTTTTAATGTATTGTTAAATAACTTAATAGATTTGGACAAAAATAAATGTCACATCATTGACCCACATATGAAAGGAAGAGGAGTTGACAAGAATTCTAATTACAAACAGAAGGGGTCCTATCGCGGGACAGCGGTGGGTGTTCACCCCGTTCACAATGGCATCTGCTGTGCAGATTTTTCAGAGCCCATCCTGTCAGGGCGCTTTTTTATATAATGAAGGTACACGCACAAAGAGAACAAAGCGCGGGACACCTGGTATCATAATATGCGATGGGTGGTCAAGAGGCTCTTCACTCCGCGTGCCTCTCACATGTGGTATTACTTTACCGTCTCCAGCAGACGCAGACAGACAGACAGGGCCTTCCACGATGCGCGCTAGCATTAGCGGCTATGTTTTCACCGTCGGCCTTGCACTTCAAAAGGCGGGTGAATCGCTAAGTCTCCTTCTCGGTCTCTCATCGCTGGCTGTGCAGTCCCGAGGTGGCGAGAGGTGAGCCGGGGAACAGTTCGTCATATTCAATTAGCACACGGCTGTCACAGGCCGTGATGTCATTCCCCGCGAGAGAATATGAGCGATTGTCCCACCTTTGAGAAGACATGATCTGAGAAACAAGCACTATGCACAGAGCATCAGCAGACTATGTTAAAAATAGAATATTAGAACATGAGCTTCTGAATTCTATTCTGTCCCCTTGCGGTTTTAACATAAGAAGCACAACCACAGATTGCTATGAAAAAACATTTTAAGTATATTGCGTGCTTGGCCCTATATAGGCTACTTTAACTTCCCTAAAAGCATTGTTTTCGAAAAAAAAAAGGGTTTTCCAAATTATTTTCTCTCTCTCCAAAAAGAGCCACATGTCATCTCTGATAGCTGATCAAGCCCATGATGACATGTGATAGGCACATGTAACAGATGAAACATGTTTTAAAATCTGATTTGAAGTAGACAAAAGTGACTTTAATTGAAGAATTGCCCAAATAGCCTACTTGTCAAATGAATCACAGATTGTAGGCATAAAGCATATGCATTTTAATAGCCTAACTAGCCACCTCTTTATGCTATTTGGGGTCACACTATTTTAAGATGTCATTGTTACAGTGTAATTATACAATTAAGTACTAAGTAATAGTAATTAACTACATGTACTTACTAATTAGGGTTAGGATTATGGTTTGGTTTAGGTTAGATGCATAACTATGCAAAAATTACTATAGTAACTACATGTAAAATATGTAATAGGGGCACTGTAAAATAAAGTGTTACCTTATTTTGTAACACAAAAATGCTACAATATACTGTCAAAAGTTACCTATCTATCTGGTCCAAATGGACTTTTATTGGTGCCCAGCCCATGTGATGCATTCAGGTTGGTTCAGTCATAATAAATAAACTTTTTAAATTTAAATAAAGCCAGTTTATTTATTACCACAAAGGAAATTTTTACATTAGTTTGACAACATTTTATCTAAATTGATCCGAGCAATAAGAGCAAAACCACAGGATCCCCACCCAACCCCCACCTTCTCTTCATGTGGTGTTTAAAGATGCCTACAATTTCAAATCTAATTTTAATCAAGTCTAAATCTTATATAGCCACTTTAAGTCCTATTCAAATCTCTCCATCTTTTCAATTTTCAGCAAAGAGAATTTTGTTAAAATCTCAAAACTGATTTAAAATAGTAGGCCTGTTAATGTGTGTTTGTCAGTGGTGAAAACACACCTGTCAACGCATCTGCATATGCCTGTATCATTACCCAAATAAGGTCCTGTTCAGGGACTACTTTAACCTCACCTAAAATCCATATGATAATCTGTTATGGCACCAGCTCGCTCCCCAGCTCCATGATTTACGGTTTTGCGGCAGCCCCTAGCCCTCCTGCACAGCAAAGTTAAATGACCCGAAAATAACATTAATATGTACCAGGGTCTGATGGAGTACCGTACAGGAGGGGTGGTCTGCGGCGTCGGCTTTCACCCGCAGGAATATAAACTCAAGTGTCGGTGTGGGTCAAGGGGCGGCATCAACGATACAGCTGAAGTGCAAAGCCAACAGAAGAGAAGAGAAGTGGAAAGTTATCTTCAGGCTGAAGATGATTTCATTTGACGTGAACACAAGATTAATGTTGAATGAAATATCTGATGATAATAAAATAACTGTGACAAACACATCAGAATGCAATTTCTGCAACTGCCTTTTGGGTGCTTACACTTTATTAACAGAGAGAGGCTTCATTTCTTGGCAAAATGATTTGTGTAAATATTTTATAAAATATAGAACATGATAATAGGCATATGGTTGCTTTCCAACCTGGATCGGAGTTCAATAGTTTTGGATGAGTGTCAGAAACTATTAAACTATAACTATAAACTATAACAGTAGACAGTTGTTTACCATCATGAATAAAGTTAAAGTGAGACAAAGATAAAAATAAAAGGCAAAAACTATTTAATGGAAAGTAATAAACTAAAACAAACTATTTTCTTTTTCTTTATAGCCCACACTGTTAGTTAATGCATAGGTATCATCAGGCACAATCCTATATGTGAAAGTTTTGGGTTTGTAAAAATAAAATAAAAATTTGGGAAAGAAATTAATATTTTTATTCAACAAGGGTGCATTAAATTAATTTAAAAAATGTCAGTAAAGATAAAAATATTCCAATTTTAAATAAATGCTGAACTATATGTTCATTGAAGAATCCACAAAAATATTATGCAGTACAACTGTTAACAACATTATTATTAATAATAATAATAATAATAATAATAATGTTTCTTAAGCATCAAATCAGTAAATAAGAATCATGTAATAGCTGCTGAAAACTCACAGGAATAAATCAATAAAAATGAATACTTTTTACTGTATTTTTGATCAAATAAACGTAGCCTTGGTGAGCAAGAGAGTGGAATATCATATACCCACCCCAAACTTTTGAATGGTATATTTATATAGCAAGTATAAATGTTTAAGTATATTTATCTTTCTTGCTCACTTGTTCACCTGTAGTAACTTGGTATCTTGCTCAAGGGCAAATTTAGATTTTCTCACACCAGTTACGAGCCCTGAGCGTTAACCAGTACACCCCATCACCCCCACTCATTCACTCACTAACTCACTCACTCGCCCTTTCAGATGACAGAACCAGCTCAAGATACCGAGAGATTTCTGGGGCAGCCGCACAGCAGTCAGCGTGAAGAAGTCCTTTTACACAGGCTGCGAGATGTGTGGTCCGAAGGGTGCTATTCCATTCCTCTCTCTTTGTCTTGTGTGTGTGTGAGCTCACTGTGTGTCTGCCCAGACAAGAAAAACACACACACATATATTACAGCAACAACTGTTCCATGTGAGTAAATCATTTTATGGATGTTCAGGAAGTTTGTGTTGGGATCAGGGTGGGATGGCTGGGCTGTAGCGTAAAGACGGTAATACGCTGGAATGCATCAGGGTTTATCGGAATTGCAGGCTGATCTGTCCCGTGACAACAGGTGCCAGTGTCCGAGACACCTGTAGTCCTGACACAAATTTTTACTCAGAAAAAAGGTACAAAAGCTGTCACTGGGGTGATACCCTTTTTTTAAAAAAAAAGTATATACCAGTTAGGTACTAATATGTATACTTTAGGTACTAATATGCACCCTTTAGGGGTAAATAAGGTACAATACAAAGGGTACTGCCCCAGTGACAGCTTTTGTACCTTTTTTTTTTTCACAGAGTATAAAAGTGAAAAAATTGTGCTGTATCTGCAATTTTGTCTTTTGAAAGAGGCTAGATCTGCTTACAATCAATTTCCAGTCATAAAAAAAATTAAAACAATAAACGTCTAGCCAAATATTCATAGTTTGTCCTGTCTTTCTGTGCTTTTGTGTTTGTTGATTTTTGTCTGACATACTAAGTTTAGTGTGCACTTGTGGTGAAGAATCAAGCAAAATCTACTTCGGCGTGTTTAAGAAGCCGAGACGACTGCTTAAAAACACGTTTCCATCTAGCAGTCGCAGATGTCTAAGAAAAAAAGAGATCCTGACACACAGCTGCTGCCCAAATCTGCCTTGAATCAACGGACGAACTGTGTCACACACTTCGCACATTCCTTTCAAAGTCACTTTTATGCATGTAAACACTGTTTGATCTGAACAAAATTACCATTAAGTACGTAATTGATTAAAAAACACATAAATATATTTTATTTATGTTTTATATATCGTTGTAGGACACGAGCATGGAAATACTTATGGAGGAGGCCCGGATGTCAGTTCCCCCTCATGCCCTCAAACAGAACGGACCTCCAAGCAGCGTGACATTACTCCATCAATCTGTGTTTAAAGAGCAGTGTGTGTCCGCAGTGCAGCATGTTAACAGGCATCTCTCTCTTTCTCTTCACGTTCATGTTCAGACACACACAAAATCCCACATATGCTTGCATGTTCATCTATTCCATGTTTCCATCACCCTTATACATAAACACACCCTTATACTTACACACACACACTCTTGAAAATGTGGTTTATGGGGACTCTCCATAGGCATAATAGTTTTTATACTGTACAAACCATACACTGTCAAAAAAAAAGGTACATTGCTGTCACTGGGGCAGTATCCTAAGGTACAAAACCGAAAAGGTACTAATATGTACCTTTAAGGTATTAATATATACCTTTAAGGTACTAATATGTACCATTTAGGGGTGAGTAAGGTACAAAGATGTACCTTTTCACTTTTGTGCCTTAGGGTACCGCCCCAGTGACAGCTCTGTACCTTTTTTTCTGAGAGTGTATATTCTATCCCCTTACACTAACCCTACCCATCACACAAAAATTCAGCATTATTACATTTTCAAAAAAAATTCTGTATGATTTATAAGCCTCAATTTAGGTCCCCATGGTGACACAAGTCCCCATGAGTCAGTGTGCATTCAGGTTGAAGTGCCCATCAGGATAGAAAAACATGAACACATGCACGCACGCATGCACACACATAATGTTGAGTTTCCCCAAAAGGACAAGGATTTCAGCACACACACACACACACTCTCGTATATCTGAGGACATTCATTGGCACAATGCAATCTAACTTCTTACCCTAACCTTACCTATCACAACTAAGTGCCTAACCTGAACCTTTACCCTAAACCTAGCCTTAACCTAATTATAACCTTATACCTAAAGCCAAGTTTTGACCCTTAAACAGGCCTTTAAAAGGGGTCACAAAAAAAGTGAGGACTGGCCAAAATGTCCTCACTTAACTCTCTTTGTCCTCCCTCCACTGGTCTAAAACTCAAACCAGTCCTCAGATAGTTGAACAAATAGGGGTAGGGGAGCGCGGGGCACAACCTAACGCGGGGTTAGTTGTAACACGCATGGATTAAAACTTTCCACACATGCCAGGATGACGAAACTTTGTGTATTTACTAGTTGCCATATCAACATTATTTAGAGAAAAAAATCTTTGGAAGATATCACTGAACATTTATTTAACCATAGCAAAAGTAAATTTCTTACTTAAGTTTATTTTTCATCTCTGTTTTTTGTGTTTATTTAAAATAAGACAAATCTGATATTATTGTAATCTTATATCTGTTCTTTAACAGTCGAGATGGTTCATTAATGCTGATCTAACAGCAGAAGACACGAGCCGTGGTTTAAATCCCAGTTGAGCAGGTGGGGTGTGTTGTCACACTGCGTTACAATGAGCCCCTGTCAGAACTACACTATTATATTCTATACTTTTATGAATTCTTTTGAGAAACCATGAGAAAAGGGTTAATAATGACAGTCAAAAAGCGTTAGGTTGTGCCCCGCTCTCCCCTACACACATCTCACCCGCTGTGCTATATCTTTTACCTGAAGCCTAATGAACACATGAGCACTTGTCAGCCATCACCATACCAAACCAAACATTTGGCTGATGTCACTCAAAGAACAGTATCTATCTATTCATTGCAATTAGATCTACTTGTAGCTTTCACATAACATCTCCATTCTACATCTGTTTTAAAGGTCACTGGGGTTGGAGCCATGACACAGTGTACTGGGATGCAATTTAAAATTCGGCCTGCTTCATACCCTGATCCCTGATTCCTTTCCTGACTCTACTTTCCAGTCCACTATATATATTCCACTTTTTGACCAAAACTTTTACTAAAAATAGGTTTATTAGCTATTTTGTTCAAAATTAAGATTTTTCTTGGACACATTTTGTCTGTCATACTTTGAGAGATGAACATAAGTAATATAAATTACACTTGTGGACACCTGTCCTGTCCTACAGTACATTAAGTTAACTTAAGATTCAGTCAGTTGGTGAGAATTTGAGGTCAAACATAATTGCAAACATGGCTTATATGCATTACCATTCAAAAGAGTAGGGTCAGTATTTTTTTTTTTTTTTTTTTTTGTAGAGGCAAGGGCATATTAAATTGTTTAAAAGTGAAAGTAAAGATATTTATCAAATAATTGCTATTCCCATATATATTAACTTTACCCATTATGAAGGAATCCAGAAATTTTACTCTTGATAAAAATTATTGATAAAATTGATAAAAATTATTCTACAAAAATATTAAGCAGCACAACTGTCTTCAACAATAAGAAATGTTTCTTGAGCACTGAATCAAATTATCCTGATTATCCACCGCATTATCCTGCTGAATGACGCCACAGTCACCAGGGAATACCATTTCTATGAACGGGTGTACATGGTCTGCAACAATGCTTAGGTAGGTGGTACGTGTCAAAGTAACATTCACATGGATGGCAGAACCCAAGGTTTCCAGAACATTTCCCAAAGCATTACACTGCCTCCGCTGGCTTGTCTTCTTCCCATAGTGCATCCTGGTGCCATGTGTTCCTCAGGTAAGTGACGCACACACACCCGGCCATCCACGTGATGTAAAAGAAAATGTGATTCATCAGACCAGGACACCTTCTTCCATTGCTCCGTGGTCCAGTTCTGATGCTCACGTGCCCACTGTTGGCACTTTCAGTGGTGGACTGGGGTCAGCATGGGCACCCTGACTGGTCTGTGGCTATGCAGCCCCATATGCAACAAACTGTGATGAACTGTGTATTCTGACACCTTTCTATCAGAACCAGCTTTCACTTCTTCATCATTTTGAGCTACAGTAGCTCGTCTGTTTGATTGAACCACACGGGCCAGCCTTCGCTCTCCACGTGCATCAATGAGCCTTGGCCGCCCATGACCCTGTCACCAGTTCACCACTGTTCCTTCCTTGGAGCACTTGTGATAGATCCTGACCACTGCAGACCGGGAACACCCCACAAGAGCTGCAGTTTTGGAGAAGCTCTGACCCAGTCGTCTAGCCATCACAATTTGTCCCTTGTCAAACTCGCTCAAATCCTTACGCTTGCCCATTTTTCCTGCTTCTAACACATCAACTTTGAGGACAAAATGTTCACTTGCTGCCTAATATATCCCACCCACTAACAGGAGCCGTGATGACGAGATTATTCACTTCAACTGTAATGAAGTGAATAATGTTATGCCTGATCGATTTATATTTATTTATTTATTATTATTTATTTATTATTTATACACACTCTAAAAAAGATGGACTGTATCGAACCCTTTATCTGCTGAAATGGTTCTTTGTGTTAGAATTTAGGGCTCTTTAATCCTGCCTTTTGCTTTTCAAATCTGCAACAGCTTCAATCATCTCTTTTCTAAGATATTACATTTATGATCCATATTATTAGATTTTTTTGTTGTTGCAAATATTACTTTATGCCTAAACATACCCAGTCGCAAAAAACAAAACAAAAACACATTAATCAATCCCATGACTTTATATCACTTTTTACTTTTAACAATAAAGTACTGCCCAATATTCTGTAATATGCTAATTATATCTTTCATAAACATAATTGTTTTTACATAATCAAACGGGAGAGACAAACTGTAACTCTAAACTCAATTGTGTATTTCATATGGTTTTCAACCATAGATATTTCACTGGAACTTGATCTTTATTACATCTATATCATGTTCATTGTCAATTGTTATTTAATAATGTATTCAGCTAACAACTGTTGTTAGAGCACTGTCATTTTGTTACAATTTGCCATGTCAATAAAAATAAAAGTACCTAATTGACACAACATTCTGTATTTTTAAAAATGTAAAACCCAAATATACGACCAGGCAGAGAGAGGACTAAAAACAATATTAATAAATAATATATACAAATAATACTAATATTAATAATATGAAGATACTAATATACTATTATTCATTATTATTATTATTAAACTATTATTAAAAAGGTTATTTGTAACACTTTCAAAGCATGGTTCTTTATGGAACCTTATAAAAAGGGTTCTATTTAGCACCAAAAAGTGTTCTGCCATTGTTACAAGCCACAAAACCCTAATTAGAACCATTTATATTATGTGTGTGTGTGTGTGTGTGTGTGTGTATTAGAGCCAAAAAAAAAAAAAAAAAAAAATGTATGCACTCTTTCATTTTTCACAAACTCAATATTTCTAAAAAGATAATTTAACAGTGTATTCCCTATTCCTCGGGTAATGAGCTGATCATATTAGGCTACTCTTATTTATAAGCTCTAAATGCTTTAATGGGGTTGGCTGACCGACTGGTTTTCCATTAGTGTAAAAATTAGGCAACAGGTCGATCCTCCACTCATTAGCCATTACCCTCAAGTCATTAACTCCAACAGTCGATCACAGTGGTGCAGAGTTCAAGTAAACACAGACCATCTCGTACTGAAGAATCTTAATTAGTGAACACACTAACAAGACAGTTACAGGATCCCTGGATACTGTATATTGTTTCGGCTTGCAATATGTAGCCTATATTGTATGCCTATTTTACCACTACAGGGCACAAAACATTATTAGATTTAGTTCTTAAACACTAAAAGATTATCTAAGTGTTGTTATAATTTAGAGATGTTTTAATATGCCTTCTCCTCTAGAGTCAGTGTGTGCACACTTAGTCTCAGATCAGAGGGAAATAATGAAATGCCTGTGTATTTTTCATGTAACACTTATTTTGCCATTTACCCTGTAAGTACTGTGCTAACATGTGAAATGCCTGAACGCTTCAGCACATATTACAATACAAAAAACAAACAAACAAACAAACACATAAATAGATTAAACAGAATCTGCCATACTCCAGGGATCGTCCTGAGAGATGCTGGAAAGCTGAAAACCTGCTTGAGAATATTTGCAAAGGTAAACCCAGAGGAATAAGAGTGCCAACATGGGAGACACTAGAAAAAAAAAGCAACGTGAAGCAAAAAACAGTGTGGGGTCTGGAAACACAGATGTTCAGAGACACTTATACAGACTCGGGGGTGTGCAGAAACTCCCTGCCAGATGTGGATGCACACCACGTAATTTCACAAAAACTAACTCTACCCAGTCAACGTGAACCGACGAGTAGCCGTTCACTCAAGTGCTTCAAACTACATAATATTCCCAAACAGTGACAACAAATTTAAGGCTAATGTCAGCACTTACAGTACTGTCAGAAGTTGGTGACAGCACTGAAGAACAACAAGAAAAAAAGGCATCATCAGAGAGCTCCTATAGTTCTTGTCAAAACTGCTTTCACTGCTTTCATTCATGGTTTCTCTAAATTGTTTTGAAAACTTCCAAATGGTCTTTTACAAGTGTGTAATGGTATACACATAATGCTTGAAATTCAATTCAATGCCCATCAACTGACGAAGTCATTATTCACTCACCCTCATGTCGTTCTTCCTTCTGTGGAACACAAAAGAAGACATTTTTGGGAATGTTTTTGTCCATACAATGAAACTGAATGGGGTCCAAAACAACACTGGACACAAGACATTTTTCAAAAAGTCATACACATCTGGAACATGAGGATGAGAAAAAAAGAACGTTCATTTTGGGTGAACTATCCCTTTAAACGGGATATATGAATGTATTTTAATGTATTAATCGCTTTTTTTTATTGCCAATGTGTGAACAGCGTTTAACGAAAAAAACAACAAAAAAACAATACCTTCCCTGACTTCCTACGAGGCCATTGTCTATGAAAACCTGCCTGATTTTTATGTGAAGGACTTGGGATGTTTTTGGCGGGAAATTCGAAGTTTAAAGGGATAGTTCACCCAAAAATATAAATAAGCCCATGATTTACTCACCCTCAAGTCATCCTAGGTGTATATGACATTCTTCTTTCAGACGAATACAATCAGAGTTATATTAAAAATGTCCTGGCTCTTCCAAGCGTTCATGGCAGTGAATGGCTGTTCTGTTTTGAAGTCCATAAAAGTGCATCTATGCATCATAAAAGTGTTCCACACGGCTTCAGGGGGGTTAATAAAGGCCTTCTGAAGCGAAGCCATGCATTTATGTGAGACAAATATCCATATTTAAAACTTTACAGACTGTAATCTCTAACTTCTGCTGTCTACGCGTGTTCACGTGAGACTGGCGTTCCAGCGTATGACATAGGACGTCAATACTTAAGGTATTAACAACTTATTTTTACATCTAAGCAAAGAATGAAAAAGAACTTCGCTGTGAGCCTATCGGGACCTATCCTCTTGTAGGCTGCATTATGCGTGAGCACAAGCAATATGTTGCTGGCTGCAGTTCACTTAACGGCCACCGACGTCGCTAATAACAAGGTTTTCTGAATTCTACATACAGTGACAGGCTAAATATCAATGCTATTTTTTGAAATGGGAAATTTGCTTTCCAGAGGTCTGGGTCCACCATTGATGACAATGTAAAATAAATATTTTCTTTGATCTTGATGAGATTATTGAGCGCCCAAAAAAGCAGGGAGAGTAATTATTTATTTGATGTGAACACACATTTGCCTGATGCAAAGCAATTGAGCGCTGTTTTCACATTTAAGCCTGACTAAGTAAATAGATCACTTGATTGGATTGCAACGGATTTGAATGGGACGGAAAATCAGAATTGATTTTTTCTAAAACAATCAGCAAAGAGGTTCGATGAAAATAGTCTAATTAAAAAATAATAAATAAAACATTTGATCATTTAGGGAGGACGTTTGTTGAATCTGACTGAAATAGAACGATGCATCTGTTGTGTGGTGTTTCACATGTGATGTCTGGGACATGTCTGAAGTCTGGGAGAAAGTGTGTGAATATCAGTTTGCCGCACAATGAGTGTGTGTCTGTGTGGCATTAAGATACATCTGCATCAGTTTAACCCATTGGGAGCGTTTCTCAGCAAGTAGCTGTGCTTTCAGCCCTGGGTCGGCACAAATCATCTGGACAGCCCAGAGCGTGAAATCTCTCCAGGCCTCTCTTCCAACACTCTCTGCCCTCTGCAGGCCTAGATAAACGTCTCTCCTCTGGAGTCTGCTGCCGGATCTGCCCAGTATCCAGTCTTAGATGGCCGCTCATTATTGATGTTGCTGTAATGGCCTCTCTCGCAAGCATAGGCCTATCTGATCACAAAGCTGTTGGTCCAAAAGCTCCAGAGGACTAGCTAACCTGAAGATTCAGTTGGTACATCATCAAGTTGATCATTCTTTAATGCATATACGTTTCGCCTCCATGTTTAAATATTGAAACATGGAGGCAAAACTTTGGTTGTTATTAAAACACACACACACACACACACACACACACACACACACACACACACACACACACACACACACACACACACACACACACACACACACACACACACACACACACACACACTAAAATGGGTTCCATACAAAAATGCATATAAATATGTATCCACAAAATATAATTTTGTTGATAAAATATTTTAATTAAAAAATATTAATTAATATTTATTAAAAATATTTTATTTAAGTAAATCTTTTAAATAAACAAGTAAATTAAAACAAGCATTCTTAAAGACAATATATTAAAATAAATAATTTCAAGTATCTAAACTAACAAGCAAATAAAAACATAAAATATAAACAAATCTAGAAGATAATAAACTTTTTATATTTATTTAAAATAATACTTTTAATGATTTAAATAAACAAATAAACAAATATAAACCTATAATCTAGAAGATGAATTTTATTTATTAAAAAGTCTTAAAATAAATCATTTTAATTTAAACAAACAACAAACAGACAACATATGTCTTTTAGAATATAATAAATATATTATTTTATTAAAAGTTTTAATAATAAATCACTTTTAAATAAAAAATAAATGTTTCTAAGATAATGTATGACTTCAAATAATTTTTATATGAAATATATGATAAATAAATAAACATAAACAAGTAATCTAAAGGATAATATATCATATCAATATATCAATCAATGTCATATTTATTTATTGAAAATAAATATTTTTTTATTGTAATCCAGAAGATAAATATATTGTATTTATTGAAAATGTTTAAATAAATAGTTTTAATGCTTTACAGAAAACAAACATATAAACATGTAATCCAGAAGATAAATATATTTTATTCATTAAAAACATTTTAAAAACATTTGAATTTAAGCAAACAAACACAATCTAAACATGTAGTTTAGAAGATAAAAATATATTGTTTAATAAATCTATTATTTTACTAAAAACCTTTATTAAGAAAATCATTTACTGTTTTAAATAAACAAAAATAATTAAAACCAACCAACCAACCAAATAAATAAATTCATGTTTCTAGTAGATAGTATGATTTTATATGAAATATATGATTTTAAATAAACTAATAAATAAATAAATAAATAAATAAATAAATAAATAAATAAATAAATGAATAAATGAATAAATGAATAAATAAATAAATAAATCTAGAAGATAATCTACACTTGTGCCCTACTCCCAAAAGACCGGGTTCCATAGTCCTATCAAACTCTGACACCTTGAGCTACAACGTGCAGTGAGCAAAAGCAGTCAATTACATCCAAGCATTTAATCCTCTCATAATCCATGGTGTTAGTGTGGTATTAGTTCCCACAGTGGTGACTAGACATCCCTGCTCCCCAGAGTCTCTTTCCATTGACAGTATCTACTTCAACTTCCCTGAAAACCTCACTGGAGGCCACTGCGAGACCCGTCTTTGGGTCAGTGGGTCAGAGGTTAAGCAGGAGGACATATATACGAAGACAAACTGAATTTGACTGACAGCACTCGGAAACCGTATCGTCTCAAAATGCTATTTCTGAGCATTTTCCCAATTCAGCTCTTGACTATGCGCCAAATGAAAGCCTCTAAAAAGAATCAAGTCACTTCTGCTGTGAGTCAGGAGGCTTAAGGCTAAAATATGGTGACAATATGGTGCTGCTCCTGAAGCGGAGAAACACGCAGTATGGTATTTTTCTTCACCGACTGTTTGCAACATGACCCTCCCTTCAACCAGAACTTCATATGTTTACTCACAGGGAAGCTCTGCAGCTACCAGTGTTCCCACTGATTGAGATAGTGCTATCTTTGGCTATTGGGATGGATGGCTTGATGTCCTAATAGAACACAGGTGTGTGTTTGTGTAAGCGTTCGGGCCCCACTGAGAAGAGAAGGGTGAAAAGTTGAACCACATGGAACGAGCTGATAATGAGGAGACTGTAAGGGTTTGGCTCTTAGAAGAACAGAAACGTACAATGTACAACTACTTTGTCATTTTGTCATGATAATTTGTGTAGAGACAGTAAAATGAAGAGCATGCCATTTTGATGTCATTTTAGATTTGTAATGAGCTCAGGAACGGTGAACTGCATGCATGCTAAACTGATGTCACATTCTCATTATCATTCAACTGTTAGCACTTAAATCAGCTGGATGTGCAGTGTATATAATTTATTCCTTGTTTTGTTATTATTTTCTAGATTACATGCACAATGTTAGACAGCTTATGCTTAATAACCCGACAACACAAAGTCATGTAAACACCTTAAACATTGTTCCTCATGTCAGGAAAGGTCATAAAGTGTAAGAAAACCTGATCAGCATACTTCACCATTGCAAACAAGATTTATTCAGTGTTTGCATATCTTTTGCTTAAGTTTGGTTACATGTTTAAGTCATGTTAAAAACAAAAAAAAACATTTTATTCTATTGTCAGGTTTTTAAAATATGATATTTTTCATATTTCAGTTTCATGGGTTATCATCATAGTTATTGTATATGTATGCACACTCAACATCTTGTCCATATTTATTCAAATTAAATGTATTACAATTTATTAAAGAACTGTAAAACTCTATATATTGAATCTTGTCATCAGTTTAAGTATCCATTATCCTCTCTAAATAAATGTATTAAAATTAATTCATTAAACCAAGTAATATAAAAGATAATTATATTATATAAATTAAATAAATAAACAAATAAAAACAAAATATAAACAAGTCATCTTAGAAGATAATAAATATATTTGACTAAAATAATTTAAAACATTATTTTAAACAAACAAATACTGCATAGAAGATAATATAAGATAAATATAGTTAATTTATTAGAAATTTTATTTAAAATATTACACTATCATTAAATTTTAATGACAAATGTTTTGTTCTGTGGTCGTGTTTATTTTTTTAAATGAATCAATAAATAAATGGGCATCTAAAGTTGAGAGATTGACATCATATATTCATTACAAAATATGAATATAAATTTAAAAAAAGAAAAAGTTTTGGATCTGTGATCTTGGTTAATGTTTTATTACATTTGTCAAACATCATCTGTTAACAAACAGGCCCGAGCACCTCTTGATGTGGAACGAAGCCCCTGGCCAAATTCAAAATCAACCCAGTGACATTCCTGGCTTGTTAACCAATCTGTCTCAAATCGGTTAAAATAGCAGAACAGACATGACCATTTTACAGAGGCTTACACTATGAAAATTGAACAGAACGATGATGATGTCATAACCATTTGCAAACACATGCATATACATATACGCAAACAATGACAAATACAGTAGATGCATACATGTGCATGCACACCAATCAATGTTATTAAAAAATAAATAAATTCTCCGGTATTCAAAAGAGAGTCCACTGGTTGTTGTTTTCTCAACTGTTTGTCTCTCTAAGTATCTCTTAGGCTGGAAGCCCTAAGACAGAGGAACTGTGAAGGGCATTACCACACTGCATTCATCAGGCCAACTTACCAGTCCACACACACACACTGCTAATGAACTGGTGAGCGATGTTTATGAGGAATCACTTACCAGCCAGGCAGATCAGTAACAGATGCCTGCTGGCATACGAGCCAGTGGTGGAGCCACACTGGCCACCGCTCTGATTCCAGCATATGAAAGACTGGAATGTCAAAGTGTTCCCTGATCTCTTAGCCAGACAATCCACATCTATACTCTACACCTTACAAATGTATCTTAAAGAGGCAGTTCATCTAAAGTAAACACACATGGAAGTGGCCACTTATTTCTATAAATGCTTTCTATATTTTATGCATCTTGGTACAAGATAAAATTGTAACATATTGTAACTTAATTGTAACAATTATAAGTTTTGTAACTTAAAATAAATGGCAATTCAAATAAAAAACAACAACAACCGACGAACAAACAAACATAAATATAAACGGGGTAGAATGATCTGTTTTGTTATTGTTTATTTATAAATAAATAATGGCAGATAGGGCAGAAATTGTATTATTAATTATAAATGAATTTTTTTATAATAAATGAATGGCAGATAGGGAAAGTGTTCAGGAAACCTGTTTGGAAACAGTGAAACATTTAGCAATTTTGTTTAGTGCTGCAGAAAATGTGCTGACTAAAAAAAATAAATAAATAAATAAAAACCTGAGAAAAAGGTTGTTGTAAAGTGTTATTGTTCATCCCAAAATGAAAAATGGTCATAATTTACTCACACTCTCGTCATTTCAAACCTGTAAGACTTTTGTTCATCTTCAGAACACAAATGAAGATCTTTTTGAAGAAATCTGAGATTTTTCTGTCCCTTCATTGACAGGTATGCAACTACCACTTTGACACTTCAAACAGTTCTCACAGAGATCGTAAAACGAATCCATATGAATTGAGCGGTTTAGTCCAAATTTTCTGAAGAGACACGATCGCGATGAACAGATTAAATTTAGGCTTTAATTCACATATAAACATTGATCAATGCACACATCAGTTGTGGTAAACAGAAGCTCAAGCATGTTCACTTGGCGTGCGTTAACCATTGAGGTTCATTCTCGTGTTACACATCACGTTTGAGCTTCCACAAGAACCAATGAGGTTCATTCTCGTGTTACGCAGCACGTTTGGCTTCTTCAAGAACCTGTGAGGTTCACTCTCGTGTTACGCAGCACGTTTGAGCTTCCACAAGAACCAATGAGGTTCATTCTCGTGTTACGCAGCACGTTTGAGCTTCCACAAGAACCAATGAGGTTCATTCTCGTGTTATTCGCAGCACGCTTGAGCTTCCACAAGAACCAATGAGGTTCATTCTCAGCAAGAACCAATGAGGTTCACTCTCGTGCTACACATCACGTTTGAGCTTCCGCAAGAACCAATGAGGTTCATTCTCGTGCTACACATCACGTTTGAGCTTCCACAAGAACCAATGAGGTTCATTCTCGTGTTACGCAGCACGTTTGAGCTTCCTCAAGAACCAATGAGGTTCATTCTCGTGTTACGCAGCACGTTTGAGCTTCCTCAAGAACCAATGAGGTTCATTCTCGTGTTACAAATCACGTTTGAGCTTCCTCAAGAACCAATGAGGTTCATTCTCGTGTTACGCAGCACGTTTGAGCTTCCTCAAGAACCAATGAGGTTCATTCTCGTGTTACGCAGCACGTTTGAGCTTCCTCAAGAACCAATGAGGTTCATTCTCGTGTTACAAATCACGTTTGAGCTTCCTCAAGAACCAATGAGGTTCATTCTCGTGTTTTACGCAGCACGTTTGAGCTTCAGCAAGAACCAATGAGGTTCATTCTCGTATTTTACGCAGCACGTTTGAGCTTCAGCAAGAACCAGTGAGGTTCATTCTCATGTTACGCAGCACGTTTGAGCTTTTGCAAGAGTTTTGTTCCTGCGCGTCAAGCAGGTTCAGTTGAGCTTCTGTTTATGTTGCTGATCAATGTTTATATGTTAATAAAAGCCTAAATTCAATCTGTTCATCAGATCGAATCCATTCAGAAAATTTTGAGTAAACTGCTAAGTTTTACGATCTCTTTATTCACTTTTTTAAGTGTCAAAGTGGTAGTTGCGTAGCTGTCAATGGAGGGAGAGAAAGCTCTCAGATTTCATTAAAAATATCTTCATTTGTGTTTCGAATATGAATGAAAGTCTTATGGGTTTGGAATGTAATTAATGACAGAATTTTCATTTTTGGGTGAACTAACCCTTTAAAGCCACGGATGCGTATACAAATGTAATGATCATGTTTGTTTGCATGTGGCCTCCTTATGCCTGTGTTTAGAATAACTTCAGGGATCGAAGATGAGCATGAAAGGAAATTATGATGAGCTCAATACACCAAACGTCAGAATCTGCTTCAAATTACACTGGGAGCAACAGCAGTCCACACTGCCTCTCCCTGCGCTGGGTTCACGACTTCCTTCCAAAACATGGCCAAGTGAGGAGAAGAGAGCGTGCAGAAATCATTAAAGTTCTCTTTTGACGTATGGGACATGGCAGTTATGCTAATTCACAGTCCTCTGACAGATTAAACTGTAATATTCTGAAATATTATTGAGATTATTGAAACTTTTTCTATTTTCACATATTTTAATGTCATTTATTCCTGCAATGACAAAAAATTATCCTTCAGATATCATTCTAATATGCTGATTTGAAGAAACATTTCTTATTATTATTAAAGTTGAAAACAGTTGTGCTGCTTAATATTTTAATATTTTTTCAGGATGATTTTTGATAAATATAAAATTGCCTTTACTGTTACTTTTGATCATTTTAATGCATCCTTACTGAAGAATTTATTTAATTTTAAATAAATAAATAAATAAATAAAATATCTTACTGACCAAAACTTTTGAATAAAAATGTCTCCATTTGCAAATGAGATGCTCAAAAACACAATCAATGGCTCAAAAGCACCAGAGAGTCACAGTGTGTACAAAGAATGTTGACTTATAGTTGTTTCTGTACATTATCTAGAAAAAAATACATATACAAATCATTTTCATCCTCCAAATTATTAAATGACTGATAAACACTTTTGCTGTTGAGAAATTCACATGTGATCACTTTACCCCATCATTCTTAAAAAATGATGTTGCCTCATTAAAAAGGCAGGGAGCATCTTTGCAACACATGCAGAAAACATGTGGATAGACTGATTCAGATCACTGTCTAATCCTAATTCATTTGTCAGGACTCAACTGATGTAAATATTATTATTGCTCTCCTTCATTCCATCTGTCTGTCTCTTGTGCCCTCGATTTCTACGTCTCATATTCACATATACTATCCACATGCCCCATATTTAAGATTGGCAGGCTCAATTGCATGCACATGCTTAAGAGTCAACTTTGCTTAATTTGAGGACTCCTGAGTGCCAAGCTTTGCTACAGGATCATGATCCCAAATCAGACTTGGTAAATGTCTTCATCCTCTTCCCCAAGAAAAACAATTTGTCCATTTAAAAACCAAAAAGCACTTCACAGGCACATCTGCTCATATGAGACACTCGATTGCAGAGTGCAACTTTTACCAAAAAAATAAAAAATAACAAAAAAATAAGTGTGGTGGAATTTGTGTCAGGCCGGCTCAGGAAAATAAGATATCATGTCTTTCTGTCGGCCTTATGTCAGCCCCACAGATTCAAACCCAAATGCCTCATCTCCACACAACCTCCTAAAGGAGTCTGCCAGAGTCAGGGGTTCAGCCAGAGTTCAGACGTCTACAACCACTAAACAGCTCTCGCTTTCTCACTTTCATTCCATCCATCCATCCATCCAATCAGCTCTCGCTTTCTCACTTTCCCTCAGGTGGAAAGTAGCCTAATTAATTACAAATACTTATAATTGTGGTACTTTTAGTTTTACTCTTACTTAAGTTGAATAAAGTATTAAACTTTGCCACAGTTCTTTTTCACCAAAAGTACAAAGTACTTTGACAAAGGTGCCGATGGAGCAGCAGGGCGAGCTGGCATTATTTGACAGGCACTTTTCAAAACTACTGCGGTGGAGCCTTGCGCTTCAGCCAATAAGAGAGATCTGCCTCGGGTGCCAAATCAATCAGAACGTCCAGTTCGGCTGGGGGGCGGGGCGTTCAAACTTCTTTGACATTCAATCACTGGCGCTCGCATTTTGAATCAGTGTCGCTAACGTTTTAATATTTTAGTGAATGTAAGTGTGAGCAAAATGTAATTTTGGCAGCTTCTGAAACCATTGATGTTACCAGAGCACTGCAGCTGAAGTAAATAGGAAACTCAGCTCATACAAGAATGCAGATAGGCTATTGCATGGTTAGAGCAAGAACTAAAATGCATGCACTCAGTTCAGTTTAATGACAAAGCTTGTCCTCTTTTAAATCAGTTAATAATTAATTAATTACTAATTAAATCAGTTCATGTGAGTACAGTGGTTCAATATTAATATTATTAAGCGATGAGAATATTTTTGGTGCGCCAAACCTATCTATCTATCTATCTATCTATCTATCTATCTATCTATCTATCTATCTATCTATCTATCTATCTATCTATCTATCTATCTATCTATCTATCTATCTATCTATCTATCTATCTATCTATCTATCTATCTATCTATTGTATAAATGTATGCATATACACACACAAACATTAAATATAGACATTAATATATCATCATGCATCATATGTATATCATCATGCATCATATGTTTAGATATAGATGCATGCATCTATATCTAAACATATGATGCATTTCTCAAAACCATTAAACAGCGCTTATGGTATATTTCCATTTAAATCCAAATCATCTGACAACTATAAAGAGCTGCTACATCTTAAAATTAATAGGAAAGTAAAACAGTATAAGATCCCAGGTACTCTTTAGCATGGTAACAGGAAGGGACTGCTCATATAGTGAGAGGTTCAATATATAAGCCCATTCATTTCAAGTCATTGTTTTACAGTGCAAACCCACTACTGAGAGCGCTGTATGCCTGGATTTCTGTTGCCCAATTCCTCGAACATGCTTTCAATTTTCTTAAATCAAATACGTCATTAAAAGCAACATATCAATGTCCATATTGATACTATTAAAGGGCAAAGACAAGAGTGACTTTAATGTATGCTGAGGTCTGTCTAAGGATAGATCGGGTCACTTTCTCCTCTCTGCTATACATTACCAAGATAGATACGCTATGTTCGATGTCAGATCAAATAGACCATGGTAATACCTTACAATGCAGTATCCCAACATCTGCAGAGTTGCATACTCAGAAATGTTTGTTCAAAGCTAGTTTGTTCAAAGTTGAGGCTGAATTCCACAGCAGAGCTGGTTTTTATAGAAAGCTTGTTCATTTGTCTCGGGGCAAGTAGCAGTGTGTATTTAAGAGACTATAGGGGTTAAAACAGTCAAATACAATCAAAGTGCTTTTCATGACTTCCTGTCATACAATACATTTTGAGTTTCTATGGTTCATTTTTTGATGCAGTCAGTATTGTGTTGCTGATGGCACAGTTAGCCACAGTAGGAACAATCTTAAAGGGAAAATTTGCTCCAATGATTAAAAAACGTTTTTCTTTTTTTTTTTTTTTTTTTTATCCTGGATGCTCTTTTCCATATGAAATGGGGAATTGTGGCTTTCAAGCGTCTAAAGGCAGCATTTTTTATTGGAGAGTTTTGATGGAGGAAGACTTTCAGTGAATGACTTTGATTGCCAGTTGTTATATATGGCTTCAGAAAACGTCATATATAGCACACAAGTCACATGGCAACTTTTATGATTCTTTTAGTATATTTTTTGGTCATTTCACACTTTTCAATGGTCAGTCTACATATAACATAAATCTAGCAACAAAAATAATGATTTTCAAATTAATTCTTTCATCTGCCATAGTGCCGCCCCCAAATTAATGATACAGCGTTAAAGGGATAGTTTACCCCAAAATTAAAACTGAATAATAATAATCTAACTGAATTTCTTTCTTCTGCTAAACACAAAAGAAGATATTTTGAAGAATACAGATAACCAAACAGTTGATGGGCCCCAATGACTTCCACATATTGGAAAAAAAAAATTGGAAGTCAATGGAGCCCCATCAACTGTTTTGGTTATTGACATTCTTCAAAATATCTTCTTTCGTGTTCAGCAGAAGAGGGTCACAACTTCAGGGGGAGTAAATGATGACATAATTTTCATTTTTTGGCAAACTATCCCTTTAAGATGATCATATAACCAAACAAATTTTTTAAAGTTTCAAGAGCCTGACCAGACAGACTGACTAATTATGATCTCATGGGAAAATGTAACTATTTTACAAGTTTTTATTTTAGACATTCTAGACAACCACATCAACTAACTCTCATTCCTTTGTAACTACATGTCAACCAACTGCCACTAGTAGAATAGGTTGACATGTCATTTACTTACAGCTCGCATATCTACTTATAGTTAGAATGTCTTTTGGGGGAGCATCAAAATAAAGTGTTGGCAGATATTAAGCAGACAGTCAACTAATACTCTAATGACTGCTAGTTGACATGTTGCAAAGTTATTTATAATTAGTAGAATGTCTTACGTACTTACAGCTTGTATTCCTATTCATCATGCCTGTTCAAAGAGTGTTATATACTGTATGGATGAAGGTTTTTCCCCATACGTACCTCTTGTATTTTTATCTGTCTGCTTGGCTTTGTTTTCTTAACGACTGCAAGTATACTCTTTCAGTCCCAAAGCTTATATCTTCTGACTCATACAGCACAATGAGGAAGATCTGGCTTCTATAAAGACATTGTATAAGATTACGGCTAAATCAGTCTTGTGGTTTTTCCTGGGAAAAACTTATGAAGTCCTAAAACTTTCTCAGTTATGAGTGGGCACAGCAGGTTTGGGGGCAGAGAAACACAGAGTGAAACATAATACAAGTATCAACCATCCACCAAATAATAATGTACTGTCAGCAAAGAATGATAACATGATAACTCAAGGAGGCTTCACTATAGCTTCCTGAGGAGCATGACCCGAGCATTGCCCAGAAATCATTCGGACAAATATGCAAGACTTTAATTTGTCAGCTGCACGTCATTTAATAATGAAAAAATGAAACTTTGGGTACACTGTTGAACATCTGGTTTAGAATCGGTCAGACTCTGCCGTTCGGAGCATTCTTTTGTATTATACGGAAGATGGAAAGAATTATTGAACGTTTCATGTAATGAAGAACTTTGCTGCCACTGTTGGTTTAAGTGAAATCAATTTTGCAGCTAGCGGGGTTCCAATTGGATGTAAGTTCCATCAATCACATGCTTCCACCAGATTTTCATTAAATCGAGTTTCACAACAAAGAACTGGTGCGAATTCAGTGCATGAACTTAAATGAGGGAGGTGCATATATTTAGTCTAGCACTCGAGGCCTTTCAAAAACAGGATCAAAAGCCAGACAAAGGAGCCAAAATCAACAATTAAGCATCTTCTTGATCAGTTTGTCATTTCTGTTTATTGAGTTTGGGAGTCAGCCTTGGGTCAAAGTGAATCTGGCATGGCACTGAACGCGTAGATTTGTTGGATGGACGTTGAAAGGTATTGCGGGTGGCCTGCAGCCGTCTTCTGAAGTGTGGAAAGTTGTGGAAGAAAAGATATATAAGCAATCGCTGCTCCCATGATATGTTTGGCTTCAAATTTATTCCTTGGATCGATCAGAGCACTAGAACAGTAGCAGTGTTTTCTCTTAGGCTTAAAGAGATAGTTCACCCAAAAATGAAAATTATCCCATAATTTACCGTCCAAATCCATCCTAGGTGTATATGACATTCTTCTTTCAGACGAATACAATCAGAGTTATATAAAAAAAAATTCTTGATTAATCCAAGCTTTATAATGGCAGTGAATGGCAGCCCAAAATTTAAAGACCAAAAAAAGTGCATCCATCCATTATAAAAGTAATCCATACGACTCTGGGAGGTTAATAAAGGCCTGAATTGATGGGTTTGTGTAAGAAATTTGTGTAAGAAAAATGTCCATATTTAACACATTATAAAGTAAAATATCTAGCTTCCGGCAGACCACCTTCCATATTCAACTTATAAATAAAGTATAGAGCCTCTTGCAGTTCAAAATGCTTGCGCTTGTCCAACGTTATCGTTGCGGCAGTTTTACGCTATTTTGTAAGTTGAATACAGAAGGTGGTCCGCATTGAACCTAGATATTTTACTTTATAACATGTTAAATATGTATATTTTTCTTACACAAACCCATCGATTCACTTCAGAAGGTCTTTATTAACCCCCAGAGCCGTATGGATTACTTTTTTAATGGATGGATACACTTTTTTGGGCTTCAAATTTTGGGCTGCCATTCACTGCCATTATAAAGCTTGGATTAGCCAGGACATTTCTTTTAATATAACTCTGATTGTATTCGTCTGAAAGAAGAATGTCATATATGCCTAGGATGGCTTTAGGGTGATTAAATCTTTGGGTAATTTTCATTTTTCCTAAAATAGAACTTCAAAATATTGAGCATTCCATTTGTTATTTGACAATAAAGAACCATTCATTATAGGAGTGCAATTTATGTTATGGCTACATCCTTGTTCTACACAATGTTCTGCAGTTCATTCAGTTTGTATCACTTAATCTACATACTCCATTTAGACTTTTTGTAAATTAAAACAAAAATACAGGTGGAGTGGAAATTTCGGTGTATGATCTACTGACGACGCACAAATTAAAGAACACAGACGCAGCCGGATCATTTCCATAATGACCAATACAATCTACCAAGAGCAGCGCATATTAGATTTGGGTGGTAAATAATGACACAAATACCAGTAAATTGACTAGTGCAAACCTTAGTAAATCACCTTACATGATAAATTTAAATACTCTCCTTCCATAAATTTTGCGCCTGAAAGGGAAACTTCTATGGATATGCAATAAGGTCAGCCACAAAAATAACCCTGTCCATGCCCTTTTAGCGCAAATTTTTCACAGAGTGTCTTTAAGTAAATCCTGACTGTATTAACACGGGGCAACAGCGTTAACGCTTGACGGAGGGCGTGGCTGAAACTTGGTGCTGATGCAACTGTCATAATGACAACAGCCAATCACACGCCTGAGGGTTGCATGAACTGGCTAGCGTCTGCTCTAGGGTATTTGGCGATCTGATTCAAGATTCAAGATTCAAGATTCAAGAGTTTTATTTGTCACATACACAGTTATATACAGAATATACAACCGGCAGTGAAATGTAAACAGGTCCGCTCCATGGACAGTGCAAATTCACAGTTAAAAAACATAAGATTATAATGAAATATAATAAAAAGTAATATATATATTATATATATATATATAATATATATATATATATATATATATATATATATATATATATATATATACTTTTTATTATATTTCTATTATAATTTCTCTCGTGTTTTTTAACTGTAGAATCTGTAGAATTATAAATAATCAAGTCAAGTAGAAAAAAAGTAAAAATAAAAAATAAAGAAGTGGAATAAAATAAGTGAAGTAAACTGTGCAGTGAGTAAACTGTAGACTTATAAATATGTGGTTAACAAATGTACAAAGAAGTATAATGTGCAAACAGGTTTATAACAGGTTGTTACACAGTAACAATGAGAACAGAAAGTGCAGTGCAATGTCAGTATATCGATGGTCACGTGATGTTAAGTGACTGAGTTCAGGAGTCTGATGGCCTGGGGGAAGAAGCTCCTCCTGAGTCTCTCAGTTTTGGCCATCAGGCTTCGGAAGCGCTTACCAGATGGCAGCAGTGTGAAATGAGGGTTTGCAGGGTGATTAGAGTCCTTGATGATCTTAGTAGCTCTACCTTTGCAGCGTTTGGTGTAGACATCCTGCAGAGACGGGAGAGCTGACCCTGAGATACGCTCGGATAAGCGTGCGACTCTTTGCAGGGCTTTGCAGTCATGACTGGTGCTGTTCCCATACCACGCTGTGATGCACTGAGTTAATACACTTTCTATCGCCCCTAAATAGAAAGTTTTCAGGATAGCTGGTGAAACCCTGAATTTCCTCAGCTGGCGCAGGTGGTACAGTCTTTGCCTGGCTTTTTTCACCTGTGTCTGAATGTGAGCAGTCCAGGTCAGGTCCTCGGAGATGTTTACACCCAGGTACTTGAAGCTGCTCACTCTCTCTACTGGTGACCCGCTGATCATGAGAGGGGAGTATGTCCGTTGCTGTCTCTTCCTGAAGTCCACAATCATTTCTTTGGTCTTGCCAACATTCAGAGAGAGACAGTTGTCCTGGCACCATGATGTTAGATGCTCCACCTCATCCAAGTATGCTGTTTCATTGTTGTTGGAAATGAGGCCCAGGACAACAGTATCATCAGCAAATTTGATGATAGAGGTGGAGCTGTGTGTGGACAAACAGTCATGTGTGTAGAATTGGATGACGCCTGTGTTGGCGCTTGAAAAGTTGAGAAATCTTCAACTTCTGCCGCTTGCAACGTGAGTGAAGCAACACAACGGAACCCACAATTCAGTTCGGCAACACATGACATCACCCATTCAAAGTAAATGAGAAGAGTTAAACAGGGTTTGCGCTGGCGCAGGCTTTTAGTAAATCTGGCCCTAAGAGAAGGGCCAGATGCCAAGCTTTCTCACTCTTGTGACAACTAACCATAGACACGTCAAAGTAAATGCTGATATGACAAAACACACAGGCGATAGATCCCACGAAACCAATTGCTTCAGGTCTAAAATATAAACACTTATAAAAAGCTTAGTGAATCAGGGTAAGACAAAAACTGGTTTTGGAAAAAGGATTGATGTATTGACTCATTTTTTTATTTTTATTAAAATAAATATTTTGTTTTTTACACAAAAAGTTACATTGTATACATTTAAATTTTGGATAATAAGGCTTACAATTAGCCTATAATTCCTTACAATGATTTTATTACTTTGAACACTAACTAAATAACTAGCTAAATATGGCTGGGTAAATTAATCAATCAATCTGTAAAGATATTGTGTGAACTATAAACCCCTTTTTGATTACAATAAGAACCTTTATTTTTGCAAAGATGCAAAGTGTGAATGTATACACAGCAACCATAAGCCACGTGAAGTGTCCTGAAAACAGCTCTGAATCATTACTTAATTTACAGTGACTCAAAGCCTAAAAGCTATAAGCTTATCTAAAACTTTACACAATTCTTTTGCTGCCTGGAAAGCACTGGTATTTCCTTCAGGAAATGCAAATCCAGATACGTATTTCTCATTGCTTCAGTTTCACAGTCGAGACTGCAGCCACCATGAGATGTACATATAGAGGCTTTTCTCATAAGTCATAAGTCAAAATGATCTCAGCGTGGAGGCAAGAGAGGCTTAGTTTTACCTGCTCCCAGAGACGTTCATTAGACGTGGACGTGGGGGTTCCCTTTGCTTCGAGTGTCATTAATCAAAACTACCACAGACATACTGGAGATCTGATCCTCACTGTGGACACTGCACTACAGATGGAAATAATCATCTTCCTGGATCCCGTTTAGCTATCTAAGAGACATAGAGAACCTTGACTCTGAGAGATTGGGCGGCACTAGATATCTTCTCTCTTCCTTGCTCAAAAAGAGAGGTGTGCATGTAGACAGCTATTAAAGATTTATTGAGTCTGTCTGTAGAGGTATCCTGAGCGTGTGAGAATAATTTATATATTTAAGCCCTAAAATATGCGGAACCCTTAACAACGCTTAAAAAATGTGTGAATGTCATTGCATTATATAACAAAATCAGATGTGTTCAGAATTGAATTTAACAATGAGAATTCCTGAATTTGAATTGAGGCAGTAGTAGTAGTAGTAATATATCTTTGTAATGGTCTGTCAGCATCTGAGGCTATCTTTGTGGCAAAAACAGAGCTAAAAAAACACAGAAGTTGCATAAATACAATAAAATAAAATAAAAATAAAAAGATTTGATTACCTTTTCTGGTAAAATCGCACTAAACAGGTTCTTAAGTGAGCATGCTAAATAAAAATGTCTACTTGCATGAAATGTGTGACAGTTCAATAAAATATGTTTAATGGAAGGGGGTCTCAGAAAATACATAGAATTGGGCCTTCGTCTTCGGGTGGAGAGATTTTGCCTCAGGTGGAGGAGTTCAGGTATCTTGGGGTCTTGTTCACGAGTGAGGGAAGGATGGAACGGGAGATTGACAGACGGATCGGTGCAGCTTCTGCAGTAATGCGTCGATGTACCGGTCTGTCGTGGTGAAGAAGGAGCTGAGCTGTAAGGCGAAGCTCTCGATTTACCGGTCAATCTACGTTCCTTCTCTCACCTATGGTCATGAGCTGTGGGTCATGACTGAAAGGACAAGATCCCGGATACAGGCGGCCGAAATGAGCTTTCTCCGCAGGGTTGCTGGGCGCTCCCTTAGAGATAGGGTGAGAAGCTCAGTTACTCGGGAGGAGCTCAGAGTAGAGCCGTTGCTCCTCCACATCGAGAGGAGCCAGTTGAGGTGGCTTGGGCATCTATTTCGGATGCCTCCTGGACGCCTTCCCGGGGAGGTGTTTCGGGCATGTCCCACCGGGAGGAGGCCCCGGGGAAGACCTAGGACACGCTGGAGGGATTATGTCTCCCGGCTGGCCTGGGAACGCCTCGGGGTTCCCCCGGAAGAGCTGGAGGAAGTGGCTAGGGAGAGGGAAGTCTGGGCGTCTCTGCTTAGACTGTTGCCCCCGCGACCCGGCCCCGGATAAGCGGAAGATAATGGATAATGGATGGGTCTTCGTCTTTAAGCAAAAATGCAATCTTCTATGACGTACACGACATCTAGTGAACACCACTTGATCAAATCTTGTTTTAAAGGAGATTAAAAGTCTGTTGGGGATTTTAGGATTTCAAGTAATGTGTTGTTTGTATACGTATCCCGCTCTTCTAGCCACTTGTTTAATACATAATGATTGACAGTAGGTCTAAGGTCTGAAGGAGGAATTTGACATTCTTCTACTTCCAGATTAATAGCCTTTTTTCAGCCTTTTCAGCTTGTTCATTTCCTGATAGCCCATCATGACCCGGAACCCAGCAGAAGATACTACTATAAGACTCATTCTATAAGTGGTCCACTTTAGTTAAAATGCAGTTTTTAAAGCTTCAATTGCTTGAAGACATTATTTGGAATCCGTGAAAAAATTATTTAAAAAAATCTGAATTGAGGTAGCAAACAGGATTCAGAATTGCAATGAGAATTAGAATGTAAGAAAGTGAAATTAAAATTCAAAGGGTGGATGGATGGATGGATGTCAGACAGACAGACAGACAGACGGATAGACAGATAGACAGATAGATAGATAGATAGATAGATAGATAGATAGATAGATAGATAGATAGATAGATAGATAGATAGATAGATAGATAGATAGATAGACAGATAGATAGCAACAGCTGCAGCTTAGCGATTAACAAGGAATTGAATATACGATTCCACTACCCACAATGAATTGTACTGCATTCTGTGTCCTTATTGTGCATGTAAAATATTTCCCAATCAGCAAATCAGTTACATCCTGCTGAAACCATGTGAATTTTATGGAGCCTATGTGCCTCTTTTAAATCTCCTACATTTTCTGTTTTGGTTTAGCAACATTGTCAGAGAGTGTGTGAGAACGGCTTTGGTTCAAGCACCTCCGTATTGGGTTGGAGAAATGTTTCAGAGTATGCTTGGTATCCCTGTCCCCAGAGTCGAAAGGTTTTCCAGGCTCTTGGAGTCATAAGGAGTTTACTTTCACATCTGCAGAACTTAAAGGCTCAGCGGCTGGCCAAAAATAAAGTTATGGAGCTGGGCCTCCAGCGTTTAAGGGAATCAGCTGCAACACAAATGTGAGACTTCTTTCTCTACAGCAAAACATTTACATATTGTTATTTTGCTTGTCACTGCGCTGAAATTGCGTGTATAAAGATATCCGTCTTTAGATTTTTTTCTTATTCATTGTTAACATCTAGAATAAACATTCAGATGTCAGTAATATCAGTGAGAACAAAGCAAAGTCAAGTGACTCTAGATACATTCATGACAGGAATTGTTCGCATTTCATGTAATGTGAATGTGCTACACAGATCAAAGTCAAAAATGCCAAAAGACCTAATGATTTTCACGTGAAAGTCCTGAGTACAACCCTTGGCTCACCATATTGCCTTCACAATGTTAACTGTGCTATAAAAAAGAATAATAATAAAAAATGCTCCTACTTCACATTGTATTTATTCATTGGCAATTAAATAAAAAGAGATGTCTTCAAAAACTTGGTTAAATGAATGAATGAATGAATGAATCAACGAATGAATGAACCAATGAATGAATCAATGAATCAATCAATCAATCAATCAATAAAATGAAATTTGAAACAAGGAAATGTATAAATGAATACATGAATATAAGTGATGAAAGAATAATTGTATTCACCAAACTATTAGTTTATTTTATTGTTCTAATTACTGGTTTAATTGTGGGTCTAGGAAATAGTGATGAGACATGCTCATTTTTCACATTCAAAAATTTGATGGTAGATGGATGAATGGACGCATAAATCGCTCCCCGTTCTCCATCCGTGTACTCATACTCCACTGAAGGAGGAATAATCCTTTACCACTCTCATTTCAGAATCCTTGCAACCTTTGCATAAAGTCAATAATAAAATATAATGTAATTATGCTATTGTAATGCTCCTCCTGTCTCTCTCCTGCACATCGCACCCCACCTCTCTATTTGAATAATGAATTATACTCACATTAAAGTGGCAGGTCTGTGCTGTGGAAAAGTAAAAAGCTATTATCCAGTTGTCAGCTCTTCCCTGTACGACTCAGGAGAGATGAGGAAACACTGCTGACACACACACACACACACACACACACACACACACACACACACACACACACACACACACACACACACACACACACACACACACACACACACACACACAAAGTGGCCTATGCAAGTTTCAAATTATCATGCAGAATGGAATTAGCTTTCCGTAATGACGGTGTGTAATTAAATAATCTGTTTTTGATTTAAACAGCTTCTATGAGAGATGTCTATAACTTTAAACATCAGTTTGTGCATAATTTGTTTACACTATTGTTGTTTATCCATCTAAAGATTATCTTTTCTAAAATAAGTTGTATGCGTTTGTTTTTGTGTATATTTAAGATTAGTAGGATATATAATTAGATTACAAGTATATAGAGAATATAGGATATATATCCAAATCATTGAATTCAAGTGTTTCAATCACTTCCATGGCCACAGGTGTATAAAATCAAGCACCTAGACATGCAGACGCTTTTACAAACATTTGTGAAAGAATGGGTCACTCTCAAGAGCTCTGTGAATTCAACCGTGGTACTGTGATAGGTTGCCACCTGTGCAATAAGTGCATTCATGAAATTTCCTCAGTACTAAATATTCCACGGTCAACTGTTAGTGGTATTATAACAAAGTGGAAGCAATTGGGAACAACAGCAACTCAGAGTGGGGTCAGCGCATGCTGAGGCACACAGTGCTCATAAGTCGCCAACTTTCTGCAGAGTCAATAGCTACAGACCTCCAAACTTTGTGTGGCCTTCAGATTAGCTCAAGAACAGTGCATAGAGAGCTTCATGGAATGGGTTTCCATGGATGTTGTTGATATATGACGTGAAAATTCTGAGATGCAGGTGATTTAAAGCAATTGAGATCTAATTTATGATTTTTCTTTCCTAGAAATATGAGTGATATGCTGCATCCAAGCCTTACATCACCAATTGTAATGCAAAGCGTTGGATGCAGTGGTGTAAAGCACACCGCCACTGGACTCTAGAAATGGAGACTTGTTCTCTGGAGTGACCAATCACCCTTCTCTGTCTGGCAATTCGATGGACGAGTCTGGGTTTGGTGGTTGCCAGGAGAACGGTACTTGCCTGACTGCATTGTACCAAGTCTAAAGTTTGGTGGAGGGGGGATTATGGTGTGGGGTTGTTTTTCAGGGGTTGGTCTTGGCCCCTTAGTTCCAGTTAAAGGAACTCATAATGCTTCAGCATACCAATACATGTTGGACTATTTCATGCTCCCAACTTTGTGGGAACAGTTTGGGGATGGCCCCTTCCTGTTCCAACATGACTGCACACCAGTGCACAAAGCAAGGTTCATAAAGACATGGATGAGTGAGTTTGGTGTGGAGAAACTTGATTAGCCTGCACAGAGTCCTGACCTCAACCCTGATAGAACACCTTTGGGATGAATTAGAGCGGAGACTGGGAGCCAGGCTTTCTTGTTCAACATCAGTGCCTGACCTCAGAAATGTGCTTCAAGAAGAATGGTCAAAAACTCCCATAAACACACTCCTAAACCTTGTGGAAAACCTTTCTAGAAGGGTTGAAGCTGTTATAGCTGTAAAGGGTGGGCCAACTCTATATTAAGGCCTACAGATTAAGAATGGGATGTCATTAAAATTCATGTCCATGTAAAGGTAGATGTCTCAAAACTTTTGGCAATGTAGTATGTGTGTATACACTCACCTAAAGGATTATTAGGAACACCTGTTCAATTTCTCATTAATGCAATTATCTAATCAACCAATCACATGGCAGTTGCTTCAATGCATTTAGGGGTGTGGTCCTGGTCAAGACAATCTCCTGAACTCCAAACTGAATGTCAGAATGGGAAAGAAATGTGATTTAAGCAATTTTGAGCGTGGCATGGTTGTTGGTATTTCACAATCTGCTCAGTTACTGGGATTTACACGCACAACCATTTCTAGGGTGAAGAATGGTGTGAAAAGGGAAAAACATCCAGTATGCGGCAGTCCTGTGGGCGAAAATGCCTTGCTGATGTTAGAGGTCAGAGGAGAATGGGCCGACTGATTCAAGCTGATAGAAGAGCAACTTTGCCTGAAATAACCACTCGTTACAACCGAGGTATGCAGCAAAGCATTTGTGAAGCCACAACATGCACAACCTTGAGGCAGATGGGCTACAGCAGCAGAAGACCCCCCCGGGTACCACTCATCTCCACTACAAATAGGAAAAAGAGGCTACAATTTGCACAAGCTCACCAAAATTGGACAGTTGAAGACTGGAAAAATGTTGCCTAGTCTGATGAGTCTCGATTTCTGTTGCGACATTCAGATGGTAGAGTCAGAATTTGGCGTAAACAGAATGAGAACATGGATCCATCATGCCTTGTTACCACTGTGCAGGCTGGTGGTGGTGGTGTAATGGTGTGGGGGATGTTTTCTTGGCACACTTTAGGCCCCTTAGTGCCAATTGGGCATCGTTTAAATGCCACAGCCTACCTGAGCATTGTTTCTGACCATGTCCATCCCTTTATGACCACCATGTACCCATTCTCTGATGGCTACTTCCAGCAGGATAATGCACCATGTCACAAAGCTCGAATCATTTCAAATTGGTTTCTTGAACATGACAATGAGTTCACTGTACTAAAATGGCCCCCACAGTCACCAGATCTCAACCCAATAGAGCATCTTTGGGATGTGGTGGAACGGGAGCTTCATGCTCTGGATGTGCATCCCACAAATCTCTATCAACTGCAAGATGCTATCCTATCAATATGGGCCAACATTTCTAAAGAATGCTTTCAGCACCTTGTTGAATCAATGCCACGTAGAATTAAGTAGAATTATATATATGGGTTTTTAAATTCAGGATGGATTTAACTGTTCAAGTGACAGTAAATACATTTATAATGTTACAAAAGCTTTCCATTTCAAGCATTAAAGAATCCTGGAAAAATGGATCACAGTTTCCACACAGAAACATATTAAGCAGCACAACTGTTTTCAACACTGATAATAAATGTTTCTTGAGCAGCAAACCATCATATTAGAATGATTTCTGAAGGATCATGTGACACTGAAGACTGGAGTAATGATGCTGAAAATTCAGCATTGACATCACAGGAATAAATTACATTTTAAAATATATTTGTAATTTTTTAAGATCGTAATAATAATTTACGTAATAAAAAGTGTTTTACTGTATTTTCTTTTATCAAACTGGACATTATAACGATATAAAATCTTTTGAAAAGGCTGCTTTGTAAAGAAAAAAGTGTGAAAATACAATTCGAATCAGTGTATCACTCATATTTAGATCGAAAGATAGATCTCAATTGCTTCTCTTAGACAGTAATAAGAAAATTAAGACTTAGGTTTAAATCACCTGCATCTCAGCATTTTCTCTTGAGATAAAAGATGTTGTATATCAACAACATCTAAAACTGTGATCAGGTTTGCCAAGACTAAAATAAAGTAAAATAAAGTCAAAGATGTCAACGCAATCATTTCTTACCAAATTCTTCCTAAACTACCAAAGTGTATATTCTCGTCTCCTAAGGACTTTCAGGGGGGGAAAAAATTCAGATAAGCTAACACTTACTGTTTGAGAACTCCATTAAGTCTCCTGAGCTATGAAAAGACCAACCTCTGCACAATAATATTTTGCTCTGGGTTGCGGGTGATGCTTATAAAGTCTATTCTAAGACTGCAGACAGCAACATAATCTGCCTACATGTTTATTAGTGATGTAAAACATCTCAAATTATGTTTGACTCAACCTAGCTATCAACAGGATGCAATAACTCCATGTTTGGATCTTATCCAAGCATGTTATGTCAAGTTAGAACCACAAAACATTGATCCGTTTCAAATAACATCTCCCATTCTTCATAATTAACAAGCAGCCGAACAGTAGAACTTCACATGTATAGATTTGTTTAATCAATATGGCTGTGGAAATCTGCTTGATTTTTTTATTTTTTTTATTTTTATCTAAATCAGAAAAAAAAAAAACTTCTTTAAAGGCAAATCAGTTGAGCAGTAGCGAGAATGCATCTCCAATGAAATATCATATAGCATTGTGTACTTTAGAGACACGTGCCTTCAAAAAGATGTCAAAAGGTCAGTGTCCTCTCAGAAATGCAGTCTGTTTGGCAATATGTTCAAAAACATGCCGTAAATCTGTTTCCTCCTGAGTATTGCTCACTCTTGGAGATATCCTGGCGCATGGCCAGCGGTCTGCTTAGCATTCTACGCTGCTGGTGGGTGGAAAATCGTCCCAATCTGCTTGTCCCCTCTGTTACCAATACAACAGATCAATAACTGCTCCTCAGTGACAGCGCGCAGGCTGTGCATGGGGGGGATGCAGGAATCGCTGCTGGTAACACAAGCAAAAACAGTGCATCACAGGAAGCTGTACAGTTTTGAAAAGCATTCACTATAACTGTAATGCAATACAAATGTTTTGCTCTGACAGAAGTTAATATTTAGCTGTGCTTGCTTAGGCAAGTGGCCTATCACTGTTGTTCATACTTGGAAATTTCTGGTGTATAATGCATGCTATAACAGTTGAGCTGCAAACGTGAATGATATCTCAAATTGCAAATTATTGAGAAGAGGTGAGCTATTTCTAAGCAATCTGACTTAAAGGGTTAATTCACATGTCATTAATTACTCATATGTAAGACATTAGTACATCTTCGGAACACAAATAAAGATGTTTTTAATGAAATCTGAGAGCTTTCTCTCCCCCCAATGACAGCTTACGCAACTACCACTTTCAAGCCCCAGAAAAGTGAAGATAAAAAAAATATAAAGTTAAAAAATAAAAATAAAGTTAAAAAGTTAATATAAAGATTAAAAAAATTAAAAAAAGTAAATTATATTGTTGTTGTTGGGGTTTTTTGTGCAAACAAAGCACTCATGTCGCTTCATTCAACTGAGGTTAAACTACTGGAGTGACATGGATTGCTTTTATGATGTCTTTACCACCTTTCTGGGGCTTGAAAGTGGTAGTTGTATAGCTGTATAGGAGGGACAGAAATCTCTCAGATTTCATTCAAGTCTTATGGGTTTGGAACGACATAAGGGTGATTAAACAGAATTTTCATTTTTGGGTGAACTAACCCTTTAAAATTGTTTCCCTGTGGATGATAAAATACAAGAACAATCCCACAGTTGTACATTGAAATTGAAAGCAGGACCAAGCCATTTATACAGACCAGGAGTGAGCTTTTTTCACTAGGACCAGTAAGCAACCACTAGACCACATTAGCAACTGCATAGCAACACCCCATCAACCATCTAGAACACTGTAAAAAAAACTCAAAAAAAAAAAACACTCATACAGTATAGCAAGACCTAAGTAACCACATAGCAACACCCTAGCAACCACCAGAACACCACAGTGACCACCCAAATCAATTTAGCTGCACCCTAGCAACCACATTGTAGCAACCACCAGAACACCCAAGCAATACCCTAGCAACCACCCAAATCACCTTAGCAACCATATAGCAACACCTCCATAACTACATAGCAACACCCTAGCAATCATATAGAACAATGTGACAACCACATAGCAACACCAACCAAAACACCCTAGAATCATGGTGATGAGTTCTTTTTTGTGGCATGTGAAGGCCAAGTATGGTAAACCATACTCAGAATTTGTCCTCTGCATTAAACCCATCCAGTTTAGTGCACACACATTAGGAGCAGTGAGTACTGAGCACACACGCATCCGGAGCAGTGGGGAGCAATCATGGAGCGATTGGGGGTGAGGTGCCTTGCTCAAGGGCACCTCAGTCATTTCCTGCCGGTATTGGGAATCGAACCCACAACCTTCAGGTCTGACCCTCTAACCTATAGTTCTACACAATCCCTGTAGCTCAAACAGTAGCTTCATCTGCTAACTGCACAGGCAAACAGCGCTCCCATTTTCTTTAGAAAGTGTGAAGGTCTAGTTTCTCATTTTATGCAAATTTTCTCTCTGACTCCTGTAAATTTGAACGCACAAATAATGCATAGAATTAAATAAGTAACTCCAGGTCTACAACTTAGTACACAGCAGTCTACTGCAATCTATGAAATAGCTAGGCACAGACTGCAAAATATGGCTTGATAATAAGGAGCCTCTTTCCAGTGAATAAAAGACCTAAACAAAAAACGTGCCTCATTACAATACGCCGCAAAGCTGGCACTCCACACAATCCAATTACAACATGCAAATGATGCTGGACTGTTTGAAAGGGCCGCAGATAGGCCTACCTTTATCGTAAAACACACACACACACACACACACACACACACACACACACACACACACACACACACACACACACACACACACACAGTGTTTTCATGTTTTATGGGGACTCCATCTCATTACACTAACCCTACAGAAAACTTTCTGCATCTTTACATTTTCAAAATGCATCACTTATTATGATTTATAAGCTGTTTTCCTCATGGGGAACACAAAATGCCCCCACAAGGACAAGGATTTCAGATATTGCCATCTTTGCCATTTTGTTCCCATAATGTAGGATTTATCAGGACACACACACATACGCTCTCCCCACTGCCTTTATTGACACACTCCCATGGCCTAGGTTGTGTTAGCCAGGTGGTGAGAACAGGTGTTGAGTGAGTGTTGCCATTTGAACGCCACTGCGCACTTGGCTCGCCACCAGTCAGCTGGAATGGTAAAGCTGTTCTTCCCGTGTTCGCATCTCTCCGCCTTATTGGCTGATTACGAGGGAGAACGTTTGGCGCCGTGTTTGTGTCATCTGCAACAGCGACTCCTCCTCAACCTCCCATGCGATACTTTTGTTTCGTTTAAGGGTTCGCTTCTCTGCCATGCATGGCGAGGCAAGCTACTGACACGGGATAGCAGACCACTTATGCTTTAGTGACGCTGCAATGAATGGTAATTTATACAAACAACGGCGGATCCAAGGAGAAGACGGAGTGAAAACAAAGTAGGTGACAGAAGAGGAAAATGACTTCTAAATGAGGAAGAATGAGAATTTATAAGCTAGAGAGAGAGAAATGGGGGGAGTTAGAAACATATGGGAGAGAAATATGTTATGAATAAAAATGGTTTCTTTTTGTGCTTTTTCCCCCCAGACAACTCACCCAACCACGTCGTGCTATTTTTCATTTCGCCAATGTGAGAAATAAATTTACATTACGGCCAAGATAAAAGCAGTATTTTTTTTATTTTTTCATCTATTTGTTGAGGAGTTGAGTTAAGCACCAACCTATCATACCCAAACATTTAGATATATAGCACTTATATTTTACAAGTACAAAATGCTATTACTTAATACTTTTGAGGACATTAGCACATTTTTCAGGTGTTAGAGACTAATGAATTTGAATGCATACTTTTCAGGTTATACTTTTTTTTTTTTTTTTTTTTTAAGTCTTAATGTTCATAACTACAATGTTCCATTGTGATTGTATTCCTCAAACATTACCAATGCACTTCAATGTTTTCATGTTATCTTGCACAGGCTTTTAACATCCCAAAAACTAATTCCATTTCACCCTAATTCCAAAACTGGAATGAGCTCACTGGCCATTTGAAACGACCCATTCATGTTTTACTGATACCAGTGTGCACAACACAAAAAGGAAATCAAATTTGACTGACAGCTCCTTCCTTGCCTTGAATAGTGCTCAGCTATATTATCCAGCTAGATTCCCTCTGTGCCCCACCCCCTACATTATCATGGGCTGTCCCGTCTTTATCTGCATATTCCTTCCCATCTATGCAAATGGATCCTCTCATTCGCTTAATGGGGGTATTAATCTGATATCAGCCTCTTAAATATAGTGCAAACGGGGTATGGCTGAGATGAATGAGTATAAGGGAAGCACGCAACTGCATCAGCATATAAATGTCACGGAAGCCTTAGATGATTTAGTGCTTTTTATTTGGGCAATTATTTAGGTATTTTATTTATTATCTTCTGTGGTTTTAATACTATATTTTAATGTATTATTTTAGTTATTATGGATTATGAGATTATGGAAAGTCATCATGCATCTCCAAAATAGTGTGTGTGTGTGTGTGTGTGTGTGTGTATGTGTGTGTGTGTGTGTGTGTGGTCCTGGTAAACCTTATGTTATGGGGACAAAATGTCTCCACAAGGATGGCAATATTCTAAATCCTTGTGGGGATATTTTTTGGTCCCCATGAGGAAAACAGCTTATAAATCATACTAAGTGATGTTTTTGAAAATGTAAAAATGTAGAACATTTTCTGTGATGGGTAGGGTTAGTGTAAGAGGATAGAATATACAGTTTGAAAAGTATAAAAATCATTAGGCCTATGTCTAAGGAATGTCCCCATAAAGCATGAAAACAATGTGTGTGTGTGTGTGTGTGTGTGCGTGTGCGTGTGCGTTGTTTATGTGATTTATGAGGACACAAATTTCTATATGACATGGGTATTACACTGGTATTACAACGTAAATGTGGTTTATGTAGTTTTCAAATAGCTTTAAAAACACACTAAACAATGTTTTATTAAAAATGTAAAAATGCAGAATGTTTTCTGTGATGGGTAGGTTTAGTATAGTAGTATAGGGGGCAGTGTAGGGCGATAGTATATACGGTTTGTACAGTATAAAAACCATTACGCCTATGGAATGTCCTCATAATGTAGTTGCACCAACGTGTGTGTGTGCGCGCGCGTACGTGTGTGTGTGTTATATTTCTAAAAAAAATTAAGCAAGTATGCCCACGAATGTCCCATGTTTTCCAAATGTCCAACATAATGCCAATCATTCCCACTGCTAATGTTCACAAGCTCATCTGGAGTTTAATTGAAATACATGAGGGGACAAGCGGACACATTCAAAGCAACTGGGGCCAGTGACACTAGATGAATTGGCAAAATGGCATTTGATTAATACGATACTTGACCCCCAGTAATTATGTCCTTTACAATAGACTGGTGACACCTATTAACCACAGTAATCACTTTTGCTGGTGTGGTGTGTCAGAGGAGCTCGACATATGGCCACCTTATTGAAATAGATGCTCCGAATGGAAGAGAAGGGAGGCAAGGGTCCTCACATTAATGTCTTCTCATTCATGCAGTCCCAAAGGAGAAATATCTGACAATATGTACAATTATTTAGCCTTCTGTGAGCTTCATGGGAAACTGGAGGGCTTTTTTTCCACTGCATACTATTTGTAGGGCTGATGACATTCCCTTTGCACCGATTTTAAAAGACAGGAAATGACATCGCTAACCTTGGGACTCACTTGAAAGGAATTTGTGTCTTTGAGACTGTGAGGCAAAAGTTGAGGGATAGTTTGAGGACAAGAAAGAAAGAAAAAGAAATGGAACAAATAACAAACCATAGCCCAAACATCTTTGCTTGGAATGTTAAGACAGTGTTGAATTTTAATCATCCATAGTTTGATGTTTTATTAACTCAGTATGGTCTGAATTTATTTCGCATGGCTTTACAGATGCATTGGCTTACTTTGTCGTCCCTTTTCTACTGCTTAACATTGAATAACACCATAATATCTGAATTAAAGCTAGAAACGGAACGTGCCAAACTGCCCCCCATCCATACCTGCTGAATCCTTTAGCACCCAAGTTCAACTCCAGGTGTCCATTCGGTCCTGCCGCACACTTTGAGAGACTTGGGAGTGGTCGTCATGGCCAATCTCTGGTCATTCATTTGCAGGTAATGATTTTGGAACAGGGCTGCTAATAGGGCATTATGGGAGTCCCTGGTTCCCCTGACAGCTGATTAATGTCCACTGTGATGACATCAGCTCTGAGAGAAACTAGATAAAAGAACACTTGTATTGGACCGAGCAGGATGATGAACGAGCGACCATGCTAGCGACTCATCTCATTACGAACTACAGACTGCTGGCCATTTAGCTAATGTAGCGAGTCATTGTGTGCCCAGGGACCCCGGGCCGCAGGTTTGGAAATTAATGACACGGCAAACGTGCGATATGGAGTTTGACCCTGCATAATACGCAAGCATATAGGATTAACCTTGCCTTGTCAGACGCCACTATTGTTATCCCGAATGCAGCGGCAGAGTACACAAGCAGGGGAAAAGAGATATTTATACCAATACCTATACCTGGATTTAAGATTCATTTCATGGGCCACGGCTAAGCCGCAGAGAAGGATTAAACAGATAGTCTTTTCTCTGAGAGGTAGTGAAAATAAACCTCTCATTGAATAGGGGAGAAAGCATAGTGAAAGACATCAGGCGGCGTAGACTCTTTATTTTCGCCTTTACTCTATAATAGATATAGGTTGCTAAAGCTAATCTGAAAGCATATAGACATTCAATGGGGAAAAAGTGGTCAGCATCATCAGCATTATGGAATGAGCCAAATATATGAACAAAATGTTCTCGTGAAACATAAATATATCCACAATCAATGGCAATCTGTACTTTTTAACCCTCATATTATATATCAATTTGACATAGGCTGATAGATTGTTGTACGCTGGAAATATTGGTCAACCTGTGATTTTGTTTCTTGAAATTATGTGGCTTTTCCTCATTGAACATGAACATGCATGCAAAGTTTCAACACTCTGATGTATTGTGGAATGTGCGTATCAAACTTCTATTAAATGTATGATGTTTGCGGGTCAATTTGACACCAATTTTAAGTTGTAAGTTGGAAATATTGATTAACCTGTGCTTTTTTTTTTTGATAGTATGTGACTTTTTCTCGTTGAACATGCATGCAAAGTTTCGACTCTCAGATGTGTTGTGGAATGTGCATACCAAATTTCTACACTTATGATGATGGTGGGTCAATTTGACCCATTCATTTCATGGTTAAAGGTACACATAACAAATAAAAGTGATTTATTTTCCAGATGTTTTTTGCCAGATGCTTTTATCAGAAGAAATTTACACTGTTGATGGTGTAGCTGGGAAAACATGATCTTTGTGTTGCTAGTGCTGCTTCTTGGTAAGAATAAAAACATTTCCACACTTATTATTATTATTATTTTTTTTTTATTTAAAAATACTTACAATGGTTACAATGGTTTGTATAAAACTAGTTTGTAGAGGGAAAAAATGCTTAAAATAGTTGTTAAATACAGTTAAAAAAATAATAATAATATAAATCAATATAAATATTAATGTTAATGGTTTATTGTTTTTACCAGATTTTTTCATAATACGATTTTCAGGGAATTACACAATCCAATTAGGGTAAATATGAACTGGAACATAATCATATCCAGAATTTTAACATAATACATTAAATGACAGCCAAAGCACAAATTAAGCTTTTAAATGCATTTGCAATATCATAACTTAAAATTTCCAATAAGATTTCCAAAAATTATGATTCTCATTACCATTTAACTTGTTCAAAACAAGTGTTCTTGCATCTCAGCTGGTTTATGGAACTAGCAATGCCAAGGTCATGGGTTCATGTCAAGTCTACCTAAATAATACATGTAATTGAGTGAAATCTACCACAGTTGATGCAAATCTATTTTCAGTTTATTCATGTGCGTGAATTGGATGCGTTTCCAAATGAACTTTAAAATATTTTACATTTACCATATACATGGGTCTGACCTTTTAATGATAACTAAGCCTGCTTAATCCTCGGGAATATGACCCGTCTCTCTTATTAGCCTTTAAGACTTCCTCTCCTTTCACCTTCAATCAGGGTTAAGCTGAACTCTTGCTGTCAAGACTAGTGCTGTAATGAGCATATCACTCAAAGAGTAAATTAAGACTAACTATTTTAGAAGGGTCAGGCAATCGCAGTTTAGAGGTTTAGACCATAATTTAATTGCAATGGGGATCTAACATTTGGGTCAAAATGCAGATGGAATGGGTGAAATAACAGTATTGGGTCACCCCAAAATGAGAATTCTGTTTCATTCTGTTCTCATTTTCTCACTCTCATGTTGTTCCAAACCTTAGGGTTAGGGTTTCTTTCTTTTAATCGAACACAAAAGATATTTTGAGATGAAGAAGTCTCAGTTTATCATGCATTCAGTTGAGCAAACACTATGAACATGTTGGGTAATGATTAAAGCTTGTGATCATTGCAATATAAGGATAGTATTTGACAGTTAATATGTCAATCCAAAGCATGGCATTATTTGAAGTCCTCACAAGCACTGGCATTATGTGAATGCGTGGCTAAAGAGATTTAAACAGAGACTGGACACCTATGCTATTCAAAATCTTCTTTTGTGTTCTGTAAAGAGAAAGAACAGTCAGGTTTTGGAACAACATAAGGGTGAGTAAATTATTTTTGGGGTAAATCTCTTTAAAGGTGATTTTGGTGCCACTATGTAGATGTTTAACTAATAGATAAGCTAGATCATTTTGAACTCAATAAATCATAACAATAAATAAATCAATAAAATAACCATTAAATAAATACCATTAAATAAGGAGTTATTAAATGTATTATTCTTAAATTAACTAAATTTAATTGAGCTAAGGTAACTAAATAAAACTTAGTACATTCAACTAGATGCGTTTATTTAAAAGGTGCACTATGTTTTTTTTCCGTCCGCTAGAGGTCGCCTATTCAAAACGAAGGCGTAGTTTGATGACGCCAAGTCTGAGCGCAGAATCTTGGGACATGTGGTCTTCACCTCACAGCCTGTGGAAAAGAATCGGGATAGGAATTGGGCAGAAATCATGTTCATGGATCAAGTTTCAAGTTTCAAGGATGCGGTTATTAACGTTACTGTAGTATGAAGCAGAGCAGGACCGAGTGTTGTGGGAGCTGAGCAAAGGCCGGTGGAGCGATGGTTAATATATTGTTAATGACGTTACTCTGTGCGATTGCTCGGCGGCTGCTATGACACTTGTTGCACGCTGCATTGAGAGTAAAGCGTTTCTGCAAAATAAAACCGGAATCCGAGGGTAACACAGATATGACACCATTGACAGGCGACTCCCTCACATGTCCCGGTTCCTTGGTTAAAATAGCAATTTTCTCACAATTTACAAATAGTTGGAAACATTTGGGATATTGTAAGTACTCAACTGAACAAAATATATAACACTGGCCTAGTGGTTTTTGGATATTTTACTGAAAAAAATAGTGCACCTTTAAGGCCCCGTCTACACGGAGATGCGTTTAGCTGTATATTGTTGTATTGTTGTAAAATGTTGTATCGTATTAGCGCTTCGTCCACATGGATCCGGCGTTTTAGGAGCCTGAAACTGCATTTTTGTGTGTACAGCCAATACGTATATTTTGTGAAACGGTGATGTCATCACACCACGTCCCACATGGTAAAGATTAGAAGGAATACAGCTACAGGCACTGGGCATGCGCACATCAATATTGCATCATTTAATTACTGTATTTGCATTATTTTAAGTTTAGGGTTGGGGTAGGTGAAGGCATTAATAAAACACATCTGGTAAGTTTATTTATTGTTATTTTATTGTGAGATTTTGCCTCACTTCCTACCATTGCTTTACCCCTTCTAGCCACAACTCTTCTTCTCCATTTTTAGTGTATTTCTGTGGCAGAATTACAGCGCCACATACTGGCCTGGCATGTATACTACAATGTTTTGAGTCGGTTTCAGTGGTTTTGTGTGTACATGGATATTTCTTGAGATGAGGGAAAAAAAAAAATTGGATAGGTACTGGTTTGTGTGGACGTGGCCTAAATTGAGATAAAATCAATTGAGTAAATTCAATTAATTTTTTTTTTTTTCAGTGACCAAACTGAAGTGTCATTGGTCTTCCGTTGGTCAGCCAAACAAATAGTCCTGCCCCAAACTAGTCTATTTTTTTTAACTAATGTTACACGCTCAAACTAACAGAACAATGTTTTGATACAAATGGCTTATTTATAGTCATCTCTGCATATTAAGATTTTAAAGACAAAAAAATCATGGATGTTTAAGTGATATCAACCATTGACAATCTTGTCTCTTCTGGCTATTTATAGTCTGTTGTAGAATGACACAATCAGTAGGTAATAGTGAGAAGGGCGCTATGTATTTAGTCACCGGTCACTCTTAATGGCTTCAAACCATGCAGAAAATTATTCACTGACCCTTCACACACCTCTGCGTCAGGAGCAGCTGTAAAACAACCCAGCCTTTGTCAAGGATTATAACGGGCGGAAATCTGGCCTTATTATTAAAAAGCCTGCCGATTTTCGCCCCCCCTTTTCTTTCTTTTCAGTCATCCAATATTCATTAAAGTGGGATTTCGGCACATTAGCAAAGGAGGAGAAAGTAGCCCCTGGAGACTGTGTTTGCATTTTCAGCGCTGGCCCTGTAATTCTGTCAGACACTCCTGTGAAGAGGAGGAAAGGGGAGGGAGTGGCTCCACTTAACCGGGATTTATTACCTCGACCAGCTGCCCTCCTCTCTCTCTCTGTAAAAGGTAATTGCATCCAGTTGTAACAAGCTAATTGATTGCTAATTAGATAAATCAGCACTCCAAGAGCTGTCAAGCACTGACGGATGGTAACAGAAGTCATGTGCCCCGGTGTAATGGCGGCAGGGTGGGAGGACTGTCGTCGCCCAACAGAAAGAGCAGCTAGGAAAGGTTGAGGGGGTGTGGACGATATCGGCAAGATGGGCAGATGAGCGCGAACTGCAGAAAGAGAGGGGGTCTTGAGCGTAGTGACAATGCAAATCAAAAAAGGCAGAGTAAACATGATTGATTCAGGCAGAGGCTGTCGGAGAGGGGGAAATTGGATTCAATGGACAGCTGGATGTCTGCAGCGACTCCCTGGCCACCAGGCAGCACCCGGCACTTTCTCATGCTAATGGATCCCGGGCTAGCATAGCACTGAATGGATGATACCAGCCTAAACAGGAACTGGGACCGGGGGGGGTTTGCTTGGGTTGAGAGGGTAAGAATGAACAAAGGGGGAAGGGCAGTGCTAAATAGGGACTACCGCACAGTACGACGTCTCAAGTATGTGTGTATCATATGTTCATAAATATAATAATTTAAATACAAGAAAATCAGATTGCAGTAGCCAGTTCCTAAGATTTAGTTCATGAAGTACCAGCTACGGTCAGTAAAAAAATAAAAATAATTATATATATATATACACACACACACACATTAATCATGTGTGGCTTCAATGATTGTGAAAATGTTTTACATTTTAGAAGAACAGTTTTGCCGCTTAATATTTTAGTGGAAATGGTGATACACTACCATTCAAAAGTTTGCAGTAAATTAATACTTTTATTCAGCAACTGATCACAACTGACCAAAGACATAATGTTACAAAAGATTTCTATCTCAAATAAATGCTGTTCTTTTGAACTTTCTATTTATCAAAGTATCCAGAAAAAAATCCCAGCTCCAACAAAAATATTGAGCATCAAAAACTTAAACAAATGCTTTCAATATTTAATTTTGATATTAGAATGATTTCTGAAGAATCATGTGATACTGAAGACTGGAGTAATGGCTGCTATAAATTAATCACATTAATACATTTAATTTGAAATATATTAAAATAGACAACAGATATTTAATCAATTTTGATCAATTAAATGCAGCCTATGTGAGCATAAGAGACTTAAACATAAAATATATATAAATATAAATTTAAATAAATATATAAAATATATTTTGGTAAGTTAAATATTAGTAGTGCTGTCAAATCAATTAATCGCAATAATTTGTGTGTGTGTGAATATATATATATATTCACATACACACACATTATATAAACACATTGATGTTATATGCGATTAATTAATATGACAGCCCTATTAAAAACAATTGGTATTTAAGATAATTACGAATAATTAAAATTAATAATTAGAATTTAACACTAATAGCCTATATATAAAACCTGATATGTAGATTAGATCAGGGTTTTCAAACTTTATGATGCCAACTTGCCAATGACCCCAAATACCTTTTATGAGGACACCCTTCCTAAAATCCATCTATATATTTTTATGTATGGAAAAAACAATTAGTGTGACCTTATAAATACAACATATAAACTTAAATCAGCTATACTTAATGTTGGATGTATAAACCTGAAGAAGAACATTTTCATTTGTATAAGCAACTTTTACAATAAATCTAAGTACAATTGTAAGTAAAACTGCCTTACGACCCCAGTGAGCAAGGTAAAGGGGACTATAGTGAGAAAAGCTCACTAGAAAGATACAAAGCAAACATATACAATTCTGGAAAATATGTATATGGCAAGAAAGGAGAAACATTTAGAAATGAAACCGAATTTTCGGTAGACTTTATCCACTTTTTATTCTCTGAAATTTTCTGGGGACCCCTTAGAATCTTCTGGAGGACCCTTGGGGGTTCCCGGACCCCAGTTAAAAAAAACCCTGGATTAGATAAGTAAATACTGAATAGAATTAGATATTAAATTAAATATTATATTGAAGAAACATATGACACCTACCGAAACCCATTTTGTGCTTCCCTTTGAAGTGTGAGTGGGCATGTATATAAACGTATTAACGACACTGGTCTTAATGTACACCTGCTGATTCATCTTACAATCGTTGTGTCTGCACAACTGTTGTTTTGAAGAAAAGAAAGGACTATTTGAACAGTATTATGTAAACATGCTCCTCGAGCCGCCCAATAAGACTCAGGCCACACCTTTGTTTCCGTTTAATCTCCTTGATTATGCAGACATCACTTAGACGTTGCCATGGACACCGAACATGGTTGGCAAGCAAGGCCGAGCACCCTCTGTCTGGTTAAACGCAGTGGATGGAACGATGCCAAAGAAACACGATCACCTCATCAATTTTGCTTTCTTTGAATGTATTTTGCATTTTCCACCATGCACATTTTAGAATGGAAAACGGATGTTCAATTCGAGAGCTTTATTTTTAACAAAATATTAATTTGCATGCTTAATTATGGCTTAGACTTGAACTAAAACTCTATTGTCTATTTGAATATTGCAGAGCCATTGTCTTGGCTTCAACAGAAACGTTTAGCATTAACATGTAGACACACACAGATCAGGTTACCAACGAGGCGTTGGCCCCTGAAATGGGGGCTTGAGGATGTGATCCCTACAAGTCTCCCCACTCCTAAACACACACACACCCTTTTCACCAACTGACCCATGAGGGACATACAGGCCTATTGAGTTCCAGCTTTGCTGGCATGCGACATGCCCATTCTCTGCATGCTGCAGTAGCACAGTGGGTGGCATATCGCGGCACAGTTGCTGCACGATTTACAGCCGAGCAGGTCAGGGGGTTGATAATGAACCAGTTAGTATGTGCCTAAAAAAGCCGTTCTTCTTCAGTAGACACAGATTTATCAATATGTTTTTCTGGAAACACTTGAACAAATCTTCAAATCAGGTGCTAAGTAAACGTAAAACCCTTCTGGGGTGTTTTGAAGCAAAAGTACAGTACAGTACCATTCAGTTTGGGCTCAGTAAGATTTTTTCATGTTTTTAAAAGAAGTCTCTTATAGGCTGTATTTATTTGATAACAAAATTCAGTAAAACAGTATTGTGAAATATTGTTACAACTCTTTTCTATTTTAATATTTGCTGCTCAAGAAACATTTCTTATTATTACTATCAGAGTTGTGCTTCTTAATGTTTTTGTGGAAAATGAAATAAATTCTTTCATGATTCTTTGATGAACATAAAGTTTAGAAGAACAGCATTTATTTGAAAACAAAATCTTTTTACTGTCAATTTTGACAAATTGAATACATTTTTGTTGAATACATTTTTTTATTTATAAAAAAAAAAAAATAAAATACTGACCCCAAACTTTTGAACGGTATTGTAGATTTCTAAAGAACCAAAGAAAAACTTCAGTCATCTTATGGCATCAAGACTTTGACGCTTCAAAAAGTTCGTAAAACTAATCCATATGAATTGAGTGGTTTAGTCTAAATTTTCTGAAGAGACATGATCACTTTATATGATGAACAGATTAAATTTAGGCTTTTATTCACATATAAACATTCTTCAAGTCACATCAGTTGTGGTATTTACTTGAAGTGTGAGAACCAAGAGATTCATTATCGTGCTACGCAACACGTTTGAGCTTCCGCAAGAACCAATGATCAATGTTTATATGTGAATAAAAGCCTAAATTCAATCTGTTCATCATATAAAGCGATCACGTCTCTTCAGAAACACCTCTCAATTCATATGGGTTATATTTGCGATCTCTTTGTGAACTTTTTGATGCGTCAAAGTGGTAGTTGCGTATCTGTCAGTGGAAGGACAGATTTCATCAAAAAGATCTTCATTTGTGTTCCGAAGATGAACGAAAGTCTTACGGGTTTGGAACGACATGAAGGTGAGTAATTAATGACAGAATTTTCATTTTTGGGTGAACTAACCCTTTAAAGCAAATGCAAAAACCAATAGGCTTATTGTGTTTCAACTTAATATGTGTCAGAATCTTATGTCCTGTCATGGATGTGTTGATGAGAATGTGAGACTGTGCTCTGTGCTTTTTATCCATGACACAATGAGGTTCACAAGACATGATACGATGAAACGTGGAGCCACTGTGTAAATCCTGGCTTATTCACAGCTAGATCTTCATGACTGTGTGTGTGAGAGAGAGTGAGTGAGTGTGTGAGAGAGAGAGAGAGAGAGAGAGAGAGAGAGAGAGAGAGAGAGAGAGAGAGTCTATGCAAGTGTACACTTGTGTTATTGAGTGTTTGCGTACTTGTAGGCTTCCTCTACATGCCTTTCCCATGTTTCTTAGTGAGTTGTCTCGCCACCTGTGCATTCTGAAAGTAGAAATACTGCATGGAGCTTTAAAGCTAAACATTTGGCCTCACTTTGCAATGATATTTATGCTTACAATCCAACATTTTGCAATACATAAAAAGACTCTAGAGCAAATGTAATAATTGGTGTACATTAAAATATTCAAATTTATTTGCTTCCTTGGTGTTTTTAGTAAGATTAAGTGATGCCCAAGTTCAAATGTTTTCAAATTAGGCATCAATATGAAGGAATTTTCTTTACAGATTTTTCACATGTGTTCTAACCCTATTTTGAACTATGAATTGTTTTATGATTAAAGCAAAGCTCTGTAAACTAGTTGGTTTAACTAAAAAAAAAAAAAAAAAACTTGTTTGGCTTAAAATTTTGAGTTTATTGAGTTTATTGTTAATACAGAGAAAGATATTAGCATTAAAACTCTGGTGGTGAGGTAGGTTGAAATAACAGCACACTTTGTACTTGACACTTAATTATCATGGTTTAGAGATAAGTTGTAGATTTCTAAAGTATTTTAATTTGAAGCAGACAATTATGGGAATATTATACCAAAGTTTGAGACATATAGCACAGAGATACCAGTGGTGTCTTCAGCTCAAAGCTAGAAAGCTCTGCAGATATCAGGGGGGTAGAATGTTCTCAGCTCCTCATCACTTTCACACCTCACCCTTTCATTTGTTTTGCAAAAAAACTTTTGGGGTGGAACATCGCTGTCTAGACAAGCGACATAAAAGAAGCAGCAACTGTTCATGCGTGTCTCTTCCTCACCATTGTCCCTCATCCCCTCTGCTCTCCTCCATCTCCTTTGCCCACTGTCTGCGCAGTATTGTTGGAAGACAATGCACCGTCACTGCCGCTTCCTAAACTTGTCCTAAATCTTGCTCTTCCCTGCGATGTGATCAGCAGGATGGCGGTCGCTACAGAGCAGCGGTGCCAATCAGAGAAAGTTCAAACATCATAGAGAGTTGAGATTCTACGCCTTCCTTCACTATATCTGGCTAGAGTCCATGCAGAGGGCATCAGAAGACTATGGTGGATGGTGATTCCTCGTATTGGAAGTTGATGGCTATGGCTGTTAAGTTATGCAGATGCTGATGTGTGGATTTTGTGTGGAATACGCAAGTAATCCAAATGCTTTAATTAACCCTAACCTTAACCCTAACCCTACCCCAGCAAAGTATTTGTTGTTCCCTGGAATGTTAACATGCAATACATTTTGGATTTGATTATCTCATATTCTTTTCAAGACATTGTTTAACCTCAGTGGAACATAACTGAAGTCTAATATTCTTTAAAGTAAATGTTTAAATGAATTTGAACATTCTATCATACAAATAACTTGTGTAAATGTTAATAAAGTATTTTTTTTCCGCAAATTGTAAATTATACAGCGCAAACCCTCTTTTGCCATTAAAAAAACTACTGTCAGGAAGACACGCAGTGAAAATTTAGCGTTGAAAAGGCGTGGACAGGGTTATTTTTGCAGCTGACCTTATTGCTTATCGTTTCCCTTTCAGATGCAAAATTTATGGGAGGAGAGTATTTAAATGAACCATGCAAGGTGATTTACAAGGTTTGCGCTCGTCAATTTACTGGTGTCATTAATTACCGCCCAAAAAAAGCATGTCTTAAACCTCACGCCAAGTTGAGCTACTCTTGGTAGATTGTGTTGGTCATTATGGAAATGATCCAGCTGTGTCTGTGTTCTTTAATTTGTGTGTCGTCAGTAGATCACGTGCAGAACTTTCCACGCACATCGGCACTTATTTGGAACTGCGCTCACACAAATTTGCCCTGTTTAGTAAATCTGGCTCTAAGCAGCGTCCACACCGGCGGACGATATTGTTCTGTTTATTCTAAGTGTGCACTGCAGTTTTGTCGCCTGTCGCTTTAAATGCTCGAGCTCTGTAAAGCAGGGTGGATTCTGATTGGTTGTCAACAGCTGGACAAAATTGTTCTGAAGGATATTGTTTCTCTGTGCTGTTACAGCTATATTTGTGGTGTGGACTGTTCTTTTATATTTAGAACAATTTTTAGAACTATTGTTATAGGTTGAAATCGCGGGGGGCCCCAAGAATCATCTCCCCTCTAGCGACAGCCCTGGTCCTCAGTGTGAATGGGATCAAAAACTATGCTTTTTCCAGTCAAGATATTCTTTAAAGTACATTTAAACATTTGAACATGGATGAATTTGAACGTTCCATCAGACAAATAACTTGTGTTAATGTTAAAGTGCATTGTTCTGCAAATGTTTAACTATACAGAGCAACAGGGTGACAAATGAATAGTTTTTTTTTTTTTTTTTTTTTTTTTTTTAGTGAGATTTAAACATTATATTGAAGTGTTCACTTCCTGAAAGGATGATGTCATTATGATAATGTATGGAATACATCACTTTATCAATAATACATAGTAATCTTTGCAGTAATACTTTGACAACTAAAATTGAAAAATATAAAGAGAAAATTTAGACAAAAATGCTACTTATTTTATAAAGTTTGTTTTTCTATCAAAATTGGCAAATTGACATTTTCATAATTACATTATTTTTCCTTCATGCAACAGCTATTCATTTTAGTCATTTTTAACCCATACTGCATGGGCACAATTTCTATTATTTTAAGAATGACCCATTTAATAACACCAAGTATGTCAATAAAGGTCTGTTTCAGAGGATTAGTCTGTTCATCTTGTCTTAGCATACAGTACAGGACATTTATTTATTTTTCTCTTTTATGCTCTCAGCAGCCCCTCCGAGGTCTCCGTAGACTAAATCATTTGATCTGAGGCTTTGGCTTCAAATAATTTGGAGTGAATGGAAGGGCCTTCTCCCTTTCACTGCCACTTATCACCAGTCTAATGACTACATCTCTTCTGCATGCTGCAGCGTGACTTACCCGAGTAATTTATTCTGGGTCGCCTAAAGCCTTCATCACAATGAGGCGCCTCACAAAACAAACGCAGACAAAGCCAATGTTAATTTTCTTATTATCAGCCCCTTAATTATTTGTTGTGTGTGATAAGTGCTTTCAGCGCATGTGATATCAGCAATAACCTTCTGGCTGCGGCGTCAAGGGGCCTTGTTGAGTTTTCCCCTCGTCGCATTCTCCTCCATTATTAAGACAATGAGGAGTGAACACAAATACCCTTCATTGCACTGCCTTCTTCTCGAAACAGAGGAATAAATATTATAGATTAATTAATCCGTGCTGATTATAATTTAATTATGTTGCCTCCAGAGGCCAAAGCACGCTTTCTCCCTTCAAATTTGTAATGTGCCAGGCTGAACATTTATAAGCGCGCGCTCACTCACAGGCACTTGGGACCTTTGTTTATGAGAGCATTTTGGATGCATAAATTTATTCTGTGGATGTATTACAAGCTTTGCGTTTGTCGCCTGCAGTCACAGTCCACAGTTCAGACTGACGTATAAAATTAGTGAGCGTCTGATAAATTTGGGAACATTTCCAATTAGCTCCAGGATCTTCATTTCCTTAGATGATGTTTATGAAGAGAAAATGTTACAGTGTTGCTGTCACTTAGAATTGTTATTGCTATTAAACATCCCACTTTAGAATACTTGATTCTGATTCGGTCGATTGACAGATAATATGCAACAGAGTGCAACAGTGCCAGTCCACTTTTTCAGCTGCGCTGGTTCCGGAAGTATTTTTTCCCATTAATTTCTCCCATAGGGATTTTTAAAAAGTCTTCATTAAAGCGTTATAAGTCACGAACCAAGCCAAAGCAGCTACGAGGTGAATCATAACATTGCAAACTTTGATTTGAAGCAAAAAAAAATAATTTGAAAACCAGACAAAAATACGGAGGTACAAGATTGTGTA